>OY757934.1:40857853-40880353 GCA_963585895.1 Sepioteuthis lessoniana
TGAGGTTTATGAGCAAGTCAACTAGTGTTTGAAGCATCTTCCTAATTAGGCTATGATCTCAAAAACCAGCTGAGCATGCCATGTTTTTGCATCTCTTAGTTTTATAGTTCACTTTTTCTAGTACTGATAAATAAATATATTATAGAAAACTATAAGTTACCTTTGTGTAGTTATTTTAAAAATTTACTCTGTAGTTTGACCCCATACCTTTTTTTTTAACATGAAGATTGAATCCTATAAAAGTAAGACTATTGAGAAAAATCAATTCACTCGAAAAAATTAGCTTTGATGTTAAATAAGTTGATAATAATTAAGTTGTCAGTGTTTTTTTTTTTTTTTTTTTTTTTTTTTCTAAAATTTTATTTCAGGTTATTGCTAAGAAGAAAAGTGTCAAGGGGCTTGGCAAATCTGGCTATAGCAAATTACCCCCACGTCTTGCTAAACAGAGAGAACAGAGGGAACGAGAACGAGAAAAGTATTTGACTTTGATGCCCAAAATAGAGAACTGGGACAACAAGTTAGCAAACAACATTCCCACACCAGCAGCAGTAGTAGCAGCTGCTGCTGCTGCAGCTGCAGCAGCAGCAGCATCGAAGACAGTCACTCCTCCGCCAATTGAAGTTGCTTCTAAAAGTAAGAGTGCTCCTACTACTACTCCTAGTCATTTGATTTGACAGGTCACACCCATGTCCCTTGTCTCCTCTCTTGCTAGTAAATCTTGGAAGTTTTACTTTGCTTGTATAAACAGTGATATTTCATACAAATTTCCCTGTACAGCAGAAACCTTTAAATGTTTCATTATATAGTTTGTTTTTTAATTTTGTAATAAAAGTAATGTCACTGTTTATAGAATATTTTCAGATCAAATAAAATCTTAATTTTTCATTGGACATGATAATTTTTATATTGGATTTCAAATATTCTGTTCCTTCCTAGGAATTTTATTTATGCAATATTTGTGTAATTATTCAAAACTGGAATATTTACATAAATTTTAAGAAAGATGCTGTATAAGTAGAACATATAAAAGATGTTCATTTATAAAATATTCATGTTGTAAATTCTTTTTGACTTTAAAGTCATTATTTATATTTACGTACAGCATCTCTCTTAAACCTAATGCATTTTATATGAATCAGTGAGTATTTCTTATAACCCCCCCCCCAAAAAGTTTTTGTTCAACTCTTATCATTTGGGCCATTTAATTGTGGACAAGCACACTGATATATATATATATATATATATATATATATACTTGATATTTCTATCATTGCATTTACAAATTTCATTTTTGAATTGTTACTACTATTAATCTTTAAAAATGTCATTTTGATTGAACCAGACTTCATTGTTATTTAACCATCAGCTATTAATAAATTATTGAAATTGACTTTTATACAATAAACTTGTTTTGCTGCAGAGCTAACTTAAGAAAAAAATGATATATTTTTAATGTTGATTTTTTTTTTTTCCTTATGGAGAAAAATCTTTGACCTCAGTACCTAATAAAATGACTTAAAACAAAATTCATATTTTGGCAGCACCCTTCTCTTGATGTTATTGCTGCTCTTTTAAATATTTCTTGAATTCAAATTTTAGCATTTATTAACAAAAAAGAAAAAAAACTTGAATTTATTTTGGATGTCATTTAACTCAGTTTAGCTAGATACTTATTTTGCATATATCAGGTACTGATTAATGGCTTGATATATCCATGCCATTTAAAAGAATTTTTTTTATTTCTTCTATATCATTATTATTAAAGTTGTCATTTTCCAGTAATGATGATATAAAAATAACCCCTACTTTGCTTTTAAGAACAATGAATAAAGTGTGGGTGGGAGATCTCTATTCTGTATCAAACGTATTCATTTATGTGTGTGAAATTACCCCTCAATTTATGCCCTTCCCAGCATTGTGCTTGAGCTGCCACTCTAATCTTCATTGGCCCCCAAGAGATGACACCTAACTATTCCCCTTTGTAGATGCTCTAACTGTGAGTGCAGCGGTTATGCCTCCAGGCTCTGCTGTCTTCCAACAGTCATCAACAGCAGGGGCCTCATCCACGAGCACCGTAGTTCCTGCACCGCCATCACTGTCTGGGCCTCCTGTGAATGCCTGGAACAAGCCCATCAACATCTCCATTAACAACACCATACACAGCTCTACTGATGTGAACTATGATAAAGGAGGAGACCAACATGACAGTGGTATTGATGTAAGTGATCCACCAAACTCTACAGCATCTTCAACTCGAAGTTCTCCAAGTACAGAAAATAAAGTAAAGGAGGACCTGGTAGGTACTTAATGTCGATTTAGACCCTAAAATGCTGTGCAAAGAAGCAGACACAGCTAAGTGCATGGATAGTGATAATCAGTTGTGTAGTTATTTCAGTACGTACTAAAGTTTTGTTGGATTTTTCTCCTTTTCACTTCATTTTCTTCTTTGCCTTCAATTTCTTTACACCTTCTTCACATATTTGAAATGAGTTTGAAAAATGTTTTAACTAGTTTCTTAAAAGAAGAATAAATTTCTTCCAAAACTGGTAAAGTTGTTCCTTGTAAATTTATGTAGCATTTCTATTTTAGTTTTGAGAATTTGATATGATCTAATAGATAATATATCATACACTAACATGAGAAATATTAGAATTTTTTTGTTTGTGTACCTGTTAAGTCTTATTGTTTTGGTTTTGAAGCATTTTCCTTTTTAGATAACTGCTTCAATTAACCTACTTAGTATGGAAAGTATTCTCGAACCTTGTTAGCTGCAATTTAATGCTTTATCTTCTTGATGTTTTCTTGTAGATGTAAATGATGAAATGGTATAAAACTTGACTTGTTCTTATTTTCTAATCTACATTTCCAAATGTTAAGAATTTTCATTGTGAATTCATGAGAATTGAAGTTATAAAAATGTCCTCTATTACAATCTTCCTATTTTATAGAACTGAAACATTTTGTACTGAAAATCCCACTTTAATCAAGGCATGCAACATCTATTGTTGAAACCCTATAGTTTATTGCACTTGAATTTTCCACAAATGTTTACTCTTCAACTTGGCTTTATTCACTTTCCTCTATTTTGCTTGTGATTCACATCACCTTCCTCTTCTATTTAGACTTTGCTTGCTACTCTATTTTCTGTACTGCTGGGTTTTTGGTGCTGCTTTTTTTTTTATGAGTAATGCATGTTTAATGTCTCTTAGTTGTAACTTTTTATCTTGAATGTGTTATTTAATATTCTAGAGATAGCTTGAAAAAATAAATGATACCAGAAGCTAATAGCAAACATAATTTAAAAAATTTAGTTTTTGTTTTTTAATTTATATATTAAAAAACTGATATTTAATCTTTGTTTTCCTGTACTTGTGATAATCTACAGTTATTGTAACTGTTTAAAATAGGAAGAAATGTTTTTGAAAAGGTTAGTCTTGGTTATAAAACTTAAATCTTTCATATATTAATGTAAACAAATAGAAAATTAACATTTGCTTGAAGTAACATTAATGTGTTTGATTTGTTTAGTTTGTTAATATTGGATACTTGTGTTAGTTTCTTAAAGGCTAGCAAATTTTTTTCATTAAAAAACTAGTTTATAGATAACAATATATATACTTAGAAAAAACTATTTTTTTTCTTAACTTGGCTGCTTAAAATGGGAAGATGCTGTCCTTCACTTTGTTGGAACTAGAGAAACAAAAGTTTAAAGATGATAGATCATCATTGAAGTTTTAGTTTTTAAAGTAAATAATTTTTCCCTTCCAAATTATCACTGTAGAATAAAAGTTCAAAGTAAATCTTTGCTTTTTGAATATAAATGTACATCATAAATTAGTTTTGTTTGTATAAAAAATCCTATTTTAATGTTTTTTATTTTTTTATTTTTAATACAAAATATATTTCATTGTCATTACAGCCTGAAGTGAAAGCCAGAGTTGAGAAACATGAAGCAGGAATTGAAAAAAGCCAGTTTGAAGCCCCAAAGCCCCAAAGACAACCTAGGGTTAGTTATCTTTTTACACAATTCTGGAATTGGGCATTAATTTTTCCATTTTTCCAAGTCCAATTAGAAGATCTCTTTTATCATCAACATTTTGTGTCTTTAGCCCATTGGTCCTCCTCACATATCCTGCTGCATCTGAAAAAAAATCACAAATCATATTGAGTTCAAAATACATCCAAACTTCTCAACTGAGCATCAATATCTTTGTTTAAATTTTATACCATCATTTCATTAAAAGAAACTGTGAATGATTGCTTTTTATTACTATTTTACGTGATTCTCCTGCATTCAAAATATCTAGTTTATGGTATGTTGTAAAGCAACTTGAATCCAGCTTGAATTGAGCTTATGGTTTTAAAATAGCATCATCCCTCTGAAAATTATCTTGAAACAAAAGTAGCATAATAATCTAATGTTGATTATGTTAATCATATTCTACTCAGCTGTAGATTGTTGTATTTAAGACTGCAAATTTTGATTTTTAAGAAAGATATGGTTCAATTTTCAAATGTCTTTCATTTTATATATAATGGCTCTTGGAGTAATCAATGTAGTAAAAACGGTATTTTCATCCTGAATTGAATGCTTCTATAACAGTGTTTAAAAAATAATTTAAATATTATTTTTGTCTTTATTTTTAGACAAGTCGTAATGAAAAAGTGAGTGGCAAAAATGTTCTGAATGATACAAAGGAATCTGAAAGCAAGGCTGTGAAAAAGTCAGAAAGTAAGGAAAAGAGTCGAACTGGTTCCAGCATGGACAAGCCAGAACCAATTCAGTTACCTCCCAGTTTCAAGGAGCCATTCCTTGGCAAGGTCAGTACTAGAACTTTATTTTATCCTAGTTCGGTCTTGTTCTTGCTTACATTAGGTATATTCTGTTCCAGTTTTTATTGTCAGCTGGAAATTTTTATTTTTTCATCTAAAGTTTTTATGAGTTATTCATTTTTTTGCCTCAGTATTCTATAAATCTACAGCTAAAATTTGATTCAAGATAGTTAATCATTTGAAATCCTTATTGATCATACACATACATTCATGAATATGGCAACATCCTTTCAGAAGATTTCTTTGAATCTCAAATCTTTGAAATTCTCAATGAGATTTACCTGCTGGCAAATTATTTAAGTAATTGATTAAAACAATATCAAGGAAAATTTTCCTTGAAATCAAACAAAAAGATTAAGTGATCTCTATTTCCCAATATTTTCCATTGTCATTGCTAAATTATTTTAAACCAAAATTTAACAGTAGTTGGAGGAAATCCAGCCATTGTTTATGACATATCAGTTGATATCAGCCAATCTTACCAGGAAATGAAACTTCAAATATACAAAATGTAAAAAAAAACAAAAAATGAATATGATGTAGTCAAGTTTAGAGGAGATGTGTTAATGCCAAGTTGTTTTTGGTTTGTTCAATGTCAATTTCATCTGCCCTATCTGCTACACCTCTGCTGATGAGTAAGACCCTGCCATGAGTGTTGTGGGTATGACACTAAACTACACCTGATAGTGAGGTTCCAGTCCTGGAGCTTTGGGAAATATAGAGTACCTTTTCATGGCCATTATTCCCAGGTCCATTCTGACCTGGATTGTTAGTACCTGTTAGGGTCTCATCTGTAGATCAAATAGAACTGTTTAATCATTTACTAAGGATTATTATTAGTAATTTGAAATCATAAAACTGTGCAAATTATCTAAATTACATGATAAATAGAATTACTAATGTTAAATAGCAGTACTTGAAACCATTTAACTGTGTGTAAACAAATGATTAATATCAAATGGTATTATCAATGTTATATAGGAATAGTTGAAACCATCTGTGTGCAAACAAATGAACTCTAATTTGTTTGAAAATAAAGTTAATTGCAAACTATTTGCTTACAAATCTTATATATATGATTAGCATTAAATAACTCACAAGGGTTGATATGCCATAAAACACCAGCCAAACTAATTTTTAAGATTCAATTCACTTTATTTATTCTTTTAACATTATTGATATTTTTCATTTTTTACATTTCAAAATTTTAAAAGAAAGCTTTGATCTTTTTTAATTTTAGAAAATTTCAAATTTTCTTTGGTGGGGAAAAATAAACACAATTATTTTAGGAAACAAAAATTCTGACACAAAACCAATATGAAGCTATGGAATCCTCCTCAAATCTAGTAGCCTTTAATCTATTTCATTCACCCAATTTATTCTTCAAGTATTTATGAAAACTGGCTTTCTAAAAATAAAGTTTGTTGAAATGAGCTTCTCTTTCTGTTCACTTAAAAACATTTCTCCATATTTATTTTAATGGATTTCCTTTCTTCACCAGGGGGATGATGCTACTGAACTGGATTTTACATTTGATGAAACTCTGGCCAAACTGACTGAAGAAAAGAATAAAAAGAACCAAATGGCTGAATCTTCCAAATCTAATGGGGGAACTAAGAATGCCAATCTAGCAATGAACACTCCTACATCTCCAGCGACTGAAGATCTAAACTTGAAAATTGCTTCTGTGAAGACTGTCTGGGAAAAGATGCCAACTGTCTTTGAGCAATCGTAAGTTAAGGATTAAGATTATTTCTGATGATTTAAAACAAAATTTCCATTCAAATGTAGATTTGGGCTGTTCATTAAGAAAATACTGTGAATAATAAATGAACGTGTTTAAAGAAGGCTTTTGAATTTTGTGTTTAAAACTTTTCACTGAATGATGATCCATTTGGGTATACCAGTTGATGCAATCAAATGTGAAAATTTAATTTAAAAATAATCAATGTTATATGATGCGGGATATATAATCTGTTTATTTTGCATTGTGTTACTTTGTGAGACTTCTAATAAAAAAAGAAAAAACAAACCCTACAGGACTGTATTTCTATGTATAATTCACTACTTAAATGTAAGAAAAAAAAAATTCTACTTTTGAAAACTGGATATTTTAACAAAGTAAAATGGAAGAGATTGCAGCTGAAGAAGTGAAATCACTTTCTGTAATAAGTCTTTATCCTAAGAAAATGGGGTTGTTTTTATATGGTGAAAGTGGAAGGAAGTCTTCTCCCATAAGCTCCTATTGAAGAAGTGAATGATCACTTGAAACTTTTATTGTTACTAATTGGACATGCACATTCATGTCTTACATTGCAATTTGTTTTTGTAAAAGTTTCTAGTCTAATAAGCAGGAGCATTAGAACTGTAGTTAGATTTTTAAAATTCTTTAATAATTTAAAATGCAATGTGTCCATTCAAATATCACCCCACATTCTTCAAAATTCTATTAACTTTTAAATATTTCTTAATGATTTTAATAGTATGCAAAACCCTGCTATTCAATGACAGTAGATAAGTCTGTGCTCCTCCTAACTTACACTCCTTCTATTTTCAAATATTCTTTTGTTCATGTTGGGGCACCAAGAAAATGTATTATTTTAGATAATATATGAATGGATTGGCTAATCTATTTTGATATTGCTAAGTTAGTCTTTTTTTCCCCTGTATTTAAAGAATCATATACACACACACACACACACACATTGATATTGAGCACTATTTAATAATACTGCAAAATTTGGTCCACCATTGACTCACCAAGTGAGCTACTGATAGCCATAAACCTCTACTATATACATAAATATAATTTTTAGAAATAAAAGAACCCATATCAATCTGCTCTATGGTCAATTTGTAAGTTTAAATTCTGTGGCATTGATTTCTTGATAATTGAACACCAACTCAAAAAAAATGGTACTTGATGCCTCCTTGCTTAACACTCAGCATTATAAGGTATGGATCAAGGGTAAAACGGAGCAATCCAGGGAAAGGAGTTGCACCCTTCCCTAAACCTTGGTGTTGTAGCTATTGAAAAGGGAGCCTTCGGGTCACCCTCAAATAAGGTCGCCAACTTTTTTTTGTTTTTGTTTTTAAAGAATATATCAACTTCAAGTTTATAGTGATATAACTTTTAGAATAATTATTTCTAACATTGTCTAGTCAAGCATAAATCAAAGTGACTTGTCTTTTACAGGATGACCAGTAGTGCTTCTGCTCAAGCAGCACTATTGAATGTAAATAATACAACATCCGAGAGTAATAATGCTGGTACTGGTGCTGCCCTGCCACAACAGGCACCCACCCAACAACAGCAGCAGCAGCAGCAGCAGACTGCACCTAGCTCTTATCCTGTGTATACAAGTGATATGGCTTCTGCTGCTTCTCCTAGCCCTGCTGCTGCTGCTGCTGCCACTGCAGTTGCTGCTGTGGCTCAGCCGCCGCCACCATTGGATAGTGTGGACCACTTGGAACCGCCGGTGGGCATGGAAGAGACTCAGCTTAACAGCTCTTCATTAAATACTCCTTCCCTGTCCCATCCCGGAGCAAACCTGGTGTCAAACTCTCAAGAAAGCATGGCTATGCCTCTGACTGTCGCCAGCCACATAGCTAGTAATGTTGGAGAGCCTAAGCCATCTTTAGTTGAACAGAGTAATGTTTGCAAGGTAAGTAGCTTTCTATTACATCCAATTCTAACAAATAAGAAGAATTTAAATGCTTAAAATTATTCAGCTCAAATCCATAGAAGTTAATGTTTATGATCATGTTATAAAAAATGAATTTGTTGATTGTAATATTAATTTTACTTTAGGATTACTGCTATATAAATTACTTTTCCTTATGAAGTGAATTTTTGATTATTTTATTTTATTTTTTCTCCCCTCCTCAGGTTGCTTTTTTTTTTTTTTTTTCTAAGATTTTGTGTACACATACACACCATATCTATTGTCATAGGACTTGATAATTGATGATTATTTCATAGGTAAAACCTCAACAGCTACAGCCTCAACCTCAAGAAGTGCCTGGTGTATCAAGTAGCAATGCAAACCTGATTCCAAGTTTACCAATTCCTAGTCCAGCCATTCAAATGTTGCCAAATCAGTTACCACAGGTTACTCCTTATCAGCTTAGCTCATCTCAGTTGCTGACTCAAGAGCCTAGGGTAAGCAAATAAATGAATTGAGATTACCTATCTACTTGCTTTTTAATGTCCTATCAAAATATTTGGTTGGCAAAGAAATCTATTCATTAAGTGTTTAAAAATAAAATTTTTTAGCATTAATTTCATTGAGTAACATATTTATTATTTTGTTCCATTATCTCTTGTCATTTTTCAGCCAACTTTATAATTCTGTCCTATCAGTACTTTTTATTGTTGTCAGTAAAGATCTGTTCTTGGAGCATTTTATGGTTTTCGGAAAACTATTTTTTTTCATTAGAGAATTGTGTAAAGACCAGAATAAATAGTAATTTGAAGGTGTAATATCTGGTGAAATTGCGAGCAGCATTTGTTTGAAGCAATCAATTGGTTCTCAAGAAAGAGCTCCTAGTACTCTTTTTCATTTCTACCATATACACAATTTCACCTTTGTATGAAGATGTTTCCTTTGTACACTTTGTGCTGGTTTGATTTTACTTGCTCCATGATCTCTCTGCTGGTGCAAATGAATTTCACTATATTGGCTACGTTCTATGTTATATCTTTATTCTCAAATCTTAAGATTGACTTCAGTTAGTCTACTTGACCGTGAAGCATTATTCATATCCAGCATTGCACTTATACTGAAAATGTTAATTATTTTTTTATCTTCAATGTTAAAGAAAAATACTCCACTTTTTGACAAATTAAAAAGAAAATGCACTGTATCACCAAAATTGATTTTTTTTCAAATGAAGTTAAAACAAAAGTAACTTCATATTGCATCCATGAAATGTACTTTTTTTTTTCAAAAAATATATTTATTATTGGAAAATAAAGACTATTTAACTCCTTCACTATAAAGTTAGATTGAAATTTAGCAATTATTTAGAAATCTTTGTGCTACTAACCTTTAATAAGCTCCATGTTCAACCCTTTCACTACCATCCTTTTTAAAGGATTGGATATGCAAAATTGTTTTGAGTATGATATCTTAAGGGGGTTTAAATGACATTCAACTGGTGTCCCGGTGGGAGTGAAAGGAAGGCCTTTACACATGAGTTTGATATCCCCATCCAAAAAGCAAAACAAATTGCTTTGGTTTAATCTTTTCAAATCCTTACAATTGCACAGCAAATTTCTTTATTTTTATTTTATTAATGACTTTTACACAGTGAAAACTATTGACAACCAAGTTTTTTTTGTTTTTGTTTTTTCAATTTGAAATATTAAACCAAATCATGTTGTAGAAATCAATGACTTAAATGACTTTAAAGGCACAAAGACAAATCTATTTTAAATACTTTTGTGAATTTTGAAAATTTAATTTTTGCTGTCTTTTCAGTTCAGCCAACAGAGTTACGGGTACAGTTTATCTCAGCCGCAACCTCAGATAGGACAGGCTAATCTAACCCAGCCTAATATGTTCTTACCAACAACCCTCTCCCAACATGAGTTGTACCAAACATCTCAGTTGACTGGTTACCAACCCAGGAACCAGCCGTATGGTCAAACCGCTGGCCAGCAAAATACTGTCATGGTTTCTTCTGCTACTACATCACTGATGTCAACTGCTGTAAAGCCACCAACTCAGGATTACAGTTAGTAGCACTTTATTCATTTCAAGGACAACAAAAAAAATTCCATTTTGATCTGTAAATGCTACAAAACTAAATTTGCTATGTGATGTATAAATTACTGAAATTCCCTGTGTATTTATGTATGCTTAAAGCTTTTTTATAATAAAATGAATTCATTATTTTTCATTGTAAAAGCAATAAACTTTGTACCTTCATTTTTAAAATTAGTAAATGGATATACTCCAGTTTTTCTTTTGAAATTTTCATTTTCTCTTATGCTCCTTTCCTTCTTATATTTTTTTAACTTCCAATTTCTAGGCACATTGCAGAAAAACCTTGGTCCTGCATCCCTACAGTATAACCAGAGTCTTGGAGGATCCTCACTACAATCTCCATTAATCTTTTCCTATCCAAACACGGTATTTGGAACCAGTCCTATGTTGGGAAATACACAAACTGCACAGAATGTGAGCAGTGGTTCTCAACTTCTTGGATCCCCACTTGTTCAACCAAGGTAAACTTTCATGGATTTTTCAATTTTGTATTGAAGGGAAAATCAATTGAATGCCCCTCTCTCTTTATTTAAAAAAATCTATTTAAGGATTTGTGCAATTAAAAAAAAAAGTTGACTTTCTACTGCCTGTTTCCTCACAACTTGAAATTAATTTGAGCTGGATTGAATGAATGTACTAGGGTGAGTCAAAAGTTTTGCAATATTTTGATACATGCTAGTTTGTAGCATGTATATCAGGTGATTAAAGTAGGTCAAGCCATGGAAGCTATCTGCTGTGGATGTTAGTATTGTGCTAGTTGATTGCCCAGTAGGCTGAGGCTGTAGAATACACCCACTGCTTCTCTGCAGAGGGGGTTAGACCTGCCCCAACGAGTGTCCTGGCTATGACACTAAACAATCTAAGTTCCAGTAATGCTGAAGCTTTGGTGAATGCAGAGTACCCTTTTCATTGCCATCACTCCCAGGTCCACTCTAGCCCAGAGTGGTCACACCTGATAGGGTCCTATCTATGGGTCAAATAGAACTAAACTGTGTTAATTGAGAATGGACTGTTTTTGCATTTAAACTGTATTTATGCTTAACTGAACTGTTTAAAATTGAACTGTTTTGACATTTAAATTGCATACTTATGCTAAGCTGAATTGTTTGAAATAGAACTGTTTTGACATTTAACTGTGTGTAAACAAAAATGTACTAAACTGAATTGTTTAAATTTGAACTGTTTGATTAAGCTGAATAGCTTGAAATAGAAATGTTTTTGACAAACTGTACTTATGCCATAAAATCCAAACAAACCAACCAAACTGTGGTAGTTGATGCACTAACACATTGTTCATTGCTTTACTCAATGTGTGATTTGAAAGCTGCACAGATTGTTTGATTTATGATTTTATACTGGGCTGCAACTCTATCAAGCAACCAAAACCATTTATTATGCTAAAGGTGAAGATGCAGTTGATCACAGTACCGTAACCAGATAATTGAAGAAATTTCACTTGAATTGCAAGAATATGGACAATCAGGAAAGGTAGGCCTGAGGCCAAGCTTCAAGCCATAGAGGTGACTCTAGAGAGTAGTACTCAGTATCAGCATCTCACAATCCAGAACTGGTGAATTGTCTCGCGTTGCCAAAATATGGTAAGACTTTTGACTCTCCCTAGTATATGACACTTCATAATTAAAAAATTTTTTTTTTCTTCCAATGGCTTAGCATGTATCCATTTTCGGTTACTTTCAGAGGTGCTATGCAGAATGTTCAGGCCTTACAGCCTACCTCATCATTTTACCAGCAACCCCAGCAACCCTTACAACAAACTGGCTTTTTTCAAGCACAGCAAGCATCAACTGGCTTGCAGGTAGTAGATTCTGACAAAATTTTACAAGTGTCATCCTCATCGCTAAATTTTGCTTATTACTTAGCTATAACTTATTAACTGTGCAGGTTTAGAAATAGGATTAGATTTTCTTAGTTTAAGCTTGCAAGCTGAATCTGAAGTTTCTAAAAATCTATTATCTATTTAAAGTAGAAATGCTATTATCAGAGTAATAATATTCATTATGACCCTGATTATTTGCTTGCTTTTAAATTCCAGTTTTTCAATTTTCTGTGTTTTGGTACATGGTGCCATTTTTGTTATGCATTGAAAAGTAGACTTTTATTATTTTTTTTCTAAGACAAAAGCTTTTCATTTGATTTAAATTTTTTAACTTCATTAAAAAATCTTTGTTTATAAAAAACATTTTTTTATTAAATTTTCAAGGGTGCAATACAGCAGGTTGCTGCAGCTGGGGCCCCTACTTTCTTTAGTAACCAGCCAGGATTGAATCTGTCTCTACCACCACCACCCCATTCACAACCATTAGGCTTGGCTCCTCAACCTGCCTCTAAAGCTTCTCAGTATAACCCTTCTCAACAACTCTCTCCTCAGAACACACCAGTAAGTTGCAAAATCAAGTTCTTTCTATCTGTAAAATATTAACAAGATAAAAAAAGGCTTGACATATTTAGATCTTTATTAAATCCCATTGTCTGATTGGTTTTATAGGTGGGAGTTTGAAAATTTTTGTAACTAATTCATGAAACAATAAGTGTATAAGTTTCCTTAAATGTTTGTGTAATAATAAATAATAAACTTGAATGTAGAAAATTTCTATAATTAAAACTAAAGTTTTTTTTTTTTTGGTTTGTTTTGGAATGAAATTTTCAAGTTGTAAAGTCTGGCCCTAGTTAAACTGGCAGATTTTCTTTTGAGTTGTTGTGCTGAATTGTTTTGTATTATTTCTTTTAGATGAAATCTCCTCCTCAAAGCTTGACGCCAACTAACCTCGGTGCCAATTTGAATACTGTTCAGAGTTCAAACACAAAATTGTTTGGAAGTCAACCTCCCAATCGGCAGCCAACTCCAAGATATTCTAATGTTCAACAACAGTTTGGTCATAAGTTTAATCCCCAGTATGTTGGTCAACCTCTCCAAACTGGAGGTAAGTAATAATTAGAGGATTATTTTATTACAAACTTTGCTTTCTGATGAATATTTTTTGTTTATTTAAATATATCAAATACCATTTAAAAAAAAAAAAATTTTTTTTGGATATTGAAATTTTTAGGTTTAAATCCATTTTTTGTGTTTAAATCCATTTTGCTTGTCATGGTTTTTAGGACTTAAATTTAAATACTGCTGTTATAATTTTCTTCAATTTTTTTTAGTTGTCTTGTTGCAGTATTCCACTTGTTTCCAGTAATGTTTTGTGCAACAATGAATGACACTGTGTCAGACTGTTGAACAAATCTCTCATAAAAAGTCTGACCCCACCCTCTCCCAACTCCCAAGCTGAATGCTTTTATACCAGCACTTTTTTTGTAAGGCATGATTTTCTTAATTTAGTGATTATTTTCATGATGAATTTTGTTAGAATGGCTTTTAATTGGCTTATTAATGATCAACATTTTTATTGGTGCACTTCTAGATTAGTCTCCATATTGCAGTTGAAACTGTAAGTATCAACATGAACATATTTCCAGTTTATAAACTAGGTGTTAAGAATCTTAATATAAAACTTTAAATTGTAATTGAAACCCCCCTCCCAAAAAGTAACTTTTTACACAATTGTGACAATTTAATGAATAATACAAGTGTGATTGGCATGTACTCTTAATATGGGAGATGACTTTGCTATATAATATCCCAATTGTTTTTTTTTGTTTTTTTTAAATGTATATATTTTTATCTGTTTTCAGTTGTCCGTCAAGTGATGGTGAGTAACATGGTTAGAGCAAACAACACTCATCCTCGAGCCACATATCCGTCTCCAATTCAGAGGCCACCGAATGTCCAGATGCAGCCCCTGACTGCTGTGCCATCTCCTCCTCCTGTTCCTCAAACGTCACAGCCACAACAGTACCCAAACCAGAGAACCGTTCGAAATCTTCGAGCTCAGCAGGCCCGTGAACGTAGTGAAGCATTGAAACATGCACAGAACTTCCTTAATCCCCAAAAGAAACCAACTATGAAACAGGGTCCTGAAATAAAAGGCGATGAAGTGGCCATAGGGAATCCCCAGTGTACACGTACCAACTCTGCAAAGGATGCCAAGCCAGAAGAAGCTAATTTGGACAAAAAGTAGTCATGTACTCTATATTCAGCTCTGAGTTGTTGTTGTTGTTGAACTTTATTACTTGAGTGTGGTTTAAACAAAAAGACAAGAGAAAAGGAAGAAGAAAAAAAAAAACAAGACACAAAAAACTGATCTGCTCAAATAAATAGGGTCTGCTGGTTGACTTGAAGCCCTGGATGGTTCAGTATGGAACTGTTTCTATAAAATAACAATGTATTTGGCTGTCAGCCATAGATTGGGATAACTACATATTTTTTGGTGGTGCTCATGGGCTGGATGGGGGATGGTTTGGCTTATGAAATAAATTTGTGGCAATGGCAAGAATCGTCGGTCCACTTTTTTTTTGCCCATTATTTTTCCATCAAGAATTCAACTGTGTGGAGAGATCTTGTTGAAGCTGCTGCTTTTATCTTAGCCAATTAAGTAAAAAGCCAACATTGCCAAATTAAAGGCAGCTGTGCTATTTATTATGATAATAATTGGTTTTGTCAATTGTGACATTCTCAGTTTTCTCTACTGCCACAGACAGAAAAGGTTTGGATGTATATACGCACCAGTAACCGAAAAAGATAATCCCCCCCTCCCCGCCACCATTGCCCATTCTCTCCACCTCTACTCTCCAGTGGTGACACCACCTATACAAGCAGTAATAGCAATGTTACCAAGTTCCTAGACAATTTGGTTATCATCTGTTTTCATCAATGGCTGACATCTTTTAGTTCATGATTAGTTTATTGACTGACAGTTTTATGTAGAACCCAATAAAAAAAAAAAAAAAAAAAAATCAAAAAAATATTTCAATAATGCAAATTAAAAGTAATGAAGATTTTAAAAGAAAACAAAAAGAAGAAAAAATAAAATCAGAAAAATAAGGACTGAACAGGCATTGTGGTCCTGACATTTTTCTACTGAATCTAAACATTTTTCATGAAATCTTTTTTTGTTGTTTAAAAAATTTTTTTTTAATAAATTTATTTATTTATTCATTCATTCATTTATTTATTTTCCTCTTGTTTTTTTTTTTTTTTTAAATTTTTTTATAATTTCATGATTTATCAAGATACACCTTTACTCCCCATAGCCAAAGTTTTTGGCAATTTCATTTCAATAACTTAACCACCTCACTTTTTATATTACTTGCTCAGAAAGCAAAAAGGTGTACTTTCTCTTCTTAGCTACCATTATTACCTATCATCACACCCACCTCCTCTTTTTTTCTTAACTTAGTTTAGTCTGGCACAGGGCCATAATAGTGAGGATCGAACACCCTAGCAGTTGTTTGCAAGGTTAGCTTGCTAATCATTCTATGGCAGGCACTTTCCTCCTTGCTGTAGTCCTCCACCCCGCTTTTTTAAAATTATTTTTAAATTTAAAAAAAAATTTTTTTAGTGAATGTCTAAGTCATGAAGACAGTAAAAGATACATTAATTGAACTTATCTGACTTCTCATTCAAATGTTGCTGCTGCTGCCTACACCACAAATTACTACTTGGAGTAAAAATGGGTTAACATTGTTTATTTTTTTTCGACTGGGATGCTAAAGAATGAGCTAGTGATGAGTCTTCTCTCTTCTGTTGTCAAAATCCAAGGGAGATGAGAATAACTGTTAATTTGGTAGCTGCAGCACTGATTGCCAATGTGACAATAGGCCACAACCTGCTGCTGCTCCCTCTATCTCTTCAATATGCATAGATCACATATCACCAGACATGATAGTATTTTGCAATTTCGTCAGTTAACAATTAAGCCAGAGGGCAAATGGATCTCTTTAAGCAAACAAGGATGTTAATGACCCCCACCTTCATATGCACTTACACATGCATGTGCACACAGAAAAAATTAAAATCTCTTATTAAAGAGTTCAACTAGTATGTCCCACTTAACCCTTCTTGCCCATTTTTCAAATGAAGTAAATTTTGGGCTCACAACATAAAAAATGTTGTCTACATAATAAACCAGCCGAGTTACATAAAATTTGTGACTCAATTTTTTGCAAGAATGAAAAACAAAATTTAAAGAAAAAAAGCTGAATCTCGAAGAATAAATCCTTTTGAAAAGTTTGGTTGTTTGTTATTTTCTTTTTCTCCAAATATTACTTGCAGCTGTATAATCATTAGTAAGAATTAGGGAATGTTCTAATATATGCAGTGCAGGTTTTTTTTGTTTTTTTTGTTAAACTTTAAATGGTCAATGGTTGATTATTGAAACTCAAATGTCATTTTGTTGTGTAAAAGTTTCAAGTATGTGTGTTAAAAAAATTGTATTTCTATTTTGCAATTTTTCTAGAACATCTTGTGAGAGAGAGAGGAAGGAAACTTAGAAATGACAAGCAATTTATGGTAGTGTAATTTTCAGAAGTAGATTGAAAATTTTTTTTTTCTATTTGTATTTAGCTTCAAATTTACCTTTTGATGATAATGTTCAATTGATGGTGATATTTCTAAAGAAACATTGCTTGATAAGTTTAACTTAGTTGTGACATAAGGCCTGAATGAAGACACCCAGTGAAGATTGAACTCTTTAACAATAGTCTATTAATCTAGCTTGCTAACCATTACACCATGTGAGGTGCCCTGATATTCTTAATATAACTGAAATTCTTCAGTCATTTTGGTCTTAGATTTAGCTTTTCAATTATCTGGTTGTAAACTTTCTTGAAAGGAATACTTCATTGAACTTTTTTTTTAAAGATGTGATTCTCTTAAAACTGTTCAATTACAATCATAAAATGCAGAATTAATAAGAAACTTAAATTCTTTCAGATGTTATTTCTAAATAGTCTGTAAATTTCTCATCTCTAAAATAACTTAGCTTTCTACACAAGTAGACAATCCTCTTGTGCTGTTATTTTCTTTCACAACATCCATCTTGAATCACTTAATCAGCAACATCTCATAATTCCACTTTCTTTTTAAACTTGGTTCAGTTTATTTTAGAAATATCAATTAAAATAATCTCATCTTTGGTGAGGTTGTAGGTGATTTGGCTTCTCATCATTCAAAGCTTGCTGATTGTACAGAGTCTTGATTCTATTACTTTCCACCCCTAGCTGTCATTGCTCTTGGCAAGTTCTGTAGACTGCATCCAGTATCCACAAAGCTGATGAATGTAAGTCTTTGCTGGTTGGCCAATACTGGTGTGTCCATGTGTGGTGTCAGTTATAAGTTTGTTCTTACTTCTCCAATATTTCCAACATGTCTTTGTTGTCTTACCTGAATGGTTTGTAAGATTGGAGGTTCTGTTCGTAATTAGTCATTTTGATAACCATTCAAAGTCAATAATATAACAAGCTAATAAAATTAGTGAAACCATTAAAGATGAAGTGGCTCCACTGAAAATAATTTCTTTTTGAAAGATTTAATTGTAAGATTTTGTGTGTATTACGTGTTCAATGGTCACTGTTTTTGGTCTGGTTCATAATAGGAAAATTTACTAGCTTGAAACTCATTACACCATTATTCACTTGTTCAAATTCATTTCACTGAAAATTCAAAACCGATTTAAGATAACTTAAGTATCTGAAAAAGCATTTAAAAAATTTTCTCTCATTATCACTTACATAGGTTAATTTGATTGAGGGTTGTAAATATAGAATTTATTTATATACAATAATTAGATCAATTCAAAACTTTTTAAAATGCCTTTTTCCACAAATTCATCTCTGAAATCTTGATGTGTATATCAATGTTGCTTACTGGCTTTATTTTAAGAACAAGTAAAAAATTTAAAAAAAGTGAAAAAACAAACTAAATATTTGTTTTGTCAAAATAAATATTAACTCTTGCAAGCAGGTATATTAGTAGTAATTCAATGTAAGGTATTTTTTGGCTGTTCATTGACAAATTCAGTGTTAATGTATAGAAACATAGCTTGGAGGTTTCACTGGTGTAGGATTATGTAAAGGTTGTTTTGCAAAATATGATTAAAAGTGAGTGCTTAATTTTCATACTAATGTACTCTGATACACAATTGCTGATTAAATTATCGTGTTTTTTTTTTTTCTTCTTTATACATGATTGACTTGTGTAAACATACACATTTTTTTGCCTGCTCTACAAGGATTCAAAAAATTGTGACAGGGTTAAAAGGTCTTCTGTATTCATATTACTCTTGATATATATTAAATCCTTTTAATCATGCGTTTTATTTATGCATGTATTTTATGTGGGACACATTTTTTAAAAAATTTTTTTGATTTTTATTAGATTTTCTTAGGATAAAATCAAAACAATGAACAATATTATTATACAAATGAATATTTCAATGATGAATTTATGAAAAACTATTTAAAAAAAAAATACTTTTTTTTATTTGATTTGATAATCTTCAGTGAACTAACATGAAATTTTTATTTTAAAATTCATTGTGAATAATTGAATACCATTTACAACCTCCAATTAAATTAACCAGTGTAATTGTTGATAAAGAATTTTAAAAAAAAGTACCATTCAGATATTGAAGTTCTTTTAACTTTCTATTTTGAATTCTCAGTGAAATAAGTTCGTACAAATAAATGTACATTGGTGTAATGAGTTTTAAGCAAGTGAATTTTAGTATGATAGTTTGGCCATTAGTTTTATATTTTATTAAGCCCAATCCTATCATCGTTTATGCTTTCATCTCGGCTGCATTTCATTGTTCACGCCCTTCCTCTCCCAAGAGAAAATACTGCATTCTGAAAACCTGTAAGGTAGACAAAGTATAAAGCATAGTATTTTTCTGCAAATTTTATTAAAAATATATCTTAGTTAATTGAAAAATAATTTTAAAAGCTAACCAGAGTTAGCAGCATAATCTGCTTCAAAGATTTTATCTACTAATAAACTGCAATAAATCAATGGCATTGGGTTATTTGCTGAATGGTCAATAATTCTATTTGTAAAGATTTGATATCTGATAATAGTTTAAAATTTGTGAAAGTTGAAAATAAATTTAACAAAACTGTATCAATATTGCAAGAAAATCGTGGAGATAAACGTTATTACTTAAAACTTTTCTCAACTTCAGCAAGTTAATTGCAAATATTTTCTTTCATGCCCCGTTTATTCTCTTTAATTAGTTACAAAGACTGCTATAGCTTCTTTTTGCATACTACATGCATTGGTGAACATATTTAGGCTGGGTAGTGGAAGCATTGAGATTATTGATATCTTAACTGAGATTATGTGTCTGTAACCGAAATTACATTATAACGTAAATAATTGTAACATTGGTGGTAGTCTCAATGGTTATTAAATAATCCTTATTTGAATCTTAATTAGAATCTTTATATCAACGATGTCTTAAATCCAACCGTGTTAGATTTCCCTCAAAACAGTTCGTGTACTGTTTTTAAAATCCCGCAATGTGTGTTATATATCACTAATAAATGTTTACATGGTATATAGTGTAGGTAATTAGCATACTGGTTTCAACAAAATCGGGTTAAATAAATGACTTTTGCGTTACTGATTTTTTGATATTTCTTTATTCTTTAATGTATTAAAAACCATCCTATACAATTTTATATAAAAATTCAAATAAGTAACTTTTTTATATGCGTTCTTATTTAGTTTTATTAGCCTTTTTCTAATTAATATATTTGATTAGATTAAAACTTAAATACTTGTGCCCAGAGGGTGTATTTTTTTTTTTTTGTGCTAGACTTGATTAACTAATTTACTAGTATTTTTTTTTTCTCCTGGAATTATTATTTTTTTTTTTTTTTTTTTATGAAAGATTTATTTTATTTTTGAAAACAGACATTTTTCCCCATTTTCAGGAAGGACTTTAAATGCTTGGAAAAATTTACTATTGAATTGCCAAATTGTTCATTTTGAATTACCCGGGATTTTTTATACATTAAAAGCTGAAAAATTCAATGAATTTATTAAAATTTGCACAGCAATAAGGAAAAAAGAATCAGTTATTTTAAAAATACAATGTCACAATTTTCTTTATAAATATATTGATATACATTTTTTATATTGAAAATACAGTCAATTTAGTAAATGAAATAGAGATATACAAGTAATATATTTTTCTGTTTTAGAAAAAAATCGAATTTATACAAACTGGAGGAAAATCCTAAGACCAGTTGAACATTTTTTTTTTACGTTTACGCAAGTTGTCTCCCTTCTCTAAAACTTCTAGTTTTATTCGGAGAGACATTTAGTCTGCAATTTAAATTTTGGAATTTTTGGCGAAAAAAATAAATATTGGAGTTAGAATTTTAAAGCCTTAAATATTGTTAGCAAATTTACATTAAAAATTTTAAATAGAAATGTTCTAGCAATTTTAATCAACATAACAGGAAATACGTTTATAATCAAACGTAAGATTTGATTACAAGCTGAAATTCCTACTTAGTCATTTGATGTGTCCTTTCCCTATTGAATAGTGTCCTGGGTATGACAAACTGCATCTGACGCTGAGGCTCCAGTTCCCTTTCATTGCCATTACTCCCACATACACTCTGACTTGTACCGTTTTGGATTTCATCTATGAATCAAATAGATTTGTTTAAGAATTATTCGTATTTGATAAGAATACTTGATATCATAGAGACTTGTAAAAAATTCTTAAAACACACACTGTAAATATAAACGTACAATGTACTCAGTTCCCTAACCTCTTCGCATAAAATAATCCCAAAGGGCTTGACTTGCCGTTAAAATCAATCAACCTCACTGAAGAACAATCTGAATGCTTTGGATCTTTAAGAGCTTTTTGTCATTTCAATAAGTCTGGTTGTCATTTACTAAGTTTGGTACAAGGTTAGAATCAACTGTGCTATTAATGATCTGCTTATCTAGTTCGTTAACCATTACACCACAGTGTAGTCCACATTTTTTAGGCTACTTGTGAAAAAGTTCACAGAATAAGTTTGTAGAATTGACCCTCCCCACACATACATATAATACATCCATAAATGAAAGGTTATAATCAGAAACAATTATTTCAGATTGATGATAGATAATTGTTGACAGAAGATAATGATCTCATCGTAACAATAGTAATATTTCTGACTTCTGGCAAAATGTTGAATTTTTTCATAGGGCTGGAATTTTTAAAAAAATAATGCTTAAACCGTCCCCTCATCTTTGAGGTGATGTTATTACCGTATTTATCATCTGATTTACTGGGACGGAGATTTCAGCCTACTATTAGAGTTAGTCTGGGCGAAGTTTTATGGTCTAACTGGTATGCCTTTAATTTCCAACTGGAAATTGATTTTAAAACAATACATAGAATAAGTAAAATGAATTCAAAATAAAGTTTTAAAAAGAGTCAACAAAAAGTTATATATAATTGAATACATTTCCAGTTTTGTGTTAAAAAACGTTGAGATGAGTTTCGGTTTTTAAGATGACAACTTTTTTTTTAAATGAGCAGCAATAGTTTTTTTTTTTTTTTCTTTTTTTTTCTTCTTTTAAATGAAAGGCACGTTTCGGTTGTTGAACTGTTTGTTTTTTTTCCTTCTGAAAATGGGTTTAGATTATTTTAGAATTCTTGCTGCATCAATATTTTCGAAATATTTTACTGGAGCTTATCAATATTCTTGGTTTTGAGAAGAAACCTGGAAGTAAAAAAAAAAAAATAAAAATATTAAATGTTTTAAAGGATACATTTCAAAGATTAGTAATTACCAAGAGTAGAAATTATTAAGAGGATTTATCTTGTTTATCCTTTTAACCCTTTCATTTCCACTGGGACACTGATGACCAAGTCGAATTTTATTTTAACCCTTAAAACGTCGTACTCAACGCATAACTTTGCATATCCTAAACTTAAAAAAAAACTTGATCGTGAAAGAATTAAAGATGGATCCTGTTAGTAAA
>OY757934.1:40885353-41152853 GCA_963585895.1 Sepioteuthis lessoniana
CAATTCCACCTGCGCAATATAACGGCATCAACAACAAAATTCTACACGGTAATATCATCTCTGCCTGCAGAGGTGGTAGCTAAAATACCGATAACAATTTTAGAATAAAAAAAATACGAGGAAATAAAACAGTCATTAATTGAGGCCCACGAAAGAACAAAGCCGGAATTACTGGACAAATTAATGTCAACAACAACTATTACAGGCCGTCCTTCAACATACCTGCAAGAAATGCTATCAATAGCAAAACGGATAGGTATCGGAGAAGAAATAGTAATACACAAATTTCTTCATGCCCTACCAGCGACAATTTCCCCCGTCATTACTTCACAAAAGGAGTTAAGTCCAACTCAACTTGGAAAGCTAGCGGATGAGCTTATGCCTCTGCTTAACAATATCAACGCGACAGCGTTCACCGCTCAGCATAGGACACAAAAACTGAGAAAAGCAAAGACAATATTATTTTACCGACAGGTATTAAACCTTTCTTCCCGGAACAAAAAGCCAAAATATGTAGAGCACACCTCTACTTTGCCGAGCAAGCAAGAACTTGCAAACCTTGGTGTAGATGGCCGAAGAAGCAAAACACAAAAATACTACCAAGCTCGCGTCCACCTACACCAACTCCAACAGACTCGGAAAACTAACGGCGCGAACCATGTCTGTCCCCCTGAGTTCGCCGCTATTACAAATCAATACACGATTAGGGACAACTACATTAAAATTTATAGTGGATACTGGTGCAAGTATCTCAATAATACCAGCGTCTAGGTTAAACGGCGTCACGTTAAATCCAACACCGGTATCACTCACCACCGCTAATGGAGAGAAAATAAAATGCTACGGACAAGCAAACCTAGAGATTGGGATACCAAGTTTGAAAAGGTCATTTTCCCGGACATTTGTGGTCGCAGATATCACCAATCCACTCCTTGGATTTGACTTTTTAAATGAATTTGGTCTCATAATCGACTGCAAAAATAAAACAATTTACGACCCGTTAACAGCTACCAAAAAGGAATTAATACTAAACACGACATCTCCAGTAAACGTGGTCATTAACAAAGTAGAACTACCATCATTTATTCAAACCAGTCTGGATAAATACCCAGAAATCATTTCTCCTCATATAAACAAAAATAACAACTACTGCGGTGTTTATCACAGAATTGATACAGGTAGCCACTTACCGGTTTTTGCAAAATCCAGACAGCTATCAGCGGAAAAACTATCGGCGACTAAAGAAGAGTTTAAAAGACTCATAAATGAAGGCGTGATAACTCCTTCAGACAGCGAATGGTCAAGCCCACTACATCTTGTACCTAAGCAAAGTGGAGGATACCGCCGCTGCGGAGATTACCGTGCATTAAACAGCATCACTAAAAGTGATAGATACCCCATTCCCAATATAAATTCATTCACAACAAAACTCGCTAATAAACAGCGATTTACAAAAATTGATCTGATTTCAGGGTACCATCAAATTAAAATGCACCCAGATGATATTCCTAAAACGGCAATTATCAGTCCGATGGGTCTTTTTCATTACGAATTTATGCCGTTTGGGTTAAAAAATTCGTCGGCAACATTTCAAAGGTACATGGACAGAATCTTTCGACAGATAGACTGTGTCTTTATATATTTAGATGACATCTTAATCTTCAGCGACGACGAGCCTTCCCACAAGAAAGATATAGACACAGTTTTTAAGATTTTACAAGAAAATAACCTGAAAATATCACTATTGAAATCTATTTTCAATGTAACATCGCTAGATTGCCTAGGTTTTAAAATTAATTCAAATGGAATCACACCAACTGCTAACAAAGTAAAAGAAATAGAATCTTTTCTGTGTCCTACAGATGCTAAAAGCTTACGCAGATTTCTTGGTATGGTAGGATTTTACAGGAAACTAATACCAGGATTTGCGAAGTTAGTCTTAACTTTATCCGAAAGAATGAGATTAACACCTAAAGGATTAATTACCTTGAATAATTTGGAAAAGCAATCCTTTTCTAACATTATAAAAAATACTTGGTGAGCAAACAGAATTATCTCATCCTCAACCAACTTGTACACAGTATCAACTAGTCACGGACAGCAGCAAATATGCAGTAGGTGCTGCCTTACATCAGGTCATAAATGGAAATCCAATACCAATAGGATTCTTCTCAAAGAAACTGACGACAACACAGACGAGATATTCCACTTTTGACCGTGAACTTTTAGCAGCATATTTGTCAGTGTTACATTTTCGCCACCTCATAGAAGGTCGTGAAGTATTACTTCTGACAGATCACAAACCAATATGTGGTGCATTTCTCAGTGTAAAACCTGCCAAATCAGACAGACAACAAAGACAGCTAGCAATTATTACAGAATTAATTTCAGATATAGCCCATGTGAAGGGTAACCAAAATGTAGTTGCAGATTGTCTGTCTCGCCCAACATTTGCTGTACAAATAGATATATACGATCTGCCAGCACTTGCAGATGCACAAAAATCAGACACCGAAATACAGTCCTTTCCAGATTTAAAGAAATTCACATTATCTGGAAAAGATCAATTTGTGTTATGTGATACATCAACGTCATACCCCAGACCTTTTGTACCGTGCACACTACGAAAATCTATCTTTGACAGCTTGCATGCAATATCACACCCTGGAATAAAATCATCTATCAAAATGATTAAGGCTAGATTTTACTGGCCACATATGGATAAAACCATCAAAGAACTATGTGCATCATGCACATCTTGTCAACAAGCAAAAATATACAGACATACCAAATTGTCTGTACAAACGTTGGAAATACCATCATCAAGATTCCATACTGTACACATTGATATAATTGGACCACTACCACCAGCGAAATGCTCCAACAATCCTTACATCAATCCATGTCGGTATGTTTTAACATGTATAGATCGAACCAGTCGATGGATTGAAGCCCAACCTATATCGGATATTACAGCACGAACCGTAGCAGAAGCTTTTGTAAACACGTGGATTACGCGCTTTGATGTTCCACTTCATGTCATATCAGACAAAGGCAAACAGTTTGAGAGCGAACTATTTCTTGAACTATCAAAAATTATTGGATTCTATAGGCTATGTACAACATCCTATCATCCACAATGCAATGGACTCATAGAAAGAGCCCACAGAACCTTAAAAGCAGCTATTATGGCCCGAAAAGAATCTTGGATTTCAGCCCTACCAATAGTTCTCATGGGAATTCGAAGTATGCCCAACTGCTCCAATTTTTCCCCTTTTTATGCGTTCACAGGTGCACAAATGTTATTGCCACAACTAATGATAAATACGGAAAATACAGAAACACCATATGTATAAATACATTGTTGATAATCTAAACATTTTTTGATAATTTTATTGAAATTCTAGTGATTCAGATATAATATTCTTAACTTGAATAAACTACTGGATATTAATGGAGGAAATATATAAACAAAGAAAGGGTATACTGATTGAATATCCAAACGGTTATATACTCTTTCTTTGTTTAAATAATGTTTTTAGGCGTAGTCTAATAGGTTTGAATTCATACTTTTACTTTTCCTAGACTGGTTGCCATACGAAGGTTAAAGAGCTCAGCCTGACCTAATATTTACCCATAGCTGGAGGGAAAATAGTTGGCTACATACCTTTCCCAAGAATATTAGCACTATCTGAAATGCAAACAGTATCTTCTAAGATTTGAACTCAGGTCGCAGAGTCCATTTCCTTTGACAATAACCGTTGCACCTCGAGCAATTCCACGAATCAAAATAGAAAGAAAATGATAGCAAAAAAAAAAAAAGAAAGAAAAAAAAGAAAAGAAAATGAAATAAAGGTGAAGAAACAAAGAGGGAAATATCGGCAAAGAAAAGATATTAAATGAAAGAAAAGTGAAATAAATAAATAAATAAATGATGAAGAAGAAGAACAGAAATATCAAGAAAGAAAGGCCAAGAAATGCGAAGAATTTAGTAATTTACGAAACTTTTTGCTTAGATATGGCACAAGTTTGTATGAATGAAGCACCAAATGAAACTCGAACTTACTCGTGAAGGCTTTAGCCACAAGAAAGAAAAAAACATAAAAGGAAGACTACTCCCTAACAACCAGTAAATTAAACTACGAGGTGTCTGAAAATAGCTGCAACCCATTAATATAATAATGATTTATTACTGAGACAAGCGCAATGGCGGTCTTTTGGAATATGTCCAGTAAGGAATGCAACCTTTGAACTAGAGACATCAAATCAATGTTTTTTTAATTGTTATTATATCAGCTTCCAAGACATGCGAACTGTTTTTTTTTTTTTCAAGTTTCTTGTCTCAGTAATAAATCATTATCATATTAATGAGTTGCATCTATTTTGAGATAGTTTTGAATGATTTTGTCTCTAAATAAATAGTAACGCAAAATATTTTTTCCTCTCTCGTCAAAGGCATTGTGATTGAGGATTAATAGTTTATAATATACTATTTTCAAATCTGAAATAAAAAAGAAGACACAATTATTATAAGTAGAGTAATTAGCAGTTACATGGGTTCCATATATATTGAAACGCCCAATACTATTTGTACACCCCTGTTTGATGTAAATGGGATCATCCTATTTATCATAAATAAGGGATAACACAACCAGGATGAGGAAAAAAATAGAAAGAAAGGAAGACTGGCAATAAAGCAACTGGATCACTGGAGATCAACGATCGACTGAATTGGGATGAAAATGTCCGACACAAAATGCTGGATATCATCCAGCACTTCAACACCCGACTAACAAGGAAAACGGACACAAAACGTGACTAAAAAAAAAAAAAAGAAAAAAAAAAAAGAATGTAAAATGAAAATGGAGGAAAATCTTACCCTTTTCCCTTTTTCTTCCAGTGAAAAGGGTCGTGCAGAAAATTTAGGCCGAATAATAGAATACTGGAATGAAAGAAATATATATTGGAATGTGTGACAACAGTAATAAAAAGAATAAACTCACAAATGGTTGGTATCAAGTCGTTAGTCAATAAAGATCACCCAGTTAAGTTCAGCATTTACATACAGAAAGAAGTTTCTTCCTTACAGGAAGCGTCAAATTATATATCTCACAAGTGTCAGGTGTTTTAAAAATCGTAATTAGAATATTGATTTTACCCAGAATGCATTGTCGATGGTAATTTCTTTCCGACAAGAAATTTTTTATGGCTAATACCAAGACGGTATTCAACAACCACACAAAAAATATAAATATGCACGTACAATGAACGCGATTCCTTCACCTCTAGGCATAAAATAACCTTAGTCGGGTCGACATGCTGTTAAAATCACTCTAATGAAACTAAGAATTTGTGAATCTCAAGTTTGACGAAATGAAAACCAGTTTGTAATTTTCTTTTTCATATTCTTCTTTTTAGAGATGGTTCAACAATTGTCGATTATGCCTTACAAATAAATGCTGCTGTTATGCAATCTAATTCTCAGAATGTCATAGAGCCTGTTACGAACGCTACAAAAAACATAAATAGCACCACACCTTTGGGAAAAGTTAAAGATGTTGAAAAATCAATTGAGGCTTTTAAAAATTTGACTCGTAAGCATTTTCTCTGACTTCAATAAATAAAATGAAAATAGTTCATAACAAGAATTAAATTTTTTCTCGAGTACACATGATAAAACATCCTAAAATACAAGAGCGAGTCAAACGTTTTTCGATATTTACGTATGTGTTAGTTTACGAGGGCTATATCACGTGCCCGAAGCAGTTCAAGCTGTAATGGAAGATACTCGCTGTGGTTGATAGTATCGAAGTAGCTGGTGCATTACTTAACTCAGTGTGTGATTTGAAAGCATCATAAATGAACGTGCAATGTGATCTAATTCTTATGTTTTTAGAGTTTGAACTGGGCCATAACGCTACGGAAGCAACCAAAAACATTTGTTGTTCGAAGGGTGAAATACAGTAAGTAACCAGATGCTTCAGGAAATGTCGTTAGGATTACAAGAACATCGACGATGAGAAAAGTCAAGTAGGCCTAAAGCCGTGGATTCCCAGGCTATACCCCAAGCCATAAAAGCTCGGCATCTCACAATTCAGTGTGGTTCATTACCTTCTTAAAGTCGGTAAAAACATCCGTAGCCGCGGAATTGTACCTCACGTAACCAAAATAGTGCAAGAATTTTGACTCAGCCCGGTATGTCAATCCTGTCAATTTCAGTTATAAGTTTAAAGTTCTCATTTTTCATTTGATACAGAGAATAAATTTATGGTCTTAAAAATGATCTTAGTTCCAGTCACTTCACAAATGATTGGTATCAAGTCCCGAGTCAATAAAGATGACTCAATCTAATTCCGCATTAAATCCAGAAAGATGCTCCTTCCTTGCAGGAAAACGTCAAATTAAATGGATCTCATGTGTCAGGCCTTTTATTAATAGCATTTTGCCTAGAATGCAGCATCAATAGCTATTCATTTCAGATTGAAAGTTAGCTTATTCCAAGAAAACAATCCTTCAATATGCTTTTGATTTTTTTTACAATGTTTGAACAACTAGTAAAAGTATGTGCCCAAGGTCAGGCGCAAGTATTTAAGTTTTAATGTAATAAAATATCACAAAAATTAGATAGAGTAACGAAACTAAATAAGAACGTGTATAAAAAGATTACACTTATTCTTATTTTAATAGATTTCTATATGAAATTATATAGAGGATAACTTATACGTTTGACAATAAAACAAAAACATTAGAAATCATTGACACCAAGTAATTATTTATACATTAATTATCAAATTGCATCCATTATATGTTTATATCCATATTTTCTGTGTTGTTGTTTCGTAATAGTTTTTTTACACATAGTTTCTGATATCAAGTATTCCTAATACTAATAACTATATGGTTTCAAGTATTCCAATTGAATGCTACTAATGCTACTAATAATATAGTTTCAAGTATTCTTATCTAATACTTATAATTACATGGCTTTTAGTAATTATATCTATTGATTAATTTGTTTGGCTATAGTTATATAGTTTCATGTAACTAATAATAATAACAATAATTAAGGAGTGCTAAAAGCACAAAGTCCCTTGACTTTCTCTCGCTCTCTCCATCCGTCCCTATCATCCATCGTTCTCGGCTAGCCTTCTAGACAGCACCCGGTGTTCGTACAGATTTGGCGTATGTAAGTCCTTGATGGTCCGTCAACCCTGGTGTGTTCCTATATAGAAGGCCATAGTAGAACGTCGCTTTTGAGTTTGTCCTTACTTCTCCAGCAGTGATCTGCATGTCTTTTTCGTCTTACAAGGATGGCTTTGAAGATAGGTGGTAAGTGGCCATACAACTACTGTTTTGTGGGATGTTGCTTCCAGGAATTTTTCCAAACGGCTCGTAGTACTCTTGTTTAGTTCCTATCTAGTGTTTTCTCATGGCGTTTCGTTAAAGTCCAACTGGTGTACCCATACAATAGTACTGATACAATCACAGCTTGGAAGAAATATAATTTTATTTTATGAGAGAAATTAAATTTTCGTACGATCGACAACCTGTCAATTGCAGTCCATGAATTCCTTATACGTATGTTGACATCGCTAGGTGCCTTCAATAAGTTTCCAGACTTTTTTGTACAGGCATTTGAAATTGTCGCAGACTCTTGAAAATTCACTATGTTATTGCTATACATCTTATGAGATGACTGGCCAATTTTTATGATTTCAGGTTCAAATCAACAGTTACAGCAGCCTGATTGTCACAACTGGTGAATTTCAAAAATGTAATCAGGACATGAGGACACTTTAGAAGAACGATATGCAATAAAATTATGTTTTAAACTTGGAAAAATGCCACAGAAACGTATGGAATGCTTCAGACTGCTTTTGGAGCATCTTGTATGAATCGAGCATTAGTTTTTGAGTGGCATAAGAGATTCAAGGAAGGCAGGGAGCCTGTGAGAGATGATGAGAGGTGTGGGAGGAGTAAGGTAGACAGAACACCAGAGTTGATTGGCCAAATAAAGAATTTCATGGATAAGGATCGTCGTGTGTCTATAGAGACAATAAGTGCACAGTTTGATGTCAGTGTGGGAACTGTACACACAATTATTCGCGAAGAAATGAAGATGCAGAAGATTTGCGCGAAGTTTGTCCCAAGGGTGCTCAGAGAAGATCAGAAAGAAATGTCATGGCAGCAGGGAGATGGTCGAGCTGATCAATTCAGATCCCGCATTTTTTAATGCTCTGGTGACCTACGATGAAAGCTGGATATACTGCTATGACCCAGAGACCAAGAGACAGAGTTCCCAGTGGAAGCATGCTGGCTCCCAGACCCAAGAAGGCCAGACAGAGCAAATCCATCCACAAACTTTTGATGATCCCTTTTTTTGACAGCACTGGCATGATCTACATGCACTGGTGTCCCACTGGACAGACAGTAAACAAAGAATACTATGTTGAGGTTTTAATGGAGTTCATGAAGAGATTCCGTCGGAAGAGGACAGCACTCTTTAAATCGGGTCAGTGGCATTTCCTCCAGGACAATGCACCAGTCCACAACTCCATCCTTGTCACAGACTATTTGACTAAGATCGGCATCAAGACAGTTCCTCACTCTCCTTATAGTCCAGACATTGGTCCCTGTGACTTTTGGTTATTCCCTAAGCTCAAGGAAAAACTTAGAGGGTGTCGTTATGAGACAATTGAGGAGATGAAAGAGGCTGTGACGAAGGTTATTGACACGCTCACACAAGTGGACTTCCATGGGGCCTTCCAGAAGTTGTTGGAAGGGTACAAGTGCATTGCAGCCGGAGGAGATTACTTCGAAGGGGACTAGAGTTTCATGCGTGTAGTATCAATGAAAGTGTCCATACGAAAAAAGTCTGGAAACTTATTTAATGAGCCTTGTATTACTGTCGAAGTGCGTGAACTTGTTTACTTATTTCAGAGGCATGCCACTTAAAGTGGAGATGGCTTCATCTAGTTTAAAAATCATGAACTCATGAATTTTATTCGCATTCAAATAGAGGCTATTGGCTCTGGCTGTTTGTTCCAAACTCTGCAGCCGGAGCAGGAGTATTTGCGAGAAGCACCCGGTTATTCCGTAGTTTGTATCTGTCATAGTTTCAGCTGGATTTTCTTCTACTTCTTGTCTATTTAAAAAAAATTAGAAACCATTATTTTCTATTAAATCTGCTGAAGTTCATTGTGGGTCATCTATGAAGATTATAAGCAGACATGGTGCTTACATATCTCCTGGCAAGACTCCAACGACAATTTCAAAGAAGTCGGTGAGCGAACCATTGCTTTCATGTTTTTATGAAGCATTATGATAGCAGTAACAGTTTCCTTGGGGGGTGGGGGTGATCATATGGAAATAGTATTTGCTCCATTTTCCATGTATGGAATAAAATGCACTGGAGAAATCTACGAACAATTATGCTGCCTTCGATGATTCGATAGATAGTCAGAATCAGTGAAGTTGTCGATCGATATCTCCGAACGCCATTCTGATTTTTCCTAAGAGTTTTCTCAACTTTAGTTGACTAATGACTAATTTGTCACAGGATCAAATAGGTCAAGGAACTTTTGGTTACTTTTAAAGATGACTCAGATATAAGAAAATGCCACTTCATATATTTTTATTTGCTTTCTAGGACTTTAAGATGTAATTTTAGTTTAGTTTGGCACAAGGCCAAAAAGTATAACACCCTCTCAAAAACCATCTTGCAAAGTACTGTATAGGGAGAAATGACAACATAAGAGCTGGATGACAGAGATGACCTTCTAGGGTCTTAACAGTAACTTATAGAACAGTGTGGAGGAGACCGTCAATCTCATCAACCCTCATATCCCAACAACAAAAATTGATAATGAAAATGATCATTTGAAATTTTATCAAGTATTATCAAAATTATCACACAAGAATGCTGCGAGCAATATTAAACAAGACCTGGAGGCAACACCCCACAAAGCAGCAGCTATACGGCCACCGACCACCCATCACGAAAACTATCAAGGTTAGACGAACAAGACATGCAAAACACTGCTGGAGAAGTAGGGACGAGCTCATAAGTAATGTACTCCTATGGACCCTTTCACATGGCCGAGCAAAAGCAGGGTGATTAGCTCGAACCTACATACAACAGCTCTGTGTGGATACAAGGTGTAGTCCTGAGGACCTGCCAGAGGCGATGACCGATAGGGAGGGGTGGCGAGAGAGTCAGGGATATCCGTGCTGATGGCATGACAAGATGATGATGATGATCAAAATATCAAATATTATCAAATGTTATTAAATCTGTAAACCTAGATCACTAGATCACTAACCATTGTACTACATAAGGCGTCATTACGAGAGCGGGGTTAGAAAAGTTCATATGATCACGTCATATACGCTATCAATGACGTTGTTGACGTTTTTGGTCAATGGAGTCCAAGCACTGCAACACCGATGGAAGAAGTACGTGGACTTCAAGGGCTATTATGTTGAAAAATAAATCTAATTCGGTTACATTCCATGAAAGTATCTTGGTCAGCCTATAAACTTTTTTCAGCCAACCCTTGTATGTTCAATAAAAGTGTATTCGCAATATGAGTATTAAAAAAATGGCTTACATCTTTGTTTGGATCAATATGATCAAATTTTGGTTTGAATTCTGCTGTTGAGTCATTTGGTTCTGTTGTGTATTCTCTCCAATGCATTTGGTTGGGATGAGCCATCATATGATTGACTGGCCACTGGCTTGACATGTCTATATTAGGGTGATAGTTTTCTGGCGAAATTGCCTATTCGGAAAAAAGAATACAATTAATAATGACATGATATGGAAATTTTTGTTGTGAATTCTTAATTGCGGTTTAAACGTGGTGTTGATGTATGAAGTTTGGCTGAAAAGTTCATAGGCTGAAAAGTTCAAAGGCTGAAAAGTTCATATGATGACGTCATATTTGCTGTTGATGACTGCAACACCGATGAAAGGAGTTTGTGGACCGCAAGGGTGCATTATGATGAAAAATAAATATCATTTGGTCACATTCCATAAGGGTATCTTGGTTAGCCTGTGAACTTTTCAGCCGACTTTCGTAAGAGAAAATTTTATAGAGAATTATCATCTTTGATTAAATTACTTGAAATAGTTTAATATTAAATTGAATTTGAAAATAATGTGGTGAACAATAACATGGTCAAAGTAATAACAACCAAACTGATTGATCTGCACAACATTACATTTATTAAACAAAATAAATAAGCCTTTAAGTTTTTAGGTTTATATGTGATATTTTAATGAAAAGTGATTAATTTAGATATGGTTTGTGTGTGTGTAGGAGCCAATGAGCTTTTCACCTGGAGGAGGTCAGAACCAAAAAACGATGTGAAGAGAAGGGGTCATACTTAGGACTTTCAGTCTTTTATATTTCCAGTCTGCTGCTGCGATATGTATGTGTTAGGACAGTACAAAATGTTAATTGTGTCAGCGACAAATTTATCTTTTATTTAAAGATGAAATATTTATGTAATATCATGGGTAAGATTATTCACACTTTCACTCTGAGAAAACACTTTTTAAAATTTTAACAGTTGAGCGCCAAATATCGTTCATTATGCAATATCTCCATTTTTGAAATTCACACCTCGTTTCTATTTTATCCTCTACTTACCAGTGATGCTATATATTCTCTGTGAAATTCTGTTTGTTTTATTGTTGACCAACCGTTGGCACAGAAAGAATTGCAGGGAGACAATAATTATCTCTCTCGTATAAGAGGCGTATCCGTGATGGTCATGTGTCAGTTCCAAAATCCTATCTCGTCCTCTTTTGTCTGTGTTCTTTGAAAGATTAATTTGTGCCCTTTTTTTTGTCTCTGTTCATTGAACAGATTTGTTCTCACCACCCAGCAAATCCCGTTGTCGTTCGTCTCGCCATTGAAATGTAAAACACACAGAGCTACGAACACCCACAGAACTCAAGTTAAACTTTTATTGTTTTTGTACCCCTTTTTATGCTGCTTGTTCATAGAACAATATATTTACATTTTATGCTAAGACACGTTACTGTATTCTTGTTAATACTTCTTGTATGTATATTATGTGTGCATTAGATGTTCCAATATATTGGTTTGGTCTTATGGCATATCAACCATTATAGATTATTTAATGCCAAATCCAGTTTGTACATATATATTAGATTTATATAATTCATCCAAGTATTGCGATATATCACTAACGATTCAATTATACATCACTCATTTGTTTACACGCAGTCAAATGGTCAAAATAGTTCTATTTCAAACAAGTCAATTTAGCATGTTAACAAAGTTAGTTCCAAGTATTTCTATGCATTACTAACAATTCAATTAAACATCAGTTGTTTGTTTGCACACAGTTTTTTTTACCAAACAGTTATATTTCTAACAATTCAATTTAGCATAAGTCATTTGTTTGCTCACAGTTAATATGTCCAACAGTTCTATTTTACCCATAGATAGGACCTTATCAGGTGCTACCACTCCGAGACAGAGTCGACCTGGGAGGGATGACAATGAAGGGGTACTCTGCATTCCCCAAAGCCCCAAATTGTTTAGTGTCATTTTCAGGACACTCGTTCGAGGGGGGTCTTACTCCTCTGCAGATATGCAGTCGGTGTATTCTATAGCCCCAGCCAACTGTGCTTGTTCGTTTATTTGTAAATGGGCAAATCTTGTTTTTCCTTTTGTTTGTTCAGTGTTAAATAAGAGACATTATTAAGTTGGGGCATAATTAAATATCCTCCAACCAACCCTAATGCAATTAAATACGAGAAGATTTTTGTTCAATGAAGACATTACATAATGACACAAGTTTAGACAATATTATGACTTATTAAGAATAATGTTGTGGAGAATTATCCTTCATTTTGGTACTTTCAACTGATTCGGGTTGTCACTTCTACGACAGGGAGAAATAGCACGTATCTGAATGAAGAATTAAGAACAAGCTTCTGGTGAGATTCTAATGTACCGGCTCCTATACCATGTCAGCTACGAAAATATGTATGATATTACAAATGTTCAAATATCACCTAAAGTCACTCAGTATTCTCATCCCGGCTTTGTCAATGTTACACTCGCTTTTTTTTTTACACATGTGTTGGTAAGAGTATGAATTTTTTCTTTCTTTATTTTTCGATGAAACTGACAATCATTATTATTAATAGTTCTGATTTGTATTATCTTTGATCTGCTTAGTTCTTGCTACTTTGTCGATCATTATTACTAATGATTTTGACTAGTATTATCCAGCAATACCAGAAGATAGAGAAATGTGTGACTTTTCTATTAATATTAATCGAAGAATAGGCGAAAAGGATCTTGTTTACTCTAGTTAGTAATTCTAGAAGACTAAAAAGAGAAATGTCTGACTTTTCTCGTAATGCTAGCAGAGGTACCAGCGATCAGAGCCGATATTAGAATTCGTCTGGTAAAAACTAAAACAAACCTTTTCTATGAAAACGAATTGTTTTATTCATGTAACTGGCTGAGTAAATTTTTTGTGGTTTATGATTAGAAAATGACATAGAACCAAAAGACCTTACCCTATTATCATAGGCATGATACATAACTTCTGAATCAGTGTCATAGAATCTATTGCTGGGTATCTTCATCTCCAGCGGATAAGAATCTTCATCAGGTGACCTGCAAGAAAAATGGTCTGTATAAATCTTTCTGGCTGTGAAAAAACTTAAATAGAAAGAAATTTTTAAAGCACTGAATTTACATTCAGAATTCTTTCTCTAAAAAAATAATAATGAATAAACAAATAAATGAATAAATAAATAAATGAATAAAAAAAAAAGGCATTTACTAAAATTATATTTTTATTCACACTCACCATAAATATCAGGAGAAGTAAAAACTGGCTTGAATACTAAACAACTTTTATGAAAAATACAGCACAGTTATTTATTCAATGTTCTCAGGATGAAATATTTCAATTATTCTGCAGATTTTTCAACAAATATCCTTTTCGTTGTTGTTTTGATTACATCTTTTTGGTCTTTTTACAGTTGTTTGAAGTCGTAAGAAATATTTTCATTATTCCACACATTTTTTATTAGTATCTTGATCATTGTTGTATTTAAGTAAACCTTTAATTGATATGTTCTTCAGCGTTTCTAACGTTGTCTGTAGTTTTCCTAGATATTTCCTTTATCCTGGGTATTTTTTTAAATCGTCATACGCTTTTCAACAAATTCCAGTAATTTAATTTGTAGAACGCCGAAAAGCCGGCTGAAGGTGTTTTGATAAAAGAAAACGAAGATATTTGTAAAGAAAACTAATGGAATTTCGAATCTACCCATAAATCGACCATGAGAATGTGAAAAAGCTAAATTTATCGACTCCACTTATCTGAAACTCCCATTTATAAATTTACATTCAAGACCTATAAATTTTTTCAGATTTCTGAAATAAATTGAACTGGTCCTGTGCATCTCTGCGAACTGTAACTATTGGAAAGGTTCGAAGTGTAATAGTTATCATTGTAGGAAATGGACACGGCAACTCGTGTTCAAATTCTGGACGAGGCTGCTTGCAATTCACATAACGCTAATACTATGTACTGATACTTGGGGAAGGTAAGCATCCAACTATCCTCTCTCCAGCAAGGCGTAAATAGTTGGGGAGATCGGGCTCTTTAAGTTTGGTATGGCAACTGGTCGAGAAGACGGAAAACTTTGAATTCAAAATATGAATACATCTAGGAACCATCAGACAACAATTTCCGAGAAAGTCCACTGATCAACTCCCCACATGCCTAAACCCACATCAGGTGAATACTGTCTCCCTCTCTCTCTCTCTCTCTCTCTCTCTCTCTTTCACACACACACACACACACACACACACACACACACACACACACACACACACTGATTGCGGTTCTGTTGATCTGGTGTGCGCGTAATACATGGTGCATTCAATAAGATTCCAGACTTTTTTTGTACAGGTATTTAAAATTGGCGTAGACTCTTTAAAATTCAGTATGTTATTGCTATACATATTATGAGATGACTGACTAATTTTTATGATTTCAGGTTCAAATGGACAGCTACAGCAGCAATTGGAATACACCCTACGAAAACCTGATTGTCACTGCTGGTGAATTTCAAAAATGCAATCTGGACGTGAGGACACTTTAGAAGAACGATATGCAATAAAATTCTGTTTTAAACTTGGAAAAAATGCCACAGAAACGTATGGAATGCTTCAGACAGCTTTTTGACCATCTTGCATGAATCGAGCATCAGTTTTTGAGTGGCATAAGAGATTTAAGGAAGGCAGGGAGTCTGTGAGGGATGATGAGAAGTGTGGGAGGAATAAGGAAGTCAATACATCAGAGTTGATTGGCCAAAGGGTTAGGGTTAAGGTTACTATGTTGAGGTTTCAAGGGAGTTCAGGAAGAGATTCCGTTGGAAGAGGCCAGCACTCTTTAAATCGGGTCAGTGGCATTTCCTCCAGGACAATGCACCAGTCCACAACTCCATCCTTGCCACAGACTATTTGACCAAGATGGGCATCAAGACAGTTCGTCACCCTCCCTATAGTCTAGACGTTGGTCCCTGTGACTTTTGGTTATTCCCTAAGCTCAATGGGTGTCGTTATGAGACAATTGAGGAGATGAAAGAGGCTGTGACGAAGGTCATTGACACGCTCACACAAGAGGACTTCCATGGAGCCTTCCAGAAGTTGTTGGAACGGTACAACAAATGCGTTGCAGCCAGAGGAGATTACTTCGAAGGGGACCAAAGTTTCATGTGTGTACTATCAATAAAAGTGCCCATACGAAAAACTCTGGAAACTTATTTAATGATCCTCTTATTTCTATTTTCATTTCTTTCAGTGATATTAGAATGGAAGATAGATCTATTCTAAACACAGCCAGAAGACAGGATAAGTTTAGATTTAGGCTGAAACAGTATTGATGAAGATGAAGATGATAGAAAATAATGTTGAAGAAAAATTTGGTGCAAATTTTAAGAAAAATTTATACGTTTCGAAAATATATCAAATTTGGCATCCCATACTTGTAAGAAGCTAATAGAATACACGGCAGAAATGATAGAAATTTCAACTGAAAATCTTTACAATTTTGTAGCACTCTTAATGTAACGGTTATCTTCGTGTGAAATGGAATCGGTGACCCGAATTCAAATCTTAGAAGAAACTGTTTTACTTCGTGCTAATTCCCTTGAGAAAGATATGAATCCACCTGTTCTCTATCCACTTATGGGTAAATTGTAGAGCATGAGAAAATTTCAGCGAGAGAGAGAGAGAGAGAGAGAGAGAGAGAGAGAGAGAGAGAGAGAGAGAGAGAGAGAGAGAGAGAGATCATGTACACAGATAGATAGGTTTTTAAATTTTTATTAAATAAAGTTCAATATTTGTTGTCAATATATAATTTTTCTTTTCTTGGTCATTTTTGTTAAGGACAAAAAAACACAGACTTTATCTTTGATATATACATATATATATATATATATATATATATATATATATATATATATATATATATATATATATATATTGATAGATAGAGAGATTGATCATGAGATTTTTGTTGGGATGAACAGATGTCCAGTGAGCCGAAGAGATCAAGGTTCTGGTGAAGTGTTTGGAAAGCAAGTTTGGTCTTTTCCTCAGGAGGTTTTTTTTTTCCTCTGGCTACTGAACAACAGAAAAGTCGCGCGCAGATTCATACTGATTTAGTGTCGATAGATAGTTGAGACTGCAAATGATGAGAATAAAATCAATTGACGATGATGCACAACACACAAGATCAAATTGGGAATCAAAAGTATTGAAAAGTCCCAAATGATACAAGAATATTCATTATGATATTATTAATTTCTCTCATCGGAAATAATCTCTCGCCCTATATATAAATGTGTAACAAGAGAGTGCTTGAGAAGGCCTAAAACGATCTATCTATCTATCTATCTATCTATCTATCTATCTATCTATCTATCTCAGTCTCTTCAAATCTATCTATCTATCTATCTATCTATCTATCTCAGTCTCTTCAAATCTATCTATCTATCTATCTATCTATCTATCTATCTATCTATCTATCTATCTATCTATCTATCTATCTATCTCAGTCTCTTCAAATCTATCTATCTATCTATCTATCTATCTATCTATCTATCTATCTATCTCAGTCTCTTCAAATCTATCTATCTATCTATCTATCTATCTATCTATCTATCTATCTCAGTCTCTTCAAATCTATCTATCTATCTATCTATCTCAGTCTCTTCAAATCTATCTATCTATCTATCTATGATTAAACTTTAAAGCTCAATGTTTTTTAATCTGTAAAATCTTTATAGTGCTCAATGCATTCAATGTATTTGAAGTGTTTTATTCTTCAGTTATTTTATAAAGCAAAGTAAACTTACAAAAATTTCAACTTTCAAAAACTTGACTTATTTACATTAATACGTATAAACATTTATCTAAAGTTTTTAAAAGTAACAAAACGGAATTTATCTACTTGTGTGCCTTAGGCCCAAATTATCTGTGGCTCCTTCATTTTACTAAAGGGCTTATATCAGTGGCCCACCTAAGAATTACTTCATAGCCCACTCATTGAAGACCACTGTGGACTCTATATTTATTGTACTGGAGCTCCATAGTACAGGCCTTATACTTATTGTACAGAAACACTTATGGTTTTGAATATATTATATAATGAAATACCCGGTATAAACTTAAAACACGGCTATAATCTGGTACACTGCATGACAAATTAGCTTCAGTGGACCTCTAGATACTTATGAGCCCTTGACCAATGGCCTAATATGCCTATGGTAAATCAAATCCTGAACACATAAGAAGAGTAAGAATTTCATTTTATCATATAACGTTCCCGACCGTGTACATACGATTCTAAACTTACCCACTCGCCGCCTGTGCGGGTTTCAGAAGACGACAGTTCTAGATCGACGATTTTAAATAAATCGGTTCCTTTCAGCGTGACACAGTCGGGTTGTTTTACATATTACAAAAATTCTTAGCGTCTTATTGTATATAACAGTAATCTAGTTGAAACGGCATCTTAAAACAAGGTTTTTATGAGAGTATTACTTAAAGTGTTGTAAAATAGGGAATAAAGCCAGTTCCAGTCGAATTTTCAATTAAGTACTTCATCTTTTAATCATCAAAATCATTTTTTAACTATTCAATTTATCGATATAGTAGAAGTAACTATGAAATGCAAATTAGAATCCTTCACTCTCTCCTGAGTAAAAGCATCAACACGGATTGCTCTTACAGTCTAATATATATATATATATATATATATATATATATATATATATATATATATATATATATAAATAAACAAACATAGGTGTACCCACGTTCTCGACAATGACCAAACATGGTCTCCAGTACCCGTACTCGGAGTACACTAACAGAGAATTTGGAGATTTTTAAAAACCTATAACTACCGTTGCCAAGCTACAGTTTGCTAAGAAAAGCTGAATAAGAAGATAAACACTATATCATTGTCTATTATATATATATATATATATATATATATATATATATATATATATATATATATATTCAATACATATATATATTTTAATAGCATATATATATATATATATATATATATATATATATATATATATATATTCACAGCATATACATATATATATATATATTACATATATGTATATTTTCATAATATATATATATATATATATATACATTTTTTTCAATATATATATATTTTCAATATATATATATTTTCATAGCATATATGTATATATTTTCATAGCATATATATATATATATATATATATATATATATATATATTAGTTTAAAGACTATCATTCGTGTAAGATTGAATCATTAACCGAATTCAAATCCGAGACGATGTTGTTTGCATTTCACTTACAACAAATGCTTTTGAAAAAGTCATTAATCTATCTGTCCCCCACCAGTTATGGATAAATAGCAGGGCCAGCTTGCCTATTTAACCTTGGTTAGGCAACCAGACTAGAAGAAGGGAAACTGAATTCCAGCCTTACTCCACTTAAATACTGACCGTGTGTCACATCCTGTCCGCGCGGTAGGGGTGGGTAAACACATACCTCCCCGGTATATATATTAATATGTATGTGTGTGTGTGTGTGTGTGAAAAGAGACATGAAGGATATTTCTCATGTCACATGTTTGAGATACAGTTTTTTGTAAATTTTTTTATCTATTTCATTTTATTAAAAACTCCCTTTGAATTCATTCAGCTCACAAATTAAATTTCAACAAAAAAGATTGTTTAATGTATATTCATACAGGAACAAATGATAAAGAAACAGAAGTTTCGGAGCTTGGAGTAGAGTTATCTCCCTTATACAAATAACCTGTAATATAATTAAGTCGGCACCCGCCATTGTTAACAGCTAATATCAGTTCTCTCTCTTCATTATACTTCTTTACACAATACATCCTTAGCAAAATAACACACTCGGTATGACAAGAAAAAAAATCGCCACAAATATTCTCCACCACCTCGAAAGTTGTTTGAATAAACAAGGGTCAAATTCTGAGATATTCCTGCGGAATAAAAATTAACTGGGAACGATTTTGAATGTTCTTCCCAATATTTTAAACCATGATATTTGCTCCAGAAAATGAGGTTACTTTCAGATGAATCTAAGAAGAGCAAACTCATAATGCATGGCTTGCGATATTTACACACTAATCCTGCCGTCAATTCTCTGATGGATTAACCATAAGGCTAAATATGTTAGGGACTAGGGGGATCGAGAGAAAATTAGCTTGAGTGTATTCATAATTATTTCGGATTATGTTACGATGACTTTGCACTTTTTTCACATCCGGAATATTATCTTATTCTTTCTATTACTTGGGCGAATCAAAATTTTTGCTATATTTCAAGCAACCAGGTTGAGTCAAAAGTTTCTTTTGATTTTCACTGGTGATTTTTTGCAACTTAGTGTTCGCCAATGGCCCGGGAGACCTGGGTTCAGTCCCAGGTCGAGTCATACCAAAGACTCAAAAAATGGTACTTGATGCCTCCTTGCTTAACACTCAGCATTATAAGGTACGGATCAAGGGTAAAGTAGAGCAATCCAGGGAAGGAGTAGCGCCCTCCCCTACACCTTGGTGTAGTAGCTATCGAAAAGGGAGCCTTCGGGTTACCCTCGACTATGGTCGCCAACTTTACTTACTATATCTCCATGTTACAATAATTCTTTGGGGTAAATAATGGAAGTGAATCTGACGATATAGAGAAAAATTGATAAACAAGATAATCCAAAAAGAAGAATTTAATATAAAAATGTCAACGTTATAACGTTCTGGTTCCGGTTCTATTGAACAATCATCAGGACTAAGAGGGATGATATCAAGTGATGTTAAATCAACGATAGATGTTTAATAAAATACATTAAAAACTTCTTTTTGGGTTACCTTGTTTATCAAATTTTCTCTATATTATTAATTTGATACAACTTGTTCGGTCGTTGCTGAATTGTTTTTTTTTATTTTCATATATAACATATAAACATTCCTCGCTTATTCTTTATTTTACCACTTTGATAATGAATGGTGAAAAAATTGCAATTAGAGATATTTTACGTTACCAGTGAAAAAAAAAAAAAAGACAGTGCAAAGACAGCGTTAAAAATCCCCAAAAACTAATGATATGAAGGCCCAGGAACTGTCAACAAATATATCGCACAAAACTGGTTCCGACATTTCAAAGAAGGTGACATCAGACTCGAAGACAAACCAATGTCAGAGAAACCGTTTATTGTGGAATATGATGCCTTGCTTGAAATGGTTGAAGAAAAGCCAACCGCAAGCACTCCTACATTGATAGCAGAACTACGTCCTTCACAAAGCACTATCAATCGACAACTTCATAAGCTCGGCCTTGTGAACAGGCGCTGAAATATTTGAAATACGAAATAGCTTGAAATATTGACTCACTTTAATAAGTTCCGATCAAGTTACACCCAGAGCATCAGTTTCTGTTAGATTATCGCAGTTAAGCAGCGATGAGTTTACTCAGAACTTTGATGGGCAACCACTTAGGAGGAAGCAAAGTTTCATTCTAAATTTACTAAGTTCTATTCGCTGACTTTCGTATTGCAACAGAAATTCACAAAGCAATGATATCATCATGGTAAGCACATTCTGCTTAGGAGGGGTCACATATTCCAACCAAATCGTCACTTGTACAATTAATCTTTTAAGAAACATAGCTTTACTTACGCATATTTGTTTCGTTTTCGTCGAATACATAAACAGCTAATCAAGACCAGGAAGATTATGAAAACAGCTAATCCAAGGCCACCAGCAATGGCGGCTACGAGCTGCCAAGAAGCATTCCAATCTTGACATTTGGATCCCGAATAATGATATGCCCATTCGTCAACACATCTGAAAGGTTAAAAAAAATCTCTTACAGTTCCGTTTCTGGCATGAAATTATTAAACAACATTATCCACAATAAAATCCACACACTTCACTTCAACACTTCAATCAATACACTTCACTTCAACTTTTAGACACTTCAAGACTTCAGTCTATAGAATATAAATCAAATACAAAGATGAGTCAAAGGTTTTATGATATTTTGGTAGTAGGTGAGGTACAATTCGGCCGCCGAGATTGTGAAGTTGATGAATCACATTAGACACTGAGGTATCGAGCTCGCCTGATATTCTCCCAGAGCTACAAGCTGGATTTGCCTTTATGATTTGGAGTACGGCCTCTGAATCCACACTTTTAGACCTGCCCGGCCTTGTCGAGGATCTTGTAACTAGAATGAAATGTCTTCAACCGTCTAGGTACAGTTTAACCGTTTAAGGTACAGTGATCACCTGTCGCGCAACTTATGTTTTTGGTTGCTTCCACGGCGATACGACCCAGTTTGAACTCGTAAAGCCATAAGTTCCAAATTAGACTACGTTGCACCTTCTTCTTGGCGGCTTTTAAATCCCATACGCGGTGACGCAATGCACCGCGTGTCAGCGCACCCACTACCACGATACTATCAACCACAGCGAGTACCTTCAACTGATATAAGTCTCCAAATTTTATAAAAGCTTTAGACTCATCCTAGTATTTTTAAAACCCTAATTTAAAAAAAAGAAATAACCTTAATAATAATCTTAAAATTGTTTACCGACATTAATAGTACATACTGTCCGAGAAGAGGGATTAACATTCGTAAGATGATTGAATTTCTTGTTTTTTTGTGGCTTTCAATCGATATATCCTTCGGGGGAAGGTCGAAAAACTTTCCAACCAAAACATCGTGTTGACAACAAAAACAAGTTTCATTGACAGAATAAGTTGGACATGTAAACTGTTTTATCTCATAACAAAAATATCGTTTAAATTGTAAAACTTACAAGACGATTACATCTCAAGATAGATATATAGATTCAGTCATATTTTAAGCTCCTGTACACATTATACCGGTATACGAGTGGTACTTTAATTTTTCTCTCATGCCATAGCACCAATTTATCGGTGTAGAGATCACGTTCGAATAACAATGGGTAAATTTAGATTCAAGATTTCAGGGCTGAAAGGGTAAGGTTATTCCCCTTCCAGTTTTTTAATGAACAATTCTTAATTTTATAAGGAATTATTCCAGGCGTTGAAATCTTCGTTTTTGTAGTTTACGCAACATTTCGGCGGATATATTTATTGAACTTCCACAGGAGAATATACTGGCCGAAATGTGTGAATTACTAAAACCACTTAGAAACCAGTCGTTGAAATACTTATTTTGAATGTAATTAATGATACTTCTCAAAATTAAAGACGAAATTTTAATCTTATAAAATCTTTTTGCATATACTGCATATACTCATGTACAAGTCGATATTTGAAAACCAAATTTTTAGGCTATAATTTGCATTGATCTATACATGACTAATGAGTCTGTAAAGTCTAAATTCAAACAATACAAAGGACCAGGAAACACCCTTGGATTAAAAAAAGAAGTCCATAAATTAATGATTTTATAACCATAAATCAAGGGTCGACTTATATACGAGTAATCATTTTGTAAGGTTGAAATTCAAATATAAAGAGAAGGACTAAGAGCAAACTTTAGCTTTAAAAATAAATTACATCGAATATTGTTTTAGTGACCCTAAATTGAATATTTATACCTGAAGTCGACTTATACACGATTATATACGGAGAGAGAGAGAGAGAGAGAGAGAGAGAGAGAGAGAGAGAGAGAGAGAGAGAGGAGTGGGCCACATGAGATGTTCCACTAAAAAGATTTAAGATAATTTTTCGTTGAAGGTTCCTCAAGCATTTTCACTACGGAAGACCAAACGCACAGGCATTTGCTTTAAAAAATAGGATAAAGTTGATTTTTTCTCTTTGGTAAAAAGATCTTTTCGATAAAACATCGATATCACTGATATCCATGTGATGAACACGCGCAGCTGCCGTGATCAATTACATTAATTAAAAGAAAAAAAAATGAATACTTGAAAAATCACTGTATTTAAAAATGAATAAGAAAAGGTAATAAATAAATAAATAAATAAATAAAAATAAATAAAAAGAAACGGAAAATCTTGTTCGAAACGAAAATACATATTAAAATAAAAAAAGATTATGTGAGTACTTAGAGCAATGACCCACCTTAAAAATATGAATATGATGCGTGCACCGAAGAAAAAATTGAATATTATCATAATTCGTGAATCAAAATTTTATTAAACCTTTTTTCTTTAAATTACAGTTGCATATTTAATAATCTGACAATTAGATAATTTAATTTGTCACTTTTAAATTGAAAGGTAAAGTTAATATAAAAAATACATGATAAAAATGTACGTATAGATTGGATTCTAATTTATTCATTTGACGACACGAATAAAAAATGATTGAAAAATCAATGTATTCAATTTGAATATGATGCGTGCATCGAAGAAAAAATTTAATATTTTCATAATCCGTGAATCTAAATTTTATTAAACCTTTTTTCTTTAAAATAAAAATTCATATTTAACAATTCGATGATTAAATGATTTCATTTGTCACTTTTAAATTGAAACTTAATATCAATATAATAAGTATATACTTAGATTGGATTTTTAATATCAATATAATAAGTATGTACTTAGATTGGATTTTTAAAATCAATATAAGTATATACTAAGATTGGATTTTAATTAATTCATTCAAAGATACGAAAAAACTCTCCCCTTTCACACCAGCTTTCTCAAACTGTGTGTGTGTATGTGTGTGAGTGAGTAAGAGAGAGAGAGAGAGAGAGAGAGAGAGAGAGAGAGAGAGAGAGAGAGAGAGAGAGAGAGAAAACGAAACGGGTCAAACAAAAATTTACTAAACATTATATTCCTTGTGAAATTTGGCTGGCCATTTAGAAATCACTGTGAGCCACATGAGGCCCGCGAGCCGCAGTTTAACCCCTGACTGCTTTACAACAATGCGATGTGATTAAGACAAATTTTCCTGCCAAGGAAAAAGTGAAGAGGCCAGTGGAAAGCAAACCATAATTACCATCCAATCGGAGATTTTGTAAACAATTTAATGCATTGGAAATCCAAAGAAAAATTCCTACTTACTCACAAATAGTTTTGTTTTGCTCAAGTATATGACAAATTCCACCATTGTGACAAATTTGTATTTGACATAAATACAAACACTTCTTATTCACACAGAAATAATTCTGGGGACATTGGTTGGAATAGATTAAATTGCAAGGATTGGCAAAATTTTGACTACCTGAAACGAAAAGAACACATTGTTTGTAATTATTGCAAAAATAAATAAATAAAAAGTAAAGAAAATGAATCAATAATTCTTGTCTTGTACTGAATAAGAAAAGGTAAATTAAATAAATAAATAAATAAATAAAAAATAGATAAAAAGAAACGGAAAATCTTGTTCTAAACGAAAATACATATTAAAAAAAAAAAAGATTGTCAGTACTTAGACCAATGACCCACCTTAAAAAGGTCTTGTGCCATACTCGCTCGTTCGGTGGGGCGTGTAACAAATACCCACAACAGTACTGACATGCACCGGAAATCCTGTTTAGTAACTATCTTACATTACCATTTTCCTAATTATTGTATCTTAGCCAGAAACGGATGTTTAAGAATTACTTCAAAATATCTATATCATCAGATAATCAAATGGAAATCAATGTAAATGTTAAGAACAATCAAAAGAAAATTTTCGGAATAAAATCAGAAAATTTCCCGCCTTTTTCTCCATTATCTATATTATGTACAGCAGTATGTGTATCGTCTGTCTATAATCAAAACCTCTAAATTATCATAAAATTAATTGGATTTTATCAAATAGAGTAAACTTACAACTTATAATTGGAATTGAAAGATGTCATATTTTTCAACAGTCAGGATTGATATACTAGGGTGAGTCAAAAGTTTTACAATATTTTAGCAACGAATGCTTTTGCTGAGGCTGGGAAAGTGATGAACCACTCCATAGCTGGATTTGCCTCTATGGCTTGAGTTGTATAACAGAGAAAGACAACAATGTTGATGTATAAAAATATAATCTGCTTTTTTTTCTTTTCCTTTTATTACACGAAATGTACGTATAGCTAGACTGAGAGAGGGTTAAGATGGCTGAGCTTGCACACACACTGGGGCGACAGTACTGTTCTGTGAAACCTTTCTACCCTTCTTCTTCGTTCTCTACTTTCACGAGACTGGTACAGGGCCACCGCAGGGCATCGAATCATTTTAGTTTCTCCTCGCTTCTCTACTTTCGCGGGTCTCATACATCTCAGGTTTTTCTCTACTTCTCAACCCATGGCAGTATGGTGCCGGCCCAGAGCCAAGAGTGATGTGATGTCTAGTAGTTACCTTGAGTCGGTCTTCTCTCCGGTCTCCGCACGTCTCTGCTGGTTACATAATATTCCGAACACCTACGCAAATTATCCTGGACACACCTCTAGTCTACCACCGACGCGTTACACGCGGATAGCCTACCTGACCTTACCTGATTGTCGCTGTTCTGGCAGTCTGAGTGAAATTTCTTGTGGCATTTGGTTACTGTACACTGATAATCTGTGCAGAACAAATGTTTTTGGTTGCTTCCATGGCGTTATGGCCCAGTTGAAACTCTTAAAACATAAGAATTAGATCACATTGCACGTTCATCTGTGAGGCTTTCAAATCACACACTGAGTTAAGTAATGCACAACGTATCAGCGCACCAGCAACCTCGATAATACCAACCACAGCAAGTATCTTCCATTACAGGTTGAACTGCTTCGGGCACGTGATATACCCCTCGTAAACTAACACATACGTAAATATCGAAAAACGTTTGACTCGCTCTTGTATTTTAGGATGTTTTATCATGTGTACTCGAGGAAAAATTTAATTCTTGTTATGAACTATTTTCATTTTATTTATTGAAGTCAGAGAAAATGCTTACCAGTTAATTTTTTAAAAGCCTCAATTGATTTTTCAACATCTTTTACTTTTCCCAAACGTGTGGTGCTATTTATGTTTTTTGTAGCGTTCGTAACAGCCTCTATGACATTCTGAGAATTAGATTGCATAATAGCAGCATTTATTTGTAAGGCATAATCGACAATTGTTGAACCATTTCTAAAAAAGAAGAATATAAAAAAGAAAATTACAAACTGGTTTTCATTTCGTCAAACTTGAAATTCACAAATTCTTAGTTTCATTAGAGGGATTTTAACAGCATGTCGACCCGACTAAGGTTATTTTATGCCTAGAGGTTAAGGAATCGCGTTCATTGTACGTGCATATTTATATTTTTTGTGTAGCTGTTGAATAACCGTCTTGGTATAAGCCATAAAAAATTTCTTGTCGGAAAGAAATTACCATCGACAATGCATTCTGGGTAAAATGTTGGAGTGGGAGAAGAGATAGATTCATGTCTCTCCTCTACAGTGGATACAGTGATCGTATTCTAAACACAGTTGACAGAGAAGTTCTCAAATTAGAGTCACAGATAAATTTCTTATGCATTTAGTTATTCTGTATTTAATTCTTAGAGCGGCAGCACGGTGAAAGAATTCGGCAAAGCAGGTTCAAATTCCGGATCGGGTAGTTTATTTTCGCTTCGCAATAGTTTCTTGTGAAAAGCGAGAATTCTTCTCCTACCACAGGTAAAATTACATTTGAAAACCTTTAGTATTGGAAAAATGCAGTCCATCTTAGGTGTTTAATAATAGGTCAGGGGTCATTACTTGCTAACAGTATCATGTAATCCAATATAGAATGTCATAGGTTACTTGGAGAGGAGATGGGCAATGGCATGAGAGATGCTATGAAGGGGAATTCTTAAGTACAAATCTGGAGTAGGTTTTCAGGAGTATACCTGAAGTAATATACTGAAAAAAAAATTCATGGTTAATCTATTGCAAAGAAAAAGTAATGTTCATTCTACTGAATAAATCTACAACGAATGTGAAATAATTTTAAAAATCAAATCACTACTAAACCAATAAGCTGATTGCATTTTGTTCTCTCGTTAACTAAAATGAGAAAACTTTACACTTACTTAAATCCGAAAACAGTCACTCCACGGAAACCACTGATATTTTGATATTGATTAAATAACTGAAAAAAGAAAAAAAGAAAAAAAAAACAGCCGGTAAATATGATTATATGCATTGAAATTCATCAATTAGATATTATCATTATCATGATCATCAATGCTGACAGCATTGGTGCCCTTAGCTATCCACATCCTCTGTCCTTATCAGCCATCGTTCTTACTAGCTTTTCTAGACGGCATCCAGTGTCCACACAGAGCTGATGGATGTAAGTTTTTGCTAATCGGCTGACACTGGTATATCCATGGCAAAGAGTCTATGTGTAGGAGTTTATGGGAAAACATCGTTTATGAGTTCGTTCTTACTTTTCCAGCAGAGTACTGCATGTCTTGTTCGTCTTGCTTGGATATTTTGATGGGAGGTAAGTTGTCATACAGCTGCTGTTCTGTGGGTTGTTGCTTCCTGGAATTATTCCTAACAGCATGCAGAATCATTGAGTAGTTCAACCTAGCCTTTTCTCCAAGCGTTTCGTTAAGGTCCAAGTGGTGCAACCATGCAACAGTACTGTCATGACTACATTTTGGAAGAATAAGTATTTTCTTTTTTCAGAGATCAGATTTTCATATGTTCTTTAATAGCAGTTCATACTTAATCTATGTGTCTGTTGACCTCGCTTTCAGTTAATGAGATATTGCAACCGAGGTAAATGAACTAGACTATAAATTTCAGAAGCTTAGTATTTGCATCATCTTGATTAAATACACGTATTTTATCTGAGCTCACGTAGAGACCAATGTCTCTCGCAATGCAGCGGAGATTTGGCTTGAGCAGATGCATTTGCAAGAAGCGCTCGATGATCGGATTTATTTTTCGTTTTTCTAAAATTCAAATTAATCTAGTTTTCAAGTTGCTTGGAACTTTAAATAGGTACCCAAACCTCGACAGAGGACGCTTGATATGTTTATATTAGATAAGTGTTTTCATAAGTTAAAATTTGTTCAATAATATATTAGGAAAGAAACGACTTTCTTATCTTCCGTAGACGCAAACATTACATAGGACTGGCCCGTTTATCAAGGATCACACAAAAATGTTAATAACTGCATATTTCGGAACAAAAACAATAAAAACGTTTGATTGAACAATAACCAAATGATAAACTTAACTTATCTTATCTTATTAGGAAAACAAAATGACAAATTCATATTGGTTTGGTGAGTGATAAGGAAGATACTTCAGTTGTCTGACCAAGGATCAATATTAACATTAACATGATATACTAACAATGAACAAACGGAAAGAAGGACACGATAATCTCATCTACTCATTCAGAAACATTTTATATAAATGTAACATAAATACAAGTATCATTGAAAGAATACACAAACAAGTCCCAACTGCTATAAATATCTATATATTGTTCTATCAACAAGCAATATGAGGAAAAAATGAAAAAGGCTTATTTGAGATTGATAGACAGTAAATGGTCATAGCCATGATGGCTTTATTGTTTGATAACGAAGTTGGAGGCAATATATCTACTGTTAAAAATACAGAGGCAAAAGAGAGCGAGATTGGATTTCTGTGATTGTCATGCGACAGTCTACGAGCAACCTAATCGACACGCTCATTCTCCAAGGGAGACAATTATTGTTTCTCTACATTGTTACTGTTTATTTGAGAATACGATAACTATTGCCATAGATTGACGTAAAACGACAATCAAAACTTATTAGAGTCATGTTATAAAAATAATAAATTAAAAACTTCAATATTTTCGAGAAATATTGGTAGATATAAGTACGAATTGTTGATTGTAGTTGGTGAATGAAAAATTGTTCGCAGATGGTGATATCATCACTCATTTGAACATTTATCATCATCCCTGACTCAAATATTAAGTCAAATTGTAGATATCGAAATATTTTTTACATAAAAATTTGTCCACTTACACTCAAGCATCCACCGTATGTATTTACTCTATCCTTATGGTACGAGAACGATTCAATACAAGGTCATTCTTTTTAAAGCAGAATACAACTGGTTTGAAATCAGTGTTTCTAGATCAGTCGCCGCATCAAGGACAAAGAGACCAGTCTCTTCTACTATTTATCCTCTGCTGAGAGGAGAGGAAATAGATTTATGCTTTTCCCAAGGACTTACAATATCGTCCAGGATTTGAACTCAAGTCACCGTGTCCGTTTCCTACGACGACAAATGTGAGACCAGGCACCTTCTCAAGTATCTACATTAATCGGTAACAAAACAAAAACAAAAACAAAAACAAAGCTACTTACTGCTATCATCATAGAATTACGAATCTCAAAGAAGAAACTGCTTTTTTTGTCTTCAAGGCGTTTGTCGAAAGGATTGTCAAATGATAAGAACATCATTAAACTGGCCTGAGCAACATCTATAAAGAATCAGAAATATAATCAATTTAAAAAGGATTATTGAAAGGATATTAAAACAAAATCCAGAGTCTCAGCATAATCCAGCAATGGGTTAAATAGTACCACTAATGTTAACGGGCTCATTGGTCTAGTGGGTAGAGCGTTCGCCAATGATCAGGGAGGCCTGGCTTCAATCCTAGGTAGCGTCATACCAAAGACTTTAAGAATAGTACTTGATACCTCCTTGCTTAGCACTCAGCAATATAAGGTACGTATCAAGAGTAAAGTGGAGCAATCCAGGGAAAGGAGTAGCGCCCTCCCCAACACCTACAGTAGTAGCTATTGAAAAGGGAGCCTTCTGGTCGCCCTCGACTACGGTCGCCAACTTTACTTAATGTTCTTCTACAAGGATGGCTTTGACATTAGATAACCCACGAAACTTGGTATGCCATTAAACAAAAAACCAAACCAAACCAATATTGCTAAACAAAAATTCTTAGTGAAGTTATATCATCTTACTGATGCAAAACTCAATGCGGAAAGGTTTTTAAAATATTCATAATCATGAGAGAAAAATTGTTGAGGAGGTGTAGACATGCACTTGCACTAGGGGTCGCTAAAGCTCTGCAGACCATTGGTAATGCGAATCAAAGGTGCGAACCATTCTCTCTCTTCTCCTCTTGACATTAAACTGCATCCGATGGTTAGGCTCCAGTCCTGGGTCTTTTGGGAAAGTGGAGTACATCTTCATTGCCATAATTAGCAGGTTCATTCTGAACCGGAGAGATGATACATATTAAGTCCCATCTATGGGTCAAATAGAACTGTTTAACCATTTAACTGTGCAAACAAATGATTGATGTTAAATTGAATTGCTTGTGTTACATTGCAATACTTGAAACTATTTAATTGTGTGCAGACGAATGAATTACGTTGAATAGAATTATTAGTGTTAAATAGCAATATTTGAAACCATCTAACTGTGCACAAAGAAAACAAATTATGTTAGATAGCAACACTTAAAACTGTTTAACTGTGTGCAAACAAATGATTAATATCAAAGAGAATTATTAATGTTTGATAGCAATACTTAAAACCATTGAATTGTGTGCAAATGAATAAGCGCTGGATTGGTTAAAATATCACCTACAAGCAATTCGTTTATATATATATATATATATATATATAAACAGGATTTGGGATTAAATAACCTCAAAGGGTTAATATGCCATAAAATCCAACCAACCAATCTTTTCCTCTTGACACTCGGAAGCCTATGGGTTTTGGGTGAGTTCACTCACGCTCTGCCACTCACGTACACTTCCACACTGACCTTGATCATAACTCCATAACACCACAAGTAAGAAATTCACTTCTATTAAACTCTTCATTTTACAACCAAGAACTGCCAATTTCCGAGAACTCTATCACAGGATCATATTTTATTACACTTTACACATACCCACAGGAACCCGTCTCAAGAACTATTTTTCTCACACTCAACTCTCCTTCGACGAAGTTGTTTCTTCTGGATTCTTGATTATAATAAATATTGTTATATTATTCTAATCTTGCTGTTTGTATCTTTGTTTCCATTACAAATATATTGTGACGCTAAATAGGCGAAAGCAATAGCGGCGATTTTGATGGGAATTATTTAGAAGTTTTTTCAAATGTAATTTATGAAAAAAGAAAATCTTTCGCCTACTTTTGCTTCAATTCTTTGTCTTCTGTCCTTACCATTGAACAGTAAAGTCCACATAGCCATAGTCATTTTACAGTCCCATTCTCATATCAGGTAAGCTCTATTCTATTTTTGCCACTGCGAGCAATCTTAGCCAAAGTTACATTCTTAGCACTCTTAGAACTGAGTTTGTGAGGCATCTTTTAGCTTTCAATGAAGAATTTTACGAAATCAGGAAATAAAGATCCCCCCCCCAAAAAAAAACAATTAAAAAAACTCCAACAAACTCTCTACTTCTTTACAATGTTTTAGTGGGGTATCTCGAGTAGTATGATGGTTAATGAGCTAGATGCTTCATAATTCTGAACTTGTACCAAACTAAGCTAAGCAACAATGTTTTAGTGTAAAATGTCAAGATGTTGAAAAATCTGATTCTCATCAGAGTAGAGTATCCGTGCTTGATCCTCGTCTCTTCGGAACTGGAATTAGTGACGCTTTTCGACTGAGAATCTATACTATCATTCTGATTGTTTGTATGTACGACAGTTATAGGCTTTTCTACCAAGGATCTGAGTGTAGTATCTGTACTCGACCCTCGGCTCTTCTGACCTATGCTATTATTTTGCTTGTTTTTATATACAACAGTTACACTTTTTTCTAATGTTCACAGTCCCCAGCTCATTTGATCTCAACTATTTTTCTGCTGGTTTTTACGTATAACCGTTACACTTTTTTTTTCAGCAAGAATTGATTAATTAATTTTAACGGCATATCAACGCATCCAGGGTTATTTTTATACATTTTTATGCAATTGTTTCTTAAGAATCTTTTGTACACAGTTTTATAGTTTCAAGTATTTCTACCAAGGGCTAATTATTTCAATTTAATGAGTGATTAATTTGCACTCAGTTATATGGTATCAAGTAACCAATAATAATAATATACAGTCAGGACATAGGAATGGAATTTGGCATAGAAAAAGGTGTAATGCTTGTAATGAAAAGTGGCAAACGACATCTAACTGACGGAATGGAACTACCAAATCAAGATACGATTAAAACGCTCGGAGAAAACGAAACCTATAAATACTTGGGCATCTTGGAGGCTAACACCATCAAACGAGTGGGAATGAAAGACAAAATTCAAAAAGAATATTGCAGAAAACCACTCGAGACAAAACTCAATAGCAGGAACCTTATAAAAGTGATAAATACCTGGGCTGTACCTCTCGTTAGATATTCGGGACCCTTTCTGAAGTGGACCAGAGATAAACTTAAACAAATGGACCAAAGAACAAGAAAACTAATGACCACGCATAAGGCACTACATCCCAGAGACGACGTTGACAGACTATATGTATCAAGAAAAGAGGGAGGAAGAGGACTTGCCAGCATCGAAGACAGCGTTGACACATCGATACAACGACTCGAAGACGACATAGGAAAACACGAACGAGGACTGTTTACAGCCATCAGAAACGATACTGAAAACACGATGAACAAAAAGACAATAACTAGGAAACAGAAATGGGAAGAAAAACAACTCTATGGGGGTTTTAAATGACTAATAAGCAACATTTCACATCAGAAGACCTGAACCTGGCTAAGAAAAGGGAACTTTAAGAGAGAAACAGAATCTCTCCTAAGAGCAGCACAAAACAACGCCAATCATATCAAAACAAGAATAGATAAGACGCCACAAAATAGCAAATGTAGGCTATACGGTGACAGAGATGAAACCATCAATCACATTATAAGCGAATGCAGCAAATTAGCACAGAATGAGTATAAGACTAGACATGACTGGGTGGGCAAGGTGATCCACTGGGAGATGTGCAAGAAATTTAACCATACCAACAAATGGCATATGCACAACCCAGCACCTATTCTAGAGAATGATACACATAAACTCCTATGGGACTTAGACCTACAGACGGATCACCAAATCTCGACCAGAAGACCAGACCCTATAATAATCATCAAAAAAGGAAAAAAAAAAGAAAAAAAAGAAAAGGAGAATTCGCAAAATTGTCGACTTAGCTGTTCCGACTGACCACAGAATAAAACTGAAAGAATATGAAAAGAAGGATAAATATCTCGACCTTGCTAGAGAATTGAAAAAACTGTGGAACATGACGGTGACAATCATACCAATTGTGATTGGTGCTTTTGGTACGGTAACTAAAGGATTACAAAAGGGCCTGGAGGACTTGGAAGTTGGCGGACGAGTGGAGACCATTCAAACAACAATATTATTGTGAACAGCCAGAATACTGAGAAGAGTCTTGGAGACTTGAGGAGACTTGCTGTCACTCAAACTCCAGTGAAAGACCATTAGCTGACGCTGATGTGAAAAACTCCAATAGAGATAATAATAATAATGATAATGACTATCTTTAGTTAAAAATTATAGCTTCAAGTAACTTTAATATAAACAATTTGCAGTTATATGGCATCAGATATTCCTAGACTGTTCACCTCGGTGTAGTAGCTATTGAAAAGGGAGCCTTCGGGTCACCCTCGACTAAGGTCGCCAACTTTACTTACTATTCCTTTTGAATAGGTATAATTTTTGAACATATCTTATTTGACTTATAGATTGTATGTACAACCATTCTGGGCCAGAGTGGACCTGAGAGTAATGGTAGGAAGAGGTACTCCACATTCCCCAGATCTCCAGAAGTGGAGCCTCACAAGCATATGCAGTTTAGTGTCATACTCAGGACATCCTTTTTCCTTGAGGGAAGTCTACCTCTCTGCAGGGAATACAGCCTGTGTATTCTAAGTCCCGCAGACATATTGGTTTTCAGCTAGGATCAGAGTGTAGTATCTGTACTCTAATCTCAGCTCTTCTCACCTGGAATCGCTTATGCTTTGTGACTGAGAACCCCTACAGCATAATATTACCCTGGAAGAAATTAGGGAAAAGCCAGCCTTGTTCAAAAGAGCGAGTTTTTCGTGTTGGTTAACAAGAGAAAAAGAATTGGTTTGCAAATGGACTTCAGCTTTTCTGACTGAAAGCAAAGGAAATCGAAAAACTGGGAAAATACGTAGACCAAACTAAAGAATTTCAAAAACTATGGAACCTAGAAGTGATATTTATACCAATAATAATTAGAGACCTTGGAACAATTAGAAAAAGATTTGAAAAGAGACAGAAGAAACTAGATATCCGTGAAAAGAATGAATCAGTCCAGATCATAGTAAATTAAAATTCTTCATGGAAAGCTAGAGTAAAATAAAAATAAAAGAGAGGATTCAGTTGGAGATATTTGTACATTCCTTCTTTTTTTTTTTCGCATTAAAAAACATAACAAAATAACAAAAAAAGACTGTTCCATGTTTGTATAAGATTTAGATAAAATCAAGGACGGGCTACGAGTATAGGATGGGGTAAGGGAGGTAATAAGAAGACACCAACTAAAGGTAAATGACATGGCATGTTGATATTTGAAAATTATTCGCCTACAGCTAACAAATTTTATTGTACAGAACTGCATGCATCAATAAAAAGCAGAAAAGAAAAAGAATAATTTTACCTAAAGTAGGTTCGAGAATAACTGCATTTGTTGTTGGAACATTGGTGATTGTCGAAGCAGAAGTTGAGGGTGTTGATGTCTGGTAAGTTACAGAGTTATTGGCGGCAGTTGATTGATCAATTGTTGAATTGCTGGATTGCACTGTCGACTGGGATGTGAAAGATGTGGAGGGAAACGGGCTGTTTCCACCTGTTGATTTGACTGTAGACACAGTAGACGCTGACATAGAAGGGGGATTCGGTGAAGTTGATACACTTGAAGCAGACGCATTAGAGACACCTGATAGTATAGATACAGTGGACACAGTCGAACGAGTTGGATTGGTTGACACTACAGTTGTTGAGGACACTTTGGATGCAGCCACAGTTGTCGTTGTAATTGCGTTGACTCCTGATATGGCCGTCGACCCTGTTGTCACTGTTACTGAGGTGACTCCAGATGTGGTTGTCGGCCCTGCTGACACTATTGTGGATCCTGTTGAAGATGCTACTGTGTTAACACTTGATGTGATCGTCGGCCCTGTTGTCGATGCTACTGTGGTGACACCTGATGTGTTTGTCGACCCTACTGATGCTGCCACTGTGGTGGATCCTATTGTGACTCTTGAGGAAGATGTCGACCCGGTCGTCGATGCTACTGTGGTGACCCCTGATGTGTTTGTCGACCCTACTGATGCTGCCACTGTGGTAGATCCTGTCGTGACTCTTGATGAAGTCGTCGACCCTGTCGTCGATGCTACTGTGGTGACCCCTGATGTGTTTGTCGACCCTACTGACGCTGCCACTGTGGTGGATCCTGTTGTGTTTCTTGATGAAGATGTCGACCCGGTCGTCGATGCTATTGTGGTAACCCCTGATGTGTTTGTCGACCCTCCTGACGCTGCCACTGTGGTAGATCCTGTCGTGACTCTTGATGAAGTCATTGACCCTGTTGTCGATGCTACTGTGGTGACCCCTGATGTGTTTGTTGACCCTACTGACGCTGCCACTGTGGGGGATCCTGTTGTGACTCTTGATGAAGTCGTTGACCCTGTTGTCGATGCTACTGTGGTGACTCCTGATGTGTTTGTCGATCCTACTGACGCTGCCACTGTGGTGGATCCTGTTGTGACTCTTGATGAAGTCGTTGACCCTGTTGTCGATGCTACTGTGGTGACCCCTGTTGTGTTTGTCGACCCTACTGACGCTGCCACTGTGGTGGATCCTGTTGTGACTCTTGATGAAGTCGTTGACCTTGTTGTCGATGCTACTGTGGTGACTCCTGATGTGTTTGTCGACCCTCCTGACGCTGCCACTGTGGTGGATCCTGCTGTGACTCTTGATGAAGTCGTTGACCCTGTTGTCGATGCTATTGTGGTGACCCCTGATGTGTTTGTCGACCCTCCTGACGCTGCCACTGTGGTAGATCCTGTCGTGGCTCTTGATGAAGTCGTTGACCCTGTTGTCGATGCTATTGTGGTGACTCCTGATGTGTTTGTCGACCCTCCTGACGCTGCCACTGTGGTGGATCCTGTTGTGACTCTTGATGAAGTCGTTGACCCTGTTGTCGATGCTATTGTGGTGACCCCTGATGTGTTTGTCGACCCTCCTGACGCTGCCACTGTGGTAGATCCTGTCGTGGCTCTTGATGAAGTCGTTGACCCTGTCCTCGATGATACTGTGGTGATCCCTGATGTGTTTGTCGACCCTACTGACGCTGCCACTGTGGTGGATCCTGTTGTGACTCTTGATGAAGTCGTTGACCCTGTTGTCGATGCTATTGTGGTAACCCCTGATGTGTTTGTCGACCCTACTGACGCTGCCACTGTGGTGGATCCTGTTGTGACTCTTGATGAAGTCGTTGACCCTGTCCTCGATGATACTGTGGTGATCCCTGATGTGTTTGTCGACCCTACTGACGCTGCCACTGTGGTGGATCCTATTGTGACTCTTGATGAAGTCGTCGACCCTGTCGTCGATGCTACTGTGGTGGCTCCTGATGTGTTTGTCGACCCTACTGACGCTGCCACTGTGGTAGATCTTGTTGTGACTGTTGATGAAATCGTCGGCCCTGTTGTCGATCTTACTGTGGTAACCCCTGATGTATTTGTTGACCCAGCTGACGCAGCTGTTATTGTGGATGCTACTGTGGTGCCCCCTGATGTAGTTGTCGACCCCATTGACGCTGTCACAACTGTGGATCCTGTTGTGACTCTTGATGTAGTCGTCGGCCTCGTTGATCCCGATGACGCTAGGATAGATGCTGTTGATGCTGTACTTCCACTTGAGGTTGTCATTGGTGATGAGTTTGAAGACTGATTCACTGTCGTCGTGACATTGGTGGCCGTTGTATTTTGGCTGTGTACCGCAACTGAAAAGAGATAATTTTTTCAACATATTAACAAACATTATCTTATTGCCTTGTAAAGTTTTAACACATACATTATAACTGCAGCTTGGATCTATAAAAAACATAATGTTCTAACTCCCTGTCGATTTGGTTCTGCTTCTTTCAGAGTGATAAGCCGCAGGCCACGCACACACACACACACACACACACACACACACACACACACACACACACACACTAGCCACAATGAAATTAAACATTTTTCAACAGACTCACATATTCATCAAAAAGGCAAACCCGTCGATATTTACGTATTCTGTTTTTATATTTTGCAGATCGGTTTTGTCGATATTATTTACCCATATAATTGTTAATCAAATTATCTTCGGACTCAGTTTAATTTAAAACTATTTCTGGTAATTTGAACAATATAAAGCTTTCTCTTACATTAGCAACACCTTTAAATCATAATATTGGTTTAATCACAGCAAAGAATTTACGAAAGCCTCCTTATTTTCTCACAATCTATTAACAGTTTTTTCTCACTAATAAATATACAATAAAATCAAGAATTTTAAAACGGAAATATAATTGCACCCTTATGATTCTTCTTTGGTATCAACTCGAATCCGTTGAACACATTTTTACAATACACAGTCTGATGTTAAATATCGAATTACTCTGACGTAACACGTGATATCAGACGATATATTGTGAAAATGGGCCTTTGTGAGATGAATTAATTCTGGGTCCAATGAATACGAGTTGACTCTTAGTATTCATAAAACATATTCATCATAGAAATCTGTTTTGATTAAAGCAAGTGTGATTTTAAACAATTGTTTTTATATTTTTTTATAGGTTGGTCGGTTTCTTTATTTAATGGCACACATTAATTTAGTGCCAAAGCCATTCTCGTAGAAGAACAGTAGTGGTACTATCTAACTCATAGCTAGGAGGATAAGGGGGTTCATACCTTTCCAAAGAGTATTTGCCCGAAAGTGAACGTAATAGCGCGACTAGAGTACGAACTTGCTTACTGCGATTCCGCAGTCCATCGCTTTAACCATTACACCACGAAGACGCCTCCTTATCTTTATTAAAAAAAGCAAAACAAAACAATAAAAGCAAAAAACACACTAGTATTTACGATGTTCCCGAAACTAGCAACAATACCGTGAAAATAGTCCTATTTAAACGTTTTATAGATTTTCAAAATAAGTTCTTCAAAAAAATTACCATATATACAGGGGCAGATCTACTGGGAAACTAATGAATCTTATGTTTTAGGGCCCCTAATCCCGGTGGGCCCCATAAATGAATTTAATCCTAATAGCTTAAAACGTTTGTGTCTACTGCTTCGAAAATAATATTAACGATATAATCTAGTTCAATACAAAATTAGACAGAAAATAAAGATAAAAAGGTTATTAAAATTGTAAACCTGCCCATAACAGTTCAAGTTTCAATACCCTGCATAAAGGTAACGTAAAAGTACTTTAGGAAGTACAGAGAGTTGACTTTTTCGCCGATAGATTGCGCTAGCATGGCATCAGCGATCAGCTGGGCTTTGTTTAAAACTTTCAAGACGATATCGCGTGATTTTGTTTATAAAAAAGAGTAAATACAAGTTTAGCAACAAGGCAAATTGTGGTCTGCTCTGTTACATTAAGAAGAGAGGAAAATACAGGAATGTGGACGAGAATATTGATGAATTTCAACAACTTTAATGACAGCCAGAAAGATAACCCTTGTACTGTGAGTCGTACAAATAGAAGAAAAACAGTTGCAAATCTTAGAGCAGGAATAAAGCATTTAACCTGAAGTTTCGAGGTCCAGTTGGTCTTGGAGGAATGAATAGATGACAAAGGACTAGTCTCCAAAAGGAACAATGGCCCATGGTTGAATACGCTCTCCTTGTGTTGGATGTTGGGGCTCTGCTGCTAGGATGAGCGAGGAAGAGTCGGTCTCTCCTGCTCGAAAAATATGTGAGGAACAGAGGGAGAGAGCGTTTGCACGGCTTTTTATACTACCCGGGAAAGTCATCCGAGTAGAATGGCTTAAATCATCTTCATTGGACGAAAATATAAAATCGAAACCTCAACGGCCAAAATAATTCCCGCACTAAATAATAATTTGAAATTCTTTCTTTCAGCTACACAAGTATACCTCGGGTTACGTCGTCTCGAGTTAAAGCATTCTCGATTATACGTCGTTTGTTAATATATATATATATATATATATATATGATAACAATCAATTTTAAGTCATTTTATTCGACTTAACGTCTGCCTGTCACAAATATTGAAGTAGTAATATCACTAGAAAAGTATTTAAAGCATATAAAATTATGTTACAGTACAATAAATAAGAATAAAAGTTAAAATCATGACAATCCACAACCATCTACGTCTGCGATGTAAATACACAAATTGAAATGTAAATATTGGTAAATTTAAAATAAATTAGTTTATTTTCTACTATCGCAAAATAATTTTAATAACTGTATTTGTTATTTAACCTTACAAAATCATTTTATTTTAAAATGTCGGAGAGCAAACCGCATTCACATTGGATGTTGTAGAAATATTTTTGCAAGCCTGCATAGCCAAAAGTTAGGCGTCATTCATTACACACAATGTATGATAAAAACTCTTTTTGTGGCTAAAAATTAGAAATCTGGGGAAAATATTGAAATAAAAGTTTAACTTCAAAAATTTGATAATCCGTAGAATCGTAAGAGGCTTTTGCCAAACACAGCATTTTATTGTTGAATATTTGAATTAAAAAAAATAATGTTAGTTTATTATACAACGAGTATTATACACAGAGTATTATAAATAGAGTATTTTACATAGAGAATTTTAGCGGGCAATTTTTAGGCCATAGCATGATACTTTTCAATATTTTCATTGTCGAACAGAAGGTCGCATGACACTCTGTAATGATCAAACTTAGTAGCAATGGTCTATGAGAATAGTTCACAAACCATTTATCTACAAGGAAACCCCTCACAAAACTATAGTTAGATGGCAGTGAATCTATTTCCACAAGAGCAGCCCACTCTAATAGAATCACCGGACTAAGGGTTAATGTTTAGTATTTGTGAGATAAGATTGGAAGAGAATTTCGTTTTATTAAATAATTAGACATTTATATATTACTAAAAGCCTCTGATTTTAAAAAATAATTCTGTTTATATTTGTTATGATTAGTCGAAATACGAGGACACATTTATCGAAAATCGTCTGAATTTTGTCTTTTTCATTATTTAAGAAAGAAAAGGTCATTTTAACAATATTTGAATCTTAATTAGATCTGCATATTCGCATCAAAAACAATTCGTAGCTTTAAAAAAAAGGAGTCAACGGTTCCAGCAGGTTTTCTGGGTCCTTAAAACACGTCTTCAATTACCAATATCAGTTTTTGTCGATTCACGAACCAACCCTCGATTCACTAACACCCACTCTCTGAAGATCTGAAAGCGTAACTGTTCAACCGTGTACTGTCTTGTGTGCCGATTGGCTAATTTTTTGGACAACCAGCAGTGGCCTGTCTTGAAAAAAAAAAGCCAGATCAATTTTCTTTTTTTCCACACGATACGCTACCTATCTGACTTCCAGTCTGAGGCACGTTCATCCGGTCTTTCGCAGCAAAACATGCACACCACTTTTACTCTCTTGGTCCTCTGTAGTAACTCTTCATTATACAAATCAGCTCGATTCAAAAAAAAAAAAAAAAAAAAAAGAAAAAAAAAGGAAAAAAAAAAAAGAGAAAAAGTAAAAGGAAGCTTTACTTACCAATATTTAGTATTAAAATAGAAGCTACTATCTGCCACATTGGAATCCTACTTTTTGATTCTGAAGAGAAATCCGAATAAATAACTTTAAAAAATTAGACATGGAAATTACATAATAATATATACCTTACATTAAAATGTCTCTAGGCTGTGTATTGTAAATTTTTCATCGATGAAACCGAATGTACTTTTTAGATAAAAGATTTATAATATTTATTCTCAAACCCTACGCCAGCTATGAGTAAAATAGCGGGAGCTGACTGAACAGTCTAGCTTTGGTTTGCAGCCAACTCTAAATTAAAATGGAAGCGGTTATATGTCAACTTTGATTTCCTCAGGAAACTAATGCCAACACGTATGAATAGATAGAGTTACTTGGCAGTGCCCATCTCCTCTCCCATAACCTTTTTGGTTGCCAAGGTCCAATACCGAATAATTTCCATTCGTGGTATCTCTCAGAGCAATGGAGGTTATTTGGCTGGGTCCCTCTCCTCTTTAAGTAACATGCGACAGTTTGTATTCGGGTATATGTTACCAGTAACAAGGGAAGATCCACGACCTGACACATATATGACTGTCAAGGCTCTTGTGGCCGTAAAGCTTTGAACAGTTAAGTTTAGCTCGAAGAAGGTTAAATGATTTGCTCACCACGAAACCTCATAATGAAAGTCTATCAGAAAACGAATTCTCACAAGATAATAGAGGATTACATTTATTAATAAGATAAAATTGTTATTGTTAAATAAAAAAGTTTGCATTAAGACCATTTTGTTTTCTTTTGTATGGTACAACAGAAATATCTCTCTCGTTTTAAACTGCCATCAATGTCTTGCAAGTGAACTTTAGCAAGTAACAATGGTAGTTCTATCTCGCTAATGTCTTAGTTTTTCAGATATAATGAATTACAATCGTGACCAGGACCGGTGCACATCGTGCATTTGTAGTTGAGACGGTTTTAAAGACTACTGAGGCTATAATAGCTTCACAGAGATCTTTTCGTACTCATTTCATGTTACGTTGAAATGATGCTGCTCATGATAGAAAATCTATACTGCAATGGATTGAAAATTCTATCCGGAACAACATCATTTTGACTTAAAATAAAATTAGCACGAAAAGCTCTCTGTGTAGCAATTACCGATTCACCAGTTTTGAAAAATGTTTCAACAGCAAATGTAGTGTGTGCTGCTCTAAACCATGATCATAACTGATCGTATCTGAAAAATACATAGTAAAATATTAGCTATATGAAGCTACCATTGCCACTTGCCTAAGTTCACTTACACCGCACCGTTGACAGTTTAAAATATGAGGTATTTCTGCTACATCGTGTATCTTAATTTTCAGTGAATGTGAAAGTATCTTCTATTTTCTACGAATTTAAAGATCTGAATATTTAGGACAATTCAGTGATGGGACTTTAACATACAAACGGATCAACTAATACAGGCCAGAAGACCAGACCTTATAATAATAAAAAAAAAAAAAAAAAAAAAGAAGAGAATTTGCAAAATTGTCGACTTTGCTGTCTCGGCGGACCACGGAATAAATCTGAAGGAAAGTGAAAAGAAGGATAAGTACCTCGACCTTGCAAGAGAATTGAAAAAGCTGTGGAACATGAAAGTAACGATTGTGCCAATTGTGATTGGTGCGTTAGGCACAATAACTAAAGGATTATTAAAAGGCCTGGAGGACTTAGAAGTTGGTGGACGGGTAGAGACTATCCAAACGACAGCATTGCTAAGAACGGCCAGAATCCTGAGACGAGTCCTGGAGACTCGAGGAGACTTGCTGTCACTCAAACTCCAGTGAAAAACCATCGGCTAACACTGATGTGAAAAACTCTAAAGGAGTAAATAATAATAATGATAATAATAATAATATCTCGGTCAGAGAACCAGACCTTATCAACAAAGAAAAAAAAGAAAAAAGAAAAAAAACTTGCAGGATTGTGGACTTTGCTGTCCCAGCTGACCACTGCGTAAATTTGAAAGAAAGCGAAAAGAAAGACAAATATCTTGACCTTTTTCGGCAATTGAAAAAACTGTGGAACATAAAAGTGACGATCATACCAATTGTTATTGGTGCTCTTGGTACAGTCACCAAGACTGGAGGACTTGGAAATACCAGACGAGTGGAGACAATCCAAACTACAACATTGCTGAGATCGCCTAGAATACTGAGAAGAGTCCAGGAGATTTGAAGAGATTTGTTGTCACTCAGACTCCAGTGAAAGACCATCAGCGAACGCTGATGTGAAAAATTCTCAAGGGGTAAAAAAAAAAAGATAAGATCTGAGGAACATGAAAGTACTGTAATGCCAATCTTTGAAAAGAGGCTCGATGAATTGGAGATTAGAGGAAGAATCAAATCATCAAGGCCGCAGCACTACTAAAATTGGCTTGGATACTTAGGAGATTCCTGGGGAGATTTGCTGTTACCTAGAGAAAAACCATTAGTTAGAACTGGCCTGAAAAACATGCATGGAGCAAAATGATAATAAAAAAACGTCATTTCATTCTATGTTTGGCCGAGGACTTTTCTATATATTGATATCTCAGTAATTTTTTCCAATCTTTTAAAAACTCATAAGTGATATATATATATATATATATATATATATATATGTATGTATATATACATATATATATATATATATATATATATATGCTAGAGCTATTATATAATCTGATAATAAATAAATAAATTTCAGTTTTTTATATATTTAATAGCATGGAAGCTTATATGCGACCACTGGTTTCATTCTGTCTTTATACGACAATCCTCAGACAGATTATTATCCATGCATATATATATATATATATATATATATGAATTTGGATAACATGGACACAGAATCAACAGTCCGATCGCAGAGGCAAGAGAATGACAGTCAACAAGCGCTGTTGATTGTATCTACGCCATCCTAACTTAGACATATATACTCTATCAGAGATATTAAGCACTATTTATTAACATAGCAAACTACATATATATATATATATATATAGTAATCTATCTATCTATCTATCTATCTATATATATATATATAGTAATCTCTCTCTCTATATATATATATATATATAAAGAATAATAACAAATTACGAAGTGTTTACTCACCAAAATTCATCTTTTTGTTCTTGTTGACTGTTTCTATTTTCTTTTCTTGTTCGTTTGCTGCAGAATAGAATGAATTTTTTTGTTTAAAGAAAATTCATGGAATGTCTTACGGTCTAGTGTCCTCGAAAGCACTAGTTCAAGAAAGAAAAAGCAGTGATGAGCTTGCTTATTAGGTACAGGGATGACCCCTTTGATACCACAAGCAACCTCTAACCTGTGCAATAGACTAAGTAAAGGTTAGTAAATGTTATAAGATTAAGAGAATAAAGCCACCATGAAAAATAAAACAATGTTTTTAAAAAAATACATTATACAATGGTCATTTAATAAATAAGGTGAATTTTGTAAGTAATAGAAAGAACTATTTACTGATGTCACAGAAGACTGTCAACATGACCTTTATTGACTGATGCATCTAAAACTTTTTCGTTATCGAAGAGTCAGTGTGTTTCTATATCATAGACTGTTTTTTTCGACTTAGGCTTGTAATAGCAAACCGACGTTTGTAAACATTTTTAGGCTAAAACAAACTCCGTACACATTGTACATTTATCTGTAAATTTAATTGAGTTTTCACTTTTCAGGCACTAAAAATTTCATGACAAACTTCTGTTCAAGTCTGGAGCACTTGGTTTGATTTGCTGCCATTTTGAATAGCTTAGCTTCAAAAGAAATATCTTGGCGAGATATGGGTAAATAGTAGTGCAGACTGGGTTCTTCAGAGTTGGTGAGGCAACTAGTCTAGGAGAAGGAAAACTCTGAATTAAAACCTGTTAAACTCCGTTTAAAAATTGACCTTATGTCATATCCTGCCCGATCAGAGGGGTTGGTAAATATGTATCTTAGCGAGATTAAAGTAATTTTTGCCTTAAACCAATACTAAACAATGCATTTATGGAAAAATTCTGAAAAAAATTATTTTGTTTTGTTCAAAAAATTCTCCTTATTTATTGAATGAACCTTCTATATATAATAGGTATCTCTCAATAAAAAAATTCTCTTATCTATTTAACGACCCTCGTTGATAAATAGATAAATTCTCTTTATTTATTGAATGACTCTCGTATATATTATAAGTCCTTCCCAGTTTAAAAAAAAATTCTCTTATTAATTGAATGACTCTCGTAGACAGATGAATTATCATTTATTGAATAATCCTCGTATATATAATAAGTTCCTTTCAGTAAAAAAATCCTCTTATTTATTGAATGACCCTTGTAGATAGTTACACAGGAATCAGTTTTAGTTTTGCTCGCGCAGAAAATATGCGAGTCTAAAAGATAACGAGGTGGCAACGTAGAATGCAGGTTCTAAACCAAAAAGGATAAAAATAGCAACTTTGTCGTAGTTTACAAATGACCAATGTTTTTCTTTCTTAGTAATTACATTAAAAGATAAATTATAGAAATTATAATCGTATAACAAAACGCTGGAAGAAAAAGCAAGATGAGAATTATTCAAGAATACTACGTGCTGTTTTCGACAAATCTTGGAAGCAGCAACCAACAAAACAGCAGCTGTACGGTCACTTACCTCCCATCTCATAAACCATCTATGTAAGGCGAACAATACATTCTGGACACTGCTAGTGAAATAAGGAAGAACTTGAGCGACGTTCCCTTATGAACTCCTACTCATAGACATACCAGTGTTGACCGACAAGCAAAACCTTACATTCATTGACAGTGCTGACACTGGATACCGTCTAGAGGACTTAGCAAGACCGATAATCAATTAAACGGATGGTGTGTGTGTGTGTGTGTGTGTGTGTGTGTGTGTGAGAGAGAGAGAGAGAGAGAGAGAGAGTAATGGGAATCCGTGTTGTCAGCACACTTTGATGATGATGATAAACATATATAAGGTTGAAAAAAAAAAAAAAGAAAAAAAAACAACTTACATGAAATCATATGATGAAGGGACGCGCTCTTCATGCAGCAAATTAGTCGCACAGATTCCTATTACCGTAGTGAGTTTGATTCTCACTGAGTGATGCCTTGTACAAGACTTAGTTATGTTTAGTCACTATCTAAGAGGGAGGTGATCGGACATCAAACTAGGAAATGACAGGTTTCTTTCTTTGTGTTCAATTCAGACCAAAATTTTAAATTGAGAAAATAAGAATTCTTCTTCAACTGAATTGGATCGAATTTTCGAATCATGTAAAATATGCACTATGTTTCTCTCCTTTTTTTTTCCAACTTTCTCGCTTTTTTTAGGTGTAAATTTGAGATGAGAAAAAGGCACATATTGTTGAAAGATCATATTTCTGCTTCTCAACGAAAAAGACAAAAAAAAAAAAAAAAAAAAACAACAATAAAACAAACAAGAATTATTTTCAGTTTTTTGTTACATTGATTAGTTTATCACCTGTTTTCATTTCTTTGTTAATAAAACCACATGTTTTCTTGTTAAAAACTTCGTCCATTCAATAATTCTAGGAATAGTTCAAAGCTACTTCTTCGGTACAAACACATGTTAAAAAGCAAACAAAAATTAATAATCAATAATGTCACTATTGATATGTTTGTACGTTCCAACGTTTTATTTGTTCCAACGGTGTATATGTTCCAACGTTTTATATGTTCCAACGGTGTATATGTTCCAACACTTCGTGCGAGTAGCAACGTATAACAGACTTTAATGTGTATTTATCTTGTTTGAACGTACAATGTATTTGATGACACAAAATAGATTAATTGGTTTATTATTATGGTTATTGGTATATATAGTGCCGTTATGATTTTTTCGAAGGCTTTGTGTATTTAGTTGTCGATGACAAAATTGTTTATTAATTGTAGTTTCGGTTACAGACAGGCCAGTAATCTCCGTTTTAAGATCTATTTATTTTATTTCATATTAATTGTTAATATCTATTTTATAATAGAAAGTTTTTCGAGGAATATCGTACGTGAAAAAGAGATTAGTTGTTCTTTGTTAATAAAGTTTTTATTTTTTTTATATTATCATTTCTTTTTCTTTTCATAACGGCCATCTTATAGCAATCTGGACATTATAGTTTAAAAGATGAGAAGTTGTACTTGTAGAATTTTTATTGTGAGGCAGTGAAAACTTTATAATCATTGTTGACAAAGAAATCAACAAGAGAGAGAGAAAGAGAGAGAAAGAGAGAGAGAGCTTATTTTATTGATTGACTGATTGATTTTAACGGCATGTCAACTCATCTGGAGTTATTTTATGCCAAAAGACTCAGGAGTTTCGTACATTGTACATTTATATTTACATATTTTTGCGTTGTTTCGTAAGAGTTTTTTTTTTTGGTTCAAGGTTATATGATATCATGTATTCCTACCTAATACAAACAATTTTCCAACACATCTATTTGACCCTTAGATGAAACCCTAATGGGTATTAGCACTATGGGACTGAGAAGATCTGGAAGTATTCGCCATAAAGATGTCCTCCACACTTCCCAGATCTACAGAACTATTGCCTCACTAAAATGCATCTGGTAAGATGCATTTTAGCGTCATATCCAGGATTCTTCTATTTTTTGGCGGGGTGTCTTATCCCTTTTGCAGGGGGATACAATCATCGTATTCGAAACCCCACCGACAGGGCAAAGGAAGTTTAGTCTTAGTATTGAGTGCGTAATTGAATTCTAAGACGGAATTTATTACACTTCTTCAGTCGACCCGAAAAATGTAGGAAACAAATAATTTACAAAAAAACAAAAATGTTAAAAAACCTTCAGTTTAGTAATCAGCCAGCACTTGCTTTGGTAAAACCCTATGGCCAAATAAATGTCGTAAACAAACTCTTAGGGGAATGCCCTTTTCACACCAAACAACAACCAGTGAATTCCTACAAGAGAAAAAATCTTGTTACTTAGACCAAAGTGTATTCAGAAATAATCTAAACAAATACACACACCTCTCGAAACTCCAATATGCCAAATTATACTCAAAAATATTTGGTTATTATGTCAGACCAACAGGGAAAATGACTTGGAATGCTCAAAGCTTTAACTATAAAAATACAAACAAACAAAACCAATAACCAACAAAAAGCCAAACTAAAAGACCCAACGCTTAACAAGATCTTTCTTGGACATGGACAAACTTTTTATAATAATGATATTGACAACAAACTAGGTAAGGATGACAAAGACAAGAGGGCAAATTTGAAATGCAAAGTTTTTATTTGGCGAATCGTACACGAGAATTGTTGGTTGGTCTACTCGTGGACCAAAGTGCAATCTGATTTGTTTTGCGCGTCTGGTCAGCTACCGGAATGAATGTTGTTGCTTGTCAGTACGCGTCAGGGTACTGAGGTGCCGGAGCTGGTCTGTTGCGGGTCTGGAGATGTCAGTCTACTGAAGTGTAGGAACTGGTCTGCTGCAGGTCTGGATTCGTTTGCGGACTGAAATGTTGGAACTGATGTTGTGGGTCTGGTTGTGGGTCTGCTGCTCCATCGCTGCTGTTCCGTCATGTCCAGTGGTGCTGGTAAGTCTTTCTACTCTGAAAAAGGGCTGTGAATAAGAAGACCAGAAATTGTTCTCAGATGACTTTCGGAATATCTCTGAAAAGAGCTGATTAGGTAGTTCTTACAAGAGCTGGTTCTGACTTTTGTAATTTAGCATTGAAAAATGCTGTTGAGTTAGTTAGCCTTGAAAAAAGGCTGTTGATAGACCTTTAGAATTTTTGCTCTGAAAAGAGCAGTGTGAAATTGCAGCTGTTGATTGGGTGGATCCTGCGTCGGCTGCTGGCTGGAGCTTGTACATCAGTTGCTGGGTCTGTTGGAAGCTGTGGAAAAGGATCGGCGAAGGTATTCCGTCAATGCAAGCAGGGCTATGTGCAGATGTATCTATTTACCGAACCCTTCTGCCATGACCAGGATATGACACAAGAAGAAGAGTAAAGCTGGTTTTGAATTCAGTTTTCTTTTTTAAGATCGGTTGCCTTATCAAGGCTAAAACACTCAGTCTGCCCAACTATTTTCTCATAGCTGGCTGTGAATTTTAGAAGAGATAGATTTATGCCTTTCGCAAAGGCATTTGTGTGAAGTATAACCTAAACAGCGTTCAGGATTTGTACTCGGGTTGCAGATTTCATTTTATACGATGATTATCAGAACGTTAAATGCTTCTTCTATAAAATTCACTCACTACGTCAGATTGAAGATGTAATCGATCCACTATAGTAAATAGTAGAGCTCTTAGCAACTTTGGTTGGTTGGTTGGTTTACGGCATACCAACCCTTATTGGGCCATTTAATGCTAAAATTAATTTTTTTGCAATGGATTATTACTATATAATGATAATAATAGAGGAGGTGCCCGTGGTGTAATGGTTATCGTCGCAGGAAATGGACACGGCGACACGAGTTCAAATCCTGGACGAGACTGATTGCATTTCACATAGCACTAATACTCTTGGGAAAGGTATAAATCTAATTATTCTCCCTCCAGCTATGGGTAAATAGTAGGGCAGACTAGGTTCTTCAGCCTTGGTAAGGCAACTAGTCTAGGCAACTAGTCTCTGAATTCAAACCTGTTAAACTCCGCTTAAAAATTGATCTTGTGTCGAGCGGAGGGGTTGGGTAAATATGATAATGATAATAATAATTAGAAGAAGAAGAAGAAGGTAGCAAATTGAAATACATCAGCTCATATGAACACAACAGAAAGGCTGAATGGATAAATAACACGAAAAAAGGATTACAAGGACATGAAGAAAGCTCCGAGGCGAACATGTATCTGGACTTGCTTAGAGAAATACACAAGAAATTGGAAAACGCCAGACCATGATGGCGTTCATGGATTCTAGTTGAAAAATTCACGTCCATCCACGACAGACTGTTTCAGAAACTGAATAAATGTCTACGAGAATACCCGAATGGATGACGAGGGGGAAAACTACCCAGATTCATTACCCCCCCCCCAAGGAACCTTCCCAAGCAACTATAGACCGATAATGTGTTCACCAATGATGTGGAAGATCCTAAATGTACAGATAAGAAAAGAGGTAGTTCTATTTCAAACAATTCAGTTTAGCATGAGTAAACAGTTTAATTGTCAAAAACGTTTCTAATTCAAGCTATTCAGTTTATTCAAACAGTTCTAGTTCAACCAATTCAGTTTAGTGTAAGTATAGATTTTGTTTACACACTGTTAAATGTCAAAATAGTTCTATATTAAACAATTCAATTTAGCATAAGTACAATTTCAATGTTATAAACAGTTCCATTTCAAACAATTCAGTTGAGCATTAGTACACAGTTAAGTTCTATCTAACCCATAGATAGGGCCCTATCAGGTGCTACCACTTCTGGGAGCGATGGTAATGAAGGAGTGTTCCACATTCCTCAAGAGATTGTTTAGTGTCATACCCAGGACACTTGTTGGGGGGCGGGGGTCTTAACCCCCTGCAAAGGTGCAGTCGGTGTATTTTACAGTCCCAGACTAGACAACCTTTTATATGTAGACTAGCATATCCTCATGGAGGTAAAAATAAGGCAGAAAGTGTAGTCATGGCATGAATAGACTATAAAAAAGCATACGACATGGTACTACAAACTTGGAAGATAGAATGTCTGAAAATATCTAAGATATACGAGATAATCATAAACTTCATTTCAAAAACTCTAGGGAACTTGGAAACGGGATTAGTAGCAAGAGAACAAACCCTAGCAGAAATTAAAATACAAAGAGGCATCTTCCAGGGACACTCACTCTTGTGTCACGTGGTATCCCACAAATTCCAAACAGGAAGACAACATGGCGGCAGAGCCACGTGCGAGATATAAACGACATAGTCGCTCGCAGAGTGAGAAAGTGGAAAGGAAAGAAGCGAAGGTTCCACAAATCAATAAACAAAAAGACAAAGGGACCAGTCATCAGGGAAAGGACAAAACTCCAAAGAATAATGGGAATAAATTCCCTGATACTTATTGAGAAGATAAGAGAAAGATGAGAGGACCCTCACAAATGGCTAAGAAAGAATTTAAGAAGGGCGACGAAGTCCTGCTACTATCCCCGAATAAAGGACCACACTGGGGTGGACGATATATAGGTCCCTACGTAATATCACAGAGAATGGACAAGAGGACATATAGAATCGATACCCACGAGGGAAAGAAGAAGACACAAGTGTGTCACGCAAACAAGTTAAAGAGATATGTCCGTCAAGAAGGCCCACCTCACAAAATTAAGAACTCGGAAACGCCGAATAAATTCGAGGAAAAATTAAGCCAGTTGTCTGTTTCAGAGAGAGGACTTAGAGAAATTAATAAAAAAATACCCAGGTTTATTTCTCTTACGTCCTACGAAAATGTAGTAGCGGAATATTCTTTCGTGGTTGTTGAGAGAGAGAGAGAGAGAGAGAGAGAGAGAGAGAGAGAGAGAGAGAGAGAGAGAAACTAAAGGAGAGGAATTCTCGTCCCCAATGTTGAAATATGAGAGGGACGAAAAGGAGGTTCGTCAACAAGTGACGAAGAGGGGAAAGAGAGAAAAGAAAAGGAAATTTTCTCCCCAAAGCTTGATAATTAAAATTATAAAGTCGTCAAAAGTGACGAAGAAAGAAAGAAAGAAAAAGGGATTTACCTCCTTAAGGTTGAAACATGATACGGCCAAAAAGCCGGGAGAGAAAAAGAAAGGAAGACAAGATTAAAGAAAAAGAAAGGGAGAGAGAGAGAGAAAGAAAGAGAAGAGGAATTGTCTTCCTCTATGGTGAAAATTAGGAAGGACGAAAAAAGAAAAAGGAAAGAATTCGTCAAAGCGTGAAGAAGAAAGGGGATAAAAGAAAAGTAAAAGGAAAGCATAAACCTTCCCATGTATATGAATGATATTAAGACATTTGCAAAGAATGAAAATGAACTAGAAACTCTTATATAAAATATTAGATTCTACAGCCAAGATATTGGAATGGAATTTGGGATTGAAAATGTGCTATGCTTATAATGAAAAAAAAAAAAAAAAAGAAAAGAAAAGATATGAAAAGAAACAAGAGAAGGAATAGAACTGCTTAATCAGAAGGCCTAAGAAAACTTGGAGAAAAAGAAAAACTACAAATACCCGGGAATATCAGAAGCAGAAACCATCAAGCAAACAGATATGAAAAAAAAAAGTAAGAAAGGGATATCTCAGAATAACAAAAAAATCTTCTCGAAACCAAACTCTACAGCAAAAATCTCATCAAAGGAATAAATACTTGTTAGTTTCTCTTGTAAGATACTTCGGACTCTTCTTAAAATGGACAAAGGAGTAACTCTGATAGATGAACCAAAGAACAAGAAAACTGACGACGATGCACAAGGTCTTCCACCCGAGATATGATACAGACAGTGTGTCAAGAAAAGAAGGAGGAAGAGGACACCTCAATATTGAGGATTACGTAGATGCAACAGTTCAAGAACCTGGGTGACAAAGAAAGATTGATTACACCAGGCAACAACAGCAATATCAACTTAAGAATAAACAGTGTTATATACCGTATCTATGAACATTAATGTGTATGTTCCATTCCTCATAAATACATTGAACACTATTGTGAAGGAGGTAATTACTCTGACTAAGTAGTCACCACTAGCAGTGGGTACCTTCCATACGCTGCTGGCAAGTATTGTATTTTATTAATGTTATAAAGATTTCCATTTCCTTTCCAGCCTCCGTTTTGGTCATTTTTCATTCAGTAACCTTTGGTTAGGTTACAACAAATAGTCAAACAACAAACAAAAATTCTAGAAAAGAAAAATATGAAGAAAAATAACTGTATGGATACTTAAAGAGACTAACTAAAGAAATTACACCACCTGAACATAATTAAGAAGGCGAAACCTGAAAAGAGAAACTGAATCTCTTTTAATAACAGCACAAAATGATGTTAATAATATAAAAGCAAAAATTGATAATACACGGAACAATCGCAACTGTAGATTTTGTGGTGACTGATGAAACAGTTAATCCCATCATGAGCGAATGCTGCAAACGGACACAAAAAGAATACAAGAAAAGAAATGACTGGGTGGGAAAAGAGTCCTCTGGGAATAGTGCAAGACATTAAAATTTGAACATATGTACAAACCAGAATCTCTCCTAGAAAATGGGACTCATAAAATTCTCTGGGTCTTTAAATTATAAACGGATTCTTGAGTCTCGGCCAGAAGACCAGACCTTGTGTTAACATGGTCTGATCTTAACAAGAACAAAAAATTTGCTATCAAGTGGATTCTACCGTTTTAGTGGATCAGATAGTGAAAATAAAAGAAAACAAAAAGATAGAAAATACAAGGATCTTGCAAGACAGCTAAAAAGCGATATAACATGAATGTGTGGATGATACTGATCATTTAGAAATAATTTTGTGGACTAGATAATCAGCTTTCGAAATCTAGGCTTTTTGACCTTTAACACAAATAATACATCTGAAAGAGATAATTCCTCCCCAGTGGGAGAGGATTGGGGAAGAATTCAGTCTTTTATTAGTTGTTGTTAACGGTCATTTCAGTAATTCAGATCTTGCACCAATTTTGATCTCATCTTTGGATTTTACAAGTATTTTGTTTAGCAGCTCTTTAATCAGTCAGGCTGTTGAGATTTCCACAGAAGTAACAGTTTTTATGTTTGCTTCCTGGTAATAGAGGTTAACTGTTGACTGACTGATTTAAACAGCATATCAACTCGTGTAGGGTTATTGTATACCTCGATGCAAGAGAATCGCGTTCGCTGTACGTCAATATTCACATTGTTTTATTTAGTTGTTTCTTAAGAGCCTTTTTTGCACGCATGATATCAAGTATTCCTATCTAATACAAATAATTTGCTCACAGTTGTATGGTTTCAAGAATTCCACTCTAATTGAAATAATTTCATAAAACTTTTTCTGTTCAATAATAACCATTTGTTTGCACAGAGTTATTGTTATATATTGACCCTCAACCGAGCCGTCAATCAAGAGATGCACCTGTGTAAATAAGCGGAGGAACAGCGGAAGCAGGTGGATGTCAGACAATTATATAACCAGGTGCCACAGACGGCTTGGGTCAGTTCCAGTTGGAGTTGGAGTCAGTTGGGGACAAGATGCCGAATTGAGAGCCAGCGGCAGACAAAGTGCTTGGGGCCCTCAGTGATCCACGGTTAAGCAGCCCAGCCAGAATGCGAAAGAAGTGCTGCTATGGTCAGAAGAACTAGGGGTCAATATGTAGCAATCTGTCCCCGTCTCCAACTCACCTCTCACACACAACCAACATCAACCCTTTCGAGAATAAAGGGTGAGAGATAAATTTTAATAAAGAAGCGTGTTTGTTTGTTCATTGAAGTTCGTCATTATGTTTGATTATGTTCCGCATATATTTGCATATGTAGTTGTATTATGGATATACAACATTATATGGTTTCAAATAGTAATAATAATCATAATAATAAAGAGCAAAAAAGACTAATTATAGTGAAAAGGAACAGCACAGACTGCATAATGATCAACTGGTGCCCGTGGTGTAATGGTTATCGTCGCAGGAAATGGACACGACGACACGAGTTCAAATCCTGGACTGGTTTAATTTCACATAGCACTAATACCCTTGGGAAAGGTATGTATCCAATTATTCTCCCTCCAACTATGGGTAAGTAGTAGGGCAGACTAGGTTCTTCAGCCTTGGTGAGGCAACTAGTCTAGGAGAAGGAAAACTCTGAATTCAAACCTGTTAAACTCCGCTTAAAAATTGACCTTGTGTCATATCCTGCCCGAACGGAGGGGTTGGTAAATATATATATATATATATATATATATATTATTTTTCTCTTAACTAAAATCTATCTAAATGCCCTATTACCTTACAGAACACGACATACTGTTATACGCCACATACCTACCATCTAGCAAATCATCCTGTCCGAGCGGAGGAGTTGGGTAAATATGATAATGATCAACAGAACAACAACTACAAGGAAACAGAAATGGAAAGAAAACCGTCTGTGTTGATGTAAGAGTTTGTGTTTCAACCGGTATAGTTTTTTTGATTGAACTTTGCCTCCCGCACCGGTCGCTTCCAAGTGGAAGGTGTGGGAGGAACTTCCGGCCTGAACACCGGCTGGCGCGAATTCGGTCTTTTTCAAATCGACCAGCATGCGAGACTGACGTTTTTCTTTGTGGGTCACTAGCAAGGCAAAAAGAGGTAAGCACGTGAATTCTCTTGATTCGATTTAAATCATCACTTTCGTGGTGTTTTTCCTTTTTGGAACATTTACGAGTGGATTTGTTTTGTTTCAGTTTTCACGCTGGAGAATGTATAGTTGGAGAATGTGTAAGGTTGTTTTTACGCTGAACACGTGTGCGAATAAAGATATACAACTTCATCAGTACGAGACTCGTGTCTTTGATTTTTGACCCCCGTTGCTGCTGTAAAAAAAAAGTATGTATAAACAAGCGAAATATCACCCGAGAAGACTTGTACATGGCTAAGAAAGGGAAACTTTAAGAAAGAAACTGAATTTTCTCAAATAGAAGCACAAAAACAAAAAACGCCACAGGACCAACTATGCGAAAATAGATAAGGCGCAACAGAATAGCAAGTGTAGGTTAAGTGGTGATAGAGACGAAACGATTAATCACATGAAAAGCGAATGCAGCAAATTAGCGCAAAAGACTACAAGACAAGACAGGACAGTGTGGAGAAAGTGGTAATTTACTAAGCTTTTTGCTTAGATGTGGCACAAGGCCATATGAAAGAGGCACCCAATGAGACTCGAACTCACTCGTGTAGGTTTGCTAGTACAGCTTGCTAACCATTACACCACCAGAGGCGCCTAGGACAGTGTGGAGAAAGTGATCCAGTGGAAACAGTGCAAGAAATTGAAATTTGACCATTCTACCAAATTGTATGAGCATAAACCAGAATCAGTCCTGGAGAATGAAATGGACAAAATTCAGTGGGATTTTGAGATACAAAGAGATCATCTAATCACAAAATCATCTTTTAACAAAAAAAAAAAAAAAAAAAGAAAAAGAAAAAAAAGAAAAAGAAAAAAAAAAGAAAAAGAAAACAGAAGGGAACCAGCCGAATTGTGGACTTTACCGTTCCGGCAGACGAGTGAGTGAAAATTAAAGAAAATGAAAAGAGAGACAAGTACTTGGACCTTACCTGAGAACTAAAAAAAAGTTATGGAACATGAAGGTTTCGGTGATACTAATTGCAATTAGTACGCTTGGAACGATCCTCAAAGGTTTGGTGTGAAAAACTCGGAAGGAGTAATGTAATAATCCTTAGTAAATAATTGTAGCTTAAAGTAACTATTCTTAATACAAATGATTTAGTAGAGGTCGAGTCATACCAAAGACTCAAAAAATGGTACTTGATGCCCCTTACTTAACACTCAGCATTATAAGGTAAGGATCAAGGGTAAATTGGAGCAATCCAGGGAATGGAGTAGCGCCCTCCCCTACACCTCGGTTTATTAGTTATGGAAAAGGGAGCCTTCAGATGACCTTCGACTAATGTCACCAACTTTTTTTTTATTCCAATCGAATACAAATAATTTTCAAACTGATCGAGTTGATCCATAGATGGCACCCGAATCGGTACTACCACTCCGGATCAGAGTGAAATTGGAAGTAATAGCAACGAAGAGCAACTTGATACTCCTCAAAACTCCAGAACTGGAACCTCACCATCAGAAATAGTTTTGTGTCATGTTCAAGACACTGTTTTCTAAAGAGGTATAATTTCAATAAGAGAATCGTTTTTATGTTTGTTTCTTGATGAGAGTGTTCATAAGAAAAGGGACATATAATTTATAACATTTCTAAGTGATACACAAAGTATTTATGGCTAAAGAAAAAGAAGATATTAAAATTTCACTGCGAGACACTTTTATAATTACTGCTTATAGTGAATCGTAGCAGATTGCACACACAACACTAGATTGTCACATAGACTGTACACGCCTGCTATCCTGTTCGCGAGGCTTAGAATGCACTGACTGTATCCCTTGCAGAGGGGTAAGGTCCTTCTAAAAATGGATGTCCTGGTTGGCTTGGTTTGCTTTCTTTGTTTAATGGCATGTCAACCTTCGTGGCTTATTTAATGCCAAAACCATTCTTGTAGAAAAACAAGAGTGATACCTTTTAGCCAATAGTTGCTGGAATAAGGCGATCTTTTCTTTCCCAAGTGTATTAGTAAAAAAAGTCAAACGTAATAACGCGACTGGAGTTCGAACTCGCATACTTTGAGGCCACAGTCGAGTACGTTAGCAATTAAGCTACAGAGACTCGCTCTGGTCGAACTGGATGACACTGAACTGCATCTCATTGTGAGGCTCTAGTCCTGGGATGTGAAGAACTCCTTCATTGTGATTACTCTCAGGTTCACTCAGACCCGGAGTGGTAATACTTGTCATGGTCCCATCTATGGGCCAAATAGATCTTTTAAAATCATTCATATCCGACTGGAATACTTGATGCTATATAACTTTAAATTATTTTTAGTAAGAATACTTAATTGAAGTTATAATTGTTTTTTAAGGATTATTATTAGTTACTTGAAACAATATAACTGTGTACAAACAAATGACTAGTATCAAATAGAAATACTATCAATGATTATTAGTATTAGATAGGAATACTTGATATTACATCCTTGATATTACAGCCTAGTGCTAATATTTTCTTGGCTTTGTTGGGTTGCGATCGTTGAAAATAAAGACTGCGCTATAATTTATCTATCGCTGAGTGGAGAAGAGAAAGAAGCTTGCCTTTCTGAAAGTCATTAACGCAGTTATATGTAAACAGCCTCTTTTATGATTTGAACTCTGTTCGACCAGTCTATTTCCTTCCGATAAAGACCGTTACGCCTCATGCACTTCTCACTGAATCAAATAAACTCTCAGAATCTGGTGATATCGTGGGTGTATTGGTACAGTGACTTGTATTGGTAATGAAATTGTGACTGATGTCACGGTTATTATCTAATGAAGACATTTAAAATTTTTATGCAAATGAATTTCAGCCATGTTATCACAATAATATAAAAATATTGATGACTGAAATAAGATTCGATCAAAAATGTTAAGTGTCACAAGTTTTCTTAACAATTTGACAAAGGAATTACAGTTAAACAATTTGACGTTTGAATGGCCCTCGGAAAAATTGACAACGGAATGATCCTAATGACAATTTGATGATGGAATGACCTTATGATCCTAAAAGCAATTTTACGATGGAATGACCGTAAAAACAATTTAATGAAATGTTCCTCAAAAATTGACGCTGGAATGATCTTAAAAACAATTTGACGACAGAATGATTCTTAAAGCAATTTGACAATGTAATGACCCTCTGGACAATTTAACTTTGGAATGATTTTAAATAAAATTTGTCGATGGAATAATCCTAAGGACACTTTGATGATGGAATGATTCTAAGAAAAAATTGACGATGGAATGACCCTAAAAACAATTTGATAATGTAATGACCCTCAGGAAGGACAATTTGGCTTTGGAATGATTTTAAGAAGAATTTGTCGATAGAATGATCCTAAGGACGCTTTGACGATGGAATGACCCAAACAAGCAATTCGGCGTTGGAATGCTTCGAAGAAAAATTTGACGATGGAATGACCCTAAAAACAATTTGACAATGTAATGACAATTTGAATTTGGAATGATTTTAAAAAAGAATTTGTGGATGGAATGATCTTAAAAACAATTTAACTTTGGAATGACCTTAAGATCAATTCGACGATATAATGACAAATGATCACTCCCACGAGCCCTCATAATCGATTGTCATATCAGTAAATAAAAATTAAACATTTGGTCAGAGAATTTCAATAGACTCCAAGAAGCAGCTGGAGGAAATTTGGGTGTGATCAACAAATATCCAGTTACATAATCGTATGCGATCACTTCTTTTGTTTACTTGCGTTCCTTCTGTTTCTATGCTGAACTAACGATTACCAGTTTCCATAGCAACTAGTAATTCAAGAAGATTATGTAGTGATAACGAAGCAAAGATCTGGTTAAACGGATTAGGCCCTAAGAATTTCTTCTTAACAAATGTGTCATTTATTCAATGTGTCATTTATTTAATGTGTCATTTATTTAATATAGCTAATCTCCTGAATATCGAAAATATTTACAGCGGATAAGGTGAATTATCTAAATAGGAAATTTTCAAGATTGATAAAAATTCACAATCGAGTTTGACTTGAGTCATGACTTTACTTTACAAGAATAGTACCCATAATAAATTAGGAATTTTTTTTACATATGTATTGGTTTGGTTTCTTTGTGTAATGGCATATCAACCTTTGTTGGTTATTTAATGCCAAAGCCATTCTCCTAGAAGAACAGTAGTGGTACTATCTATCCCATAGCTGGGAGGATAAGGGGTTCATACCTTTCCCAAGGGTATTTGCCCGAAAGTGAACGTATTTGTGCGATTGGAGTACGAACTCGCTTACTACGATTCCGCAGTCCATCGCTTTAACCATTAACACCACGAGGATACCCCCACATATGTATTGGTACTTATGTCCAGAGTGAAGTACCTGTTCTCTGCATCAAAGATAGTATTTACGAGTTAAATTTACCCTGTTGTTCCTGCATCATGTTTACTTTAGCATATTAGACATTTTGGACAGAAGATCAAACACACACACACACACACATTTATGTTTGTGTGTGTGTGTATGTGTGTTTGATTTTCTGTAAAATACCCACACACACACACCATATATATAAGTGTGTGTGTGTGTGTATGTGCTTGATTTTCTGTAGAATACCCACATACACACACCATATATATGTGTGTGTATGTGTGTATTTTACCTAACCTTTCTATCACAGGCAAAATATGACACAAGGTCAGTTTCTAAGCGGAGTACAGCTAATTTAGAGTTTCCCTTTTCCTAGACTTCGTTGTTTAGTTAAGGATAAAGAACCCAGTCTGTCCTACTATTGCTAGAGTGTGGAGAAAAAAAACGAATTCATGCCTTTCTTAAGGGCATTAGGCACAGCTTCATCCAGGATTTTAACTCAGGGCGCCGATTCCATTTCCTCTGACGATAACTGTTACGCTATGTGTGCGCTTGCCACTAGGAGTATACGACTTTCACACTCCAACCCAAGAATTGAAATCACGAACACCAGGTAGCCATGTTATTTTTTTTTATCGACTTGGCCATTGATGATCGAGTAACCGAGTTTTGAAGCTAAATAGCTGTTTTTCCCCCAGTCAATTTGTAAATTCGTATATAAAATGGTCGGCTGAAAAGTATATAAGCTGACTAAGATACTCTCATGTAATGTGACTAAATGAGGTTCATTATCCAACAATTTGTAGATATGACATCATCTTATGAATTTTCAGCCCACCCACGTATACACACACATATATATATATAATCCATTCCTCCTGACTTGCCACTAAGATGATAGTGCGTGCCATATAAACCCGTATTAACAGAATGCAAATACATTTTATTCTTAGCAATATTGAACAAATACGTTTACAATATATGTGTGTGTGTGTGTCTGTCTCTCTCTCTCTCTCTCTCTCTGTGTATGTATATTCACTTGCATCGACACGTTCTCTTTCCCAAATCCTGCGACACAAATGCCAAAATTTCACAAAGTACTTCACTTTATTTTATTTTATTCTATTTTATTCATAATTGATACTTCAAATTTTGTTTCTATTGCAGAATTGAAATTTGACTGATCTCATTTGAGCCAAAGCAATCTAATTGCCGTTAAAGTTGAAAGAATGTGTAGTCCGTGACTCTTCTGTAAAACCCAACACCCTCATCATTGTGCCGGAATTTTGCATCGACATTTTTATAACTTATTAACTACTCATTGCACTACAATGATTTGTTAATGTTTTTTTTTTTTTTCATGGGGGTGCCTCATCTGTGATTAGCTTCATAATATATCTCTGCACACAATCCGTCAAAACTGGTAATGAAAATAGCAGCAATGTTATTATTTTCTTGGAAATAAAGTAAAAAATATCATTTACTTTGCTTAGTTTAGCACAAGGCTAGAAGTGTGCATTTACTTGACGATACCACCAAAGGCAAGATCTGACTCTAGGTCAATTTTTAAACCGAATAAATCTGGTTTGAATTCAGAATATTCCCTATCCTAGACTGGTTGTCTAACCAAGGCTAAGGAACCCATCTGCCCTACTATTTACCCATAGTTAGGAAGGAGAGTACAGATGGATTCATGTCCTTCTCAAGTGAACTAGCGTGAAGTGAAACATAAACAGCTTCGTCCAGGCTTTCAACTCGAGTCACCGTTTCCATTTCATCGTAACACTACCCCCCCCCCAAAAAAAAGAAGTATGGGACACTTAGTGAGAATAAGACTCATAGGTAATAGTCTTCTGGCTTAGTTCGTTAGCTTTTACGTCATGCAAGGTATTCTTATGCAACTTGGCGTAAGAGACGTTAGGTTCCTCACAATGTTGTGAAGAACCTAAGATTAAGCGTAGCTTAGGTTGGGTCCAATGTCACTTGTCCGGAGCTCTAGTAAGTACTGATCAAAATATGTAAAGGGTTAAGACCCACCAAAGGCTGTCCTTTGTATGACACTAACATGCATCTGCTGGTGAGGCTCCAGTTCTGGAACTCCGAGGCGAGTGGAGTATACATTATTTGTGATTATTTCTAGGTCCACAGTGATCCGGAGTGGTAGCACCTATTTGGGGTCCTATCTAAGTTTCAAACGTCTGTAAGCTATTTGTATTAGACGAAAATATTTGATACTATATGATTGGTGCAAATTAATTGTATTAACAATACTTACTTAAAACAATAATTGTTTTCTGAAAATTATCAATATTTGTTACGTGAAACCATATAATTATTAATACTGCATAGGAATATTTAAAACTACAACTGTGAAAATTTGTATTGGATAGGAACACTTGATATATAACTGTATGCAAACAAATGATTACAAATGTTATATACCGTACCTATTGTCACGCGATATCCCGCGGAGACGATAGAGGTAAGATTAATACTATCCTCCCGTTGGAATGAACAGTGGAAACCCGTAAAAAAAGTGACCGTTAAGAGAGAATGTGGGTCACAGAGGGGATATCAACAGGTGTTGGTACTTAGTAACCTCAGGTCGCCGGACACCGGAAGGGAGGAGAAGAGAGAAGCCAAATGATTGGCTGGGACCCCAAAACGGAAGTGGGGACTCCTTCCCCTCAGCGGAAGTAAATAATAAGAAAGTTAGTTTTTGAGCAGGGTTCGTAGCGGGCAGACGAACCATAGCCAGTATTCCGGGTTGAAGACAAAAGAATATCTGAGACACGAGGGACCCCAGGTTCTTCAAGCCAGTGTAAAAAAATAGAATAAAGTCTATTAGCCCGTGAAAGAAGAAAGATTCTCCAGTGGAACCCCGTCGAAAAATAAGATAAGTAACTTTGGGGCCATTTCTCCTTTATACCCACATTTTGTATACCACTCTCTCTCTCTCTCTCAATTTGAAGAAAAACAAAAGTCAAGAAAAGACATTTATATTCGTGGACTGTCCAATTATTATACGTTTTGACACTTTGAAAGTGTATATAACTGTAGTAAAGGAATCATATATTTTTATGTTACCACGTGGTCTATGTTGTTATTTCATGCTTCCTTTTCAGCTTCTATTCGCCTTATGTTATCTTGCTTAAAATTGTCCTATAAATTCCTCTAAAATATCACCCAGGAAACCGGAGTTGCCGACTACTACAATATAAAATTATTACTACTAAAACCTATAGGTCCATATCTTCTGTCGTCTAGGGGGGGAAGTTTAGCGACCTGGTGGGTGTGTGGATTGTGTGAAATTTGGAATCCCTTGCCAGCGGCGGTCAGTCTGGCCCTAAATTAGTCCCTCACGTAATATTCCAGGTCTTATATGCCTGAGAGAAAACTCTGAACGAGGACTTATTATATAGGGGATCAAGTGCCAACCTGCCCCGTCTTCACACGTGCGAAAAATAAAGTCCCGTTTTGGGATTTTAGTCAATTTCGCGTCACACTATGAATATTAATGGGTATATTCCATTCCTCATAAATGCGTTGGACACGATTGTGAGGGGGTAAAATATGCTGACTAGGGCACTTCGGGCGGTGTAATGGTTAGCAAGCTAGACTAGCACACCTTCACAAGTTGTTTCAATTCTTATTAGGTACCCCATTCATTCGGCCTTGTGTCACACCTAATCAAAAAGCTTAGTAAATTACAAGAATATGCTGACTAGGGTACCTTGTGTGGTGTAATGGCTTGCAAGCTAGACTAGCAAACCTTCACTTCATATTTTTTAACATGTTGTTTAGGGAAATTCGAAGGAAAAAGTAAAAACAATTTTTATTGCACTTGAATTTTTATTAACTCAAAAATGTATATATATATAATGCACACACTCGACCAATAATACATGCGTGCAACACACACACACACACACACACTACCGCGCGCGCGTACACAAACGAACATGTATATACCCAAGCACGCATACGCACACACCACAAATACATGCATACACACTCTCTTTCAAAAAGACACGCACGAACACACGCATACGTACATACACACACATATACACTCGAACGCATATATACTCATGAACGCACCTATACATTCACACACTCACAGGTAATCATACACGCGCATATACACTAACATATTCGAATGCACACTCTCACATACACGCACACGCAAACACACACTCAGACATGCGCTAACACACACACACACACACATACACACACACTGTCTCTCTCTCTCTCTCTCTCATACACACACAAACGTATGCATACACACACGTATACACACAATATGTAGCTTTGAAGCTTTGAAAGTAAGGAATATTTTCAATATACCTGAAAAACTACTTGAATTTTCTTGCACGTTAAAAGTTACATGGGACGTTAACAGTAATATGGGACCAGATTTCTATTGATACAGTTCTTTGGGGGCACTGAATGTTACGTAATGGTTAACAAGCTAGATTAGTAGACCATTGTTAGTGAGTTCCATTCTAACTTGGCGTACTATACTCCTGGTCTTATGTCACTGCTCCATTTGCTATATTCTTATCTTCAAATAGAACATCTTAAATATGAATGCAACAAAAACCCTGACGAACCAGGTCCTGGATATACCCACTTCAGAGCAGTGACTCTCCAGTGCACTAAAGATGAAGTAGTTCGGTACCTTTGAGATATCGGTCTAGACTTATTTTAGGCTTAGAGGTTAAGGAATTGCGTTCGTAATATATTTACATTTTGTTTATTTGTGTAGTTTCTTAAGAAGTTTTCTTTTTGCTCACAGTTATTTTCCTATCAGACACTAACAATTAAAAGGTTTCAAATGATTATTTCTATTTAATAATAGTCATTTATTTGCTCACAATCATAAGGTTTCAATTAATTATTTCTATTTGATAAAAGTCATTTGTTTGTACCTTATTATATGACTTCAATCAATTATTTCTTTTTAATAATAGTCATTTGTTTGCACACAGTTATATGGTTTTTAGCAACATTATAAGTAAACAATTATAGCTTCAAGTAATCATTCTTTATACAAATAATTTACAGTTATGTGGCATAAAGCATTCCAATAAAATGCGAATAATTTTTAAACAGATCTATTTGAGGCACAGATGGGACCGTAATAGGTCCTACAACTCCAGATCACAGGGGACATGGTAATTGTTGCAATGAAGAAGCTCTTAACACTTCACAGGTCTCCAGAAATGGAGTCTCCCCATCAGATGTAGTTTACAATCATACGCAGGAGAGACCTTTTTTTTACGGTGGGGTCTTGAAGAACTTACCCCTATGCTGGGGATGCAATCAACGTGTGCTAAGCCTAATGGTATACTATGAGTATTGATCAGTGAGTGCCTGATAATGAAATTCACTTAGCCGGCATTTAGGACAGAGTTTAAGATTTAGAAATCTTCCATTTTCTGAATTGATTCACGTCTTGATTTTAAATAACACTCATTGTTCTCGATTTTATAAATCCGCGTGATCACCAGTCTGACCAGCTCGTTACCACGGAAATGGGGATTTCAAGTGTATGATCTCCCGGTGAAGAGAGGCGTTGTCAGAATCACAAGACTCGTCTTTATGAAGAAATTATTTTACAACCCACTTGAGAGAAAGAAAATGGCCACTCAGACAAACTTTAAGCGTCTTGAAATATGACGTTATAAATCAGGTTGATGAAATCAGGTTACTTGTTTACTCCGCAAATTGAGCATAGCCCAAACGGAGAACGTCTTAAAACATTGTTAAAAACCGTTTCATTACTGCAACCGAAATGGCCATATGATTCTTCAAGTGGGGTGAAAATGTTTAGAAGGTAACGAGACGTTGATCCTTTAAGTACGTTACTCAGGTTTGAGCTTAAAAGGAAGTGTCAAGTTTCGCTCGAAATAGTTATGACAGTGACACTTATGTGATATAAATGACATAGGTGTGGTTCAATCGTAGAAAAGAGGATTGGAAATCATGAGGTTCGTTGTTGCTTTCTAGGTATTTAATCCCCCCCCCAGTGTTGGAATGTGACAGAAAATCGGATTAACATTGGGTGACTAGAGAAAGCATGCCTTCCGAGGGCCAGGAAGAAAAACTAGTAAGTTCCTGTCGGCATTCCACTTCGGAGGCGCCTCAGGCATCGGGCAATAAGCCAAAAACCCCGAGAGAAACTAAACTAACTGATTTTCTGACCACCTGGCACCAATGCCAGGTAGAAGGAGAAAAAACGTTGACATTCTCACAAAATCATCGAATATATATATATACTTCCCTACCCCCGTAGGGTTGAGTTCTCTGGCGAAGAAGCAATTGTGTTGCCATTAGCGTCTATGGCAAGCCTCTTCGTAGATGAATTGAGGTCTCGGCAACCGTTGAACGGTTGTATGTAAACAATAGTAATTGTGATTCATAACCGTTTAAAATTTACTTCGCTGCTAATACCTCCTCGTGGCTGAATGGTTAGAAGCTTTGGTTTGACGTTTGAGTCAACCGGGTTTCGATCCCAGCTACGGGAAGATACTGTCTAGCAACACTGATGAGTTCTGATAGAACGAAACAGATCTGTCTGTGGATGACTATATATGTATATATATATTAGTTGGGTCACCTGTTGGGTCTCAAAAACCATCCAAGTATGACGAACAAAATATGCTTGTTACAGCTGAAAAGGTAAGGATACACTCATAAGTAAAATTGTTGGCCGTAGTCGAGGGTGACCCGAAAGCTCCCTTTTCAATAGCTACTACACCGAGGTGTAGGGGAGGGCGCTACTCCTTTCCCTGGATTGCTCCACTTTACCCTTGAAACGTACCATAATGCTGAGTGTTAAGCAAGGAGGTATCAAGTACCATTTTTTGAGTCTTTGGTATGACTCGAGATTGAACCTCGGTCTCCCGGGCAATTGGCGCACACACTCTACCACTAAGCCAAGGGGAAGGATACACTCATGAGTGACGTTTATTTATGGACTCCAACATAAGCACACACTAGTGCTGGCCAACCAGCAAGGACATACATCAGCCTTGTTCGGACATTGGTTGCTGTCTAATGGACTTACCAGGAGCGGTGAACGATAGGGATGAATGGATAGATAGATAGATAGATAGATTGAGAGAGAATCCGTTCTTTCAGCACGACTTGATATATATATATATATACTTTAGTTTGTTACTTGGTCTGATAATTGTTCGGGACATCTGGGGAATGTGGTGTAGCAGTTCATTGCCATTCCTCCCAATTCTACTCTATCCAGGAGTGGCAACAGCTTTTAGGTCAAAAAGATTTATCTAAAAATATTCGTATTCGATAGGACTAAAAAAAGAAAAAAAAACTCTCAAGAAGTAAGTACACAAAAATGTAATTACGAACGTACAATGAACGTGATTCTCAAACCTCTGGACATAGAATAATCCTAGACGGATTGACATGCCGTTTAAATCAGTCTTTTAATCAGTATTTCTCACATTTAATAACGAGTATCTTTTTGTTGATTTTATAAGCCGTTATTTGTAATTTCGTCTCTCAAAAGTTCAATGTTTTATTCTTGCAAATATCTATATCGGAAAAATTACTGCTGAAAAAACAAAAACAAAAACAAAAACAAAAACCAACAAAAAAAAAACAAAAACAAAACAAAAAAAAACAGCAAAAACAAAAACAACAAAAAAACAAACAAACTCATAAACTATCTACAAAATGTTTTTGAATTCAGTTTTTAAAAGTTTATAGTTCAAACTTTCTGTTCATGTGAAATTCAATGTAATACGAAACAAAATTAATAGTCAAGAAATCGGGCAACGCTTGTGTAATGTTCGATAAAATTAACATTAACCTTTGCATTGCGCTGATTTTCATGAAAATATATTTCACTGTTGATCTTCTTTTCCACCCTATTCAAACTGATATTGAGCTATCAAGTTATAAATAGAGCAAACCACATACATACATTGTTGTTGTTATTGGCGACTGTGGTTGAGGGTGACTCGATAGCTACTACACCGAGGTGTAGAGGAGGGTGCTACTGCTTTTTCTTGATTGCTCCCCTTTACCCTTGATCCGTACCTTATAATGCTGAGTGTTAAGCAAGACGCCATCAAGTATCATTTTTTGAGTCTTTGGACTGAACTTCGGTCTCCCCGGCCATTGGTGAACACTCTAACCATTATGCCAATGTAAAAATAAGTGGAAAAGAGGATAAATCAGCGGCACTTCAAAATACTTCAACTGCACCCACTCCCAAAAACTATCTAACAAACTTTCACATCTTCTGGATGAAAGCAAGTGGAAAAACATCGGACGCCCTGAAATGGTTCTAAATTTAACTGATTTTTAGTTTTCCATCACTGAAATGGAAGCCCTCAGCCTGGGATCAAAATTTGCGACAGGTATAAACAAGAGCATCACCACAAATACTATACTAAGCAATTACAGGAACTGCGACACCGACTTTTCCAAGGTTTCATCCAAGGAATCTTTTTCGCCTCTGTCTCTCAACGAAAAGATTCACCCCTCCCCAAAAGATATATATAGGTACTATCCAACCAAACCCAAGACTCGCACATTATCCTTTCCTCCGCCGATAAAAACGGTGGCGTTGTAATCAGGCACAGAGGTACGTAGACAAAATCAATTCACTTCTAGAAGACACAAACACATATGAAATATCTAACTTGATTACCATTAACAAACTTTCAACAAACTCTTCAATAACTCATAAAAACCCCAAAACTTTGACTTCCCTCATTGAACACCACCCTGCAATCCCCACATTATATGGCCTACCCAAAATTCACAAACCAAACGCCCCCCAGGACCCATTATTTCCAGCATTGGTAGTGCCACCTACAAAATTGCTCGCGTCATAGCTAAAGTATTAACCCCACTACTTGTCACAATCAGCCCCTCTCACGTTATGGACTCCGGAGACTTACTTAAAAAAAATCAAAGACATTGATACACAAAACAAATCTACGAACAGCTAAGATATAGCTTCCCTCTACACAAATATACCTAACAAAAATGTTTCAACCTTTTTGCTACTCACTTAAGAAAAATTAAATTCAACTCATCACTCCCCATAAACATCTTGATCGACATCTGCAATGACATAACTAACATGACTTATTTCAAATTTAATAATAAATTCTATTAACAGAAATCTGGTCTTCCTATGGGAAACCCACTTAGCGGGGGGGGGGTTCTAGTCAGTCTATTTTTAGAGTTTTTAGAATCGGGTCCTTTTAAATGTCGACTACTCAGTAAGACTACATATTTTAGATATATTGACTATATACTCATTTTCCAACCCCAAAAATGAAAATCGAAGAGATTGTGGAGAAATTAAACAATGTTGAACCCTCCATTAATTTTACATATAAAAAAGAATCAAATAACACCATATCCTTCCTGGACATTATGATTAAATCCCAAAATGATTTAACTTTTGAAGTCTACCGCAAACCCACAAACAAAAACGATTATATACATTTTTACTCCCACCGCAACAACAAAATAAAAACAGGCCTCATAATTGGCTGTTATCTACGAGCACTTGGATTATGTAGCTCCCAACACCTACATGAAGATTTTAAGTACATCGAACATTCCCTTAAAAGTCTAAAATACTCTAAATTTTTCATATTAAACGCTAGAAAAAAACCTCAACGTACACTCATCAAATAAACTTAAGAAAAACAGTCCCAGTATTCTCATAATCCACAGACCTATCTCTCTAACCACTAACACGTATAACAAACCTCTCTACAAATTAAACAAATCAGGAATACCAATCTTACAAACCACATCACAAATCATTATAAATCTCACTGACATCTTGAAACGCACCAACAACGAAACTACTTTTCACGCAGGCATCTATTCTATTCCATGCAAAGATTGTGACAAACATTACATCGGCGAAACCGAACACAATTTAGAAGAAAGAATCTACGAACAAAAACGATCAATTAAATTAAATGACGACCGAAATGCCCTTTTCTCCTACATGTTAGGTTTCAAACACACATTTAATTTTTCCCAAGCCACTCTAATTGAATCCATATGTAGCAAAATATCCTTCAGATTGTTAGAATCTGAAGTCATTTCCAAAACAAAACACATCAAGCAACGTCTCGGGTTCTATAAGATTTCATCCTACTTGGCAAACATTATATTACATGAAAACAATATCAAAATAGAGAATGTTTAAAAAAATAATTTTAGCAATATTTTTTCCCAAAATTTTGACATTTTTCTCTCGCAATATTACGATTTTATGGACAATTTTTTCTTCTTTTCCTTTTTTATTTCCATTTAGATACCCTATTATAGTCAATGTCTTAGATGACACAGGATACGCCTGAACTTCTGTTCCGCCCATCCCTCCCCTTTCATTTCCATTTTCTCTTTCTCAAAACCTTTTCCTTCCTCATAGTTCCCCTTTCGCACTGAAATTAATCTACCTCTGTATGGTCAACTCTTTGACGAAACCTGTTACACTTGATGGCACCTAGCCTTGACCATCTACTCATATGATCACAGTAAAAATCAATAACCCTACTACCTTCACTCAAACAATGTCTATTTCCATTCCTTTTCTTTCCTTGTCGGTCTCTTGTCTTTAGACCCTTTTCCTCCTTTTATACCTTTTTACATTTTCATTATTTTATCTATTTCCTCAATTGCTAAAATGTTGAATAACCGAAAAAGATTTAGTCTGAAGAAGTTCTTCCTTGAATAAAAAACGAAATATCATTACTAAACCCGTTGTAAATGTTTAATTTATCCATTTTTCCACTTATTTTTATCATCTTGTTAGATTCACCAAAATATACCATTTCTTCACACACACACGCACACACACACACATATATATATAAACATATATATATATATATATATATAGAGAGAGAGAGAGAGAGAGAGGATGCAGTTGTATGTGCGTATGTGCACAAAAAAAATACACGTATATCGGCAAAATTTTTGATAAGTTTGTTAATAACGTTGGTGGGAATATGAAAATCAAACCTTTTAATGACATTTCATATGATAATAAAAAAAAACTTGGGTGCTGCTTTAAAATATCTTAAAATTTGAAAACAATTTTGACAGATTTTTCTCTGAAAGAAATAGGAAAATCACACACACACACACACACACACATTTCTATGTATTCAGAAAATCCCTTGAAGCAAAATAATCACCCAATCGGTGGCTCTTAAAATACGCTGACTCTATCCCCTTACAAGATGGAGGTATTCTGGGTATGACACTAAACTGCATCTGATGGTGAGGTTCCTGATCTTAGGATCCGCAAAGTGAGGAGTACACTTTCCTTGCCATTACTCCCAGACCCACTCTGATCTGGATTTGCAAAATTCCAACTATGGGTCAAATAAATCTGTTTAAAAATGATTTATATTAGATAGGAATACTTGAAACCATAAAGATGTATGCACATTATTTGAACTGAGAATAGCTATTTGCAACTATAAGTGTTTACTAAAGATTATTATTATTAGTTACTTGAAACTATAAAATTGTGAGCAAACATATGGTTATTATTGAATAGAAATAGTCACTTGATACAATAAAATTGTGTATTAACTATTTGTATTAGATAGGAATGCTTGAAACCATACAGCAGCAAATCATTTGTTGTAGAGAGGGATACTTGATATCAAATGACGTGTGCGAAAAACTCTTAAGAAGCAACGACACAAAAAATAAGGATATAAATGTACATTGAACGTGATTCCCTAACCTCTAAACATGAAATAAGCCCAGACGAGTTGACATGCCGTTAACATCTATCAATCAAATAATTATCGAATCGAAATTAATACCAATTTTTCTCCTTTCTTTTTGTATTGAGGATAATTTATCATATTCTTTAAAAACGCTAAGTGACGCAGTTTTAAATTTTAATACTTAATAAAGCAATTATATGTCTTCGTCTAAAAAAAAAGTAGTTTTTTCTATAGAATATAAAAATCCAGATTAAGTAGTCAAATGATATTTTTTTAAGTGAAAAACAGACTAGTGTGTCTAAATGTCTTCTGAATTCAAATCTTAAAAATAATTTTGATATTACACATCAATGTCCTGCTGTGCATTCTTCTTTTTATAATGAATTAAAATATGCTAGAAAGGTTGAAACCGAAACATTAAAGAAATGAGCAGCCTGCTTAAAAAGGTTCTTGTAGGAGCATAATGACAGCGATTTGAGCACTCGGACAAAAAAGTCCTCTAACTCATTTTGTAACATACCCATGATACGGATATGTGGAATTGACATAGGGAATCCAAAAACACGAAACTTTACGAAATTGGTTCAGGTACGAAACTTTTATTCACCTTTTTGAGTTTAAAGGTTTTTCGACATGGGGAGAGAGAGACACAATCTTTCTATGCTGACTGCTTTTACATCTTCAGCTTTCAACCCAAACAACGCGCGGCGCCCGTAGCGCATAAAGTCGTCTGGCCTCGGCCAGCTCTGAAAGTCAACCTTCTTCTTCCGAGGCGGGAATTCAACTAACTGCTTTTTCTCAAATCTCAGCCCACGCTTCCGGTGCGTGACGTCACCCAAATACCCTGGTCCCAATTCCTATCTGTGATTTTTATTTTGACATCTCTGAATGACACATCCTCTCCGCACGCGCGTGAACACTTGCGTTAATGTTGCACCTTGCTAACCCGTGCGCTAAGTGAAAGGTTCTCAGCCTAACAGTGGACAGTTTTAGTCATGTGACCCTAAATGGTTCTAGAATTTAGAAAAATAGTTGAAAATTAATTAATTGGTTTCTAGATGCTGCGAAGCATGCATGTACGAATGTGTGTGTATATTTTTCCATGTGTGTACATATTTTCCCAGTTATATTCCGAGAACAACTTCACAATATATCTGGGTAATATATATGAAGGGCGCCCGAGAAGAAATAAAGTAAAATGTGTACACAAAAGGTTTAACGAGTTATTTGTTTTTCCTGACCCAAGATGTCACAGAGAAAGAAAGGAGTTGGATCTTCACCATAAGACAACATGAAGTCAAGAGACAATCACGACCAACGCCCAAAGAGTATACAAAGAGGTATATCACATTATCTTAGAATATCAATATGACAGCAATAGATCTAAGTGTTAATATATTCAGTTGATATATTGATTCATTTGAGGCTTTTGGTTTGATTTGGTTTGGTTTTATGGCATATCAATCATTGTAGATTATTTAATGCCAAATACATTTTATACATATAAACAGTTCTATTTCAAACAAAGACTTTAATATTACTGAAGAAAATATATTCAAATAAAAAAGAGGCCGTTTTCAAGAAACAGTATTTATAAAATATATATAAAAAGGAATTATAAAATTAAATTTCTTTTTTTTGTCGATGACGATTAATAATTAAGACCAAAATTAGCAATGATGAAGATTGGTATAAGAACAGCTACAATTTTCGGATAAGCTGATAATGAAGAAGCTCTCATGGTGTAACGGTTATTATCATAGGAAGTGGATTCGGTGACCCATGTTCAAATACTGAATTAGGTTTTGCATTTCACATAAAGCTTATACCTTTGGGAAAGGCATGAATCCAATTGTTATCCCTCGAGTTGTGGTTGAATTGCAGGGTAGACTGGAGGCTCGTGGTATGGCAACCCGTTCAGAAGAAGAAAATTTTGGAATCCAAACCAGTTGTAGACCTGAAGGGGAATGGATTCTGCCAGGCAATTCCTGCACAAGACACGATACATGAGTGGCATCCCGCCGATCAAACCAGGTTACAGGAACAATGAAAGAGATAAAAGAAGTGCGCCACAGATTCTCCTCTGGTTTCGAATTCAATGTTATTCTTTCTCCTAGATCAGTTATCTTACCAAAAGTGAAGAGACTAATCTGCCGTACAATTTACCCGTAGTTGGAGAAGAGGGAAAGATATAGATCCAGGCAGACGAGGTCCCTGCAATGATTGGTCCTTAGACAGACGCTTCTAAATCCAAATAATAATTAGCGCCTCGAATCCTGATATTAATTCTATAATTCTTTATGTTCACTGGGTGGGGAGCTTCTGAGATGAAGTATTTTTCTTATTCTGCACCGTTTTGAAGATTGCAAGACAAGATGAAGATACAACTAAAATCGTTTCTAGGGTGAGTCAAAAGTTTTGCAATATTTGCATCCGTACTAGTTTGCAGCGCGTATATCATGTGACAAAAGGAGCTCAAGCCGTGAAAGAGGTACTCGCCACCAGTAGTATCATGGTAGTTGGTGCAGTGACTCGTTGTGCGTTGCTTAACTCCGTGTATGTTTTGGAAGCCTCACAGATGATCAGGTAACGTTATCAAATACGGGAATTTATGATTTATGAGTTCGAACTTGACCATAAAACGGCTGCTGAAACAATTAAAAAAATGTTGTCCGAAAGGTGAAGGCATAGTTGATCACAGCATAGTAACGAGATGGTTCAAGAAATTTCACTTGAATTGCAAGAACCTTGACGATCAGGCCAAGTTAGGTAGGTCTAAGACCGTAGATTACGAGATTTTTCGTGTTTATAAATACATTATCCCACTCTCTGCTGGACGCTTGATACCATAACTAAACGTACTATTAAGCATCTATTTGCTAATTTAGCTGACTTTGCATTTTTCAGCTATTTTTTCAGTCAGGAACTGAGAGTTAAGTCGATTGATGTGAGGAACTCAAGTTTCAAAGGGTTAAACAGTTTTCTTTTAGAAGGATAATGTCAAAGTCTTAGTTTAGTAAATCTTTAAAAAACTGTATGCTTGGGAAGAAAGTCTTACAAAGCTCTTGCAGTATAAAATTTTGTTAAAATGTGCTTTAAGATAAGTTTGTCTCGGTTTGGTTTCTGTGTTTAATGGAATATCAACCTTCGTGGGTCACTTAATGTCAAACCCATCCTTGTAGAAGAATAGTAGTGATACTTTTTAAGCTATAGCTAAAAATATAAAGGGGTTTATACCTTTCCTAAGGGTATTAGTCCGAAAGTGAATTCAATAGCTTGGTCGCAGTTCGAACTCACTTACTGCTATGTCGCAGTCCGGTACTTTAGCAACTACACCGAAGGGGTTCCTTTATTTGTTTCGAGCAATTATGACTACTTTTGTTGTGGTTTCTAATTGTGTACATCTATTTAAACTTTTGGTAATATCTATAGCAGGGCATAACGATGACTTTCATCGTTTTCTTGCATTTACCACAACGTTTTTGAGTAAAAGAGTCTTTGCTTTCAAGATAATCTTGCAAAATATTGATTGTATAGTTAGTTCAGATCCTTCACTGTAGGCCCTTCTGTTTCGACCATGTGCCAAATCGGGCTAAGCTTAGTAAATTTTTACAATACTTAAATCCAATTAGCCACTTGTATGTGTCCATAAACACGTTTATTCTTTTATGTACACAGACATTGTAAAATTCTCATTGGTCAAAGTTACCCACGTAGCATGCTTTGGGCAGGGAGAGCCTGTCGAAGCCCATACCTCTCCAGGTTTACAACTGGTTTTGAATTCAGTTGTCCTTCTCCTAACCTAATTTTCGTATCAAGATTAAAGAGCCCAGTCTGCTTTACTATTTACCCGTAGCAGGAGGAGGATTTGTTGGATCCATGTCTTTCACAAGGTATTAGCGCTATTTACACATATGACTTAAACATTCACTTCCATTCAATCTACATTCACGCCACTATTCCATTTCTGTTGCGGATATTTCAGAATAAATATTTTCACCAAAAAAGATATTTTTTATGGAGAAAAGAAATAGCTTCGAGGACGAATTCATGTTATACACCGAATATTCAAGTGCGTTCGGATAAATGCTCATGTCGGTTTTTGTTTCTTCGTTTAATGTCATATCAATCTTCGTGGGTTATATAATACCAAAGCCATTCTTGTAGAAGAAAAGCAGAGGTACTTTTTAACCCATAGCTAGGAAATATGAAGGGGTTCATTCCTTTCCCTCGAGTATTAGTCCGAGACCAAACGTAATAGCACGACTGGAGTTCGAACTCGTTTACTACAATGTCTTTGTTCACCACTTTAGCTACGATGCCATGAAGACGCCCTCTGGTTTAATTAGCCTTAGTTTTTTTTGTTATTCTTAAAAAACAAAATAAGACCAAAACGAATTATGGACATAAGAATAATTATAAATAATATTTGTCCATTAGTATCGATAACTGAGCAAATGATACAGTCCAGTCGGCTGGCGCTGTAAAATACGCCGACTGCATCTTTGTAGAGAGGTAAGACCTCTGCAAACGTATGTCCTGGATACGATGCTAAACCATCTGGAGTGAGGTACCCCTTAATTGTCATTACTGCCAAGTCTACTCTAACTAGAAGTGGTTCTGCCCAGTCGGCTGGGGCTGTAGAATACACCGACTGCACCTATGCAGAGAGATAAGACCCCCCCCCAATGATAGTCCTGAATATGACACTAAACAATCTGATGGTGATGTACCAGTGATTCTGGAGCACCCCTTCATTGCCATTGCTCTCAGATCCACTTTGGCTCGGAATGGTAGCACCTGATAGGGCCCTATCTATGGGTTAAATAGAATTAACTGCATACTTATGCTAAACTGAATTGTTTGAATTAGAACTGTTAGACTAAACTGAATAGCTTGAAATAGAAATGTTTTTTGACAATTAAACTGTACTTACATTTAAACTGCGTACTTATGCTAAACTGAATTGTTGAAATGGAACTGTTTTTGACATTGAAACTGTACTTACACTAAACTGAATTGTTTAATATAGAGATGTTTTGACATTTAACTGTGTGTAAATAAAATCTGCACTTATACTAAACTGAATTGTTTGAATTAGAACTATTTTAATGAACTGAATAACTTGAAATAGAAACATTTTTCACAATTAAACTGTGGACTCATGCTAAACTGATTTGTTTGAAATAGAACTATTTGCATAAAAATGGATTTGGCGTTAAATAACATACAAAGGTTGATATGCCATAAAACCCAACCAACCAACCAACCAACCAGAAGTGATTGTAACTGTTAGAGTCCTATCTACGGGTCAAATAGAAATATTTAATCTTTTACAATATTTTAAACTATTTAACTGTGCTCAAATAAATGTCTGATGTGAAATTGAATTATTGGTCTTACATCGCAATACTTAAAACTGTATTCGAATGAATAAATAACGTTGAACAGAATAATTAGAGTTAAATAGCAATATTAAAACCACATAACTGTGTGCAAATAAATGATTACTTGCCCAGTCGGCTGGGGTTGTAGACTACACTGATTGCGTCTCTGCACAGGGGTAAGACCCCGACTCCGTATCAACGAGTGTCCTGGATATGACATTAAACAATCTGATGGCGAGGCTTCAGCCTTGAAGATTTGGGGAATGTGGAGTACCCTTTCATTCTCATTGCTCCCAGGTCCACTCTGACCCGGAGTGGTAGCATCTGATAGGGTCCTTTCTATGGGTCAAAAAGAACAAACTGTGTGCAAACAAATGACTGATGTCAAATTGTGACTGTTATGTAGAAATACTTGAAACCATTTAACTGTGCCAAAAACTTCCGGTTCGTTTAAGAATGTTATCTACAAAATGTGTTTACAAATCATAAATATATTTGATATATATGTATAAACAGAATATGGCATCAAATAACCTACAATGGTTGATATACCATAAAACCCAACCTAAAGAAACCAAACCAAATCAATGATTACTATTAAATAGAATTATTAGTGTTATATAGCAATACTTGAAGCCATTTAATTGTGAGCAAATAAATAGTTATACTTAAAACTATTTAATAGTGTGTAAACAAATTAGCTGTTAATCATTTAAAAACAAAATTACCAACAAACTATTCACTTAAATATATATGCTTATATTTTTATTAATAGGGTTTGGCATTAAATACCCATCAAGTGTTGATATGCCATTAAATCAAGTAACCCATCTATACTGGTGACTTATGTTTACGTTAGTTAAAGTTTGTGGAGAACCAGTCACAATTTGTCGATGAACTGATAGAAAAATGGTGCATCAATGGTGAAATATTATTAATTATTTTAATTAATTATTTTAATCTATTATTTTAGATAACTGTTTTATTTTAGTGATAAATTGTGAGCTCGGTAAAAAGTCTGTTTAAAGTTGCTGGTTTACGAGTAGGAAGGTGTTGGTTAGTCGGTGAGTTGGTGTCGGGCAGTTCCAGTTCGAGTCCAGTCGGCTCCTTTGGAGGTAGGGCTTAGTGGGCTGAAGAAAATGAAGTCTGTATTTGTTCGTCTCGTCTGCTATGAATTAAACCTTCTGCTTCTCTAGTGACATTATACCTATCTTTCATTTCATCTCTCTCGTTTCGTGACGACTACTGTGAATGTGGCTGATCATAAAAAAATTTCGTATCAAGAAACAACAGTGTCCGTCTTGTACTTGCTTGCGTGACAACGTTCATAATAGCAGTGTTACACTTTTATTTATTTATAATTGGTCCCGTAACATTCCAATGGGTCACAAATTCTCCACAGGATTCAAATCCAGAGTTTTCCATCTTCTAGATGGGTTGCCTTATTAATGCTAAAGAGATTTATTTACCCATTGCTAAGATGAGAACAGACGGATCCATGCTTTACCCAAGCTTTTTCCAAGAGCATTAGCGCCAAGTGACATGCAAATAGCCACGTCCAGAATTCGGACTTGGCTCGTCGTGTTCAGTTCCTATGGTGACAACAAGTGAAACAAATTTCAGATTTCCCTTTGAAGAACAATCGACACATATTTTGGTTTCTTTATTGCCAAAGCAACCTTCATTGAAGAATTAATAGCTAATAATACTATTCAACCCCTAGCCGGATAGATAAGGGGGTTCATACCTTTTCCACGGGTATTAGTCCATAAGTGAACGTTATAGGGTGACTGGAGTTCGAACTCGCTTACTCCGAGGTCGCAGTTCAGTACTCTAGCCATTACCCCACGAGGACAATCCCCCCACAATCGACTTAATAGTCTACTTTCGCAACGATGCGGGTACCTGTTGTACCCTAACAATATTCGAAAAATTCCATATTCCAAAAGTGTCTAACATCCAAGAGTTTTCCATAAAAGATTGTGTTAGCGTAGTTTGAAATACAGCAAATTCACGCGAACAGAGAAAAATAGTTGTATGTCGAATGTATTTCAAGGCACACATACATAAACATACATCCAAAAGATTCGTGTAGATTATGTATGTGTAATTACTGTTTTTCATTTAAATGTGGTTACTTTTAAAATGTATGCACACATTATCATTCATTTATTAGTAATCATGTGTTTTTTTTGTCGGGAAAATATAAGAATGAGATAAATATAGGTAAAGATATCTACATAGAATTCAACTAATAAATATTGCTACGTTCAAATGACTACACAGAAAATAGGTCTTCATTATAATGAAAACAATAAGAATCTCAAAATAAAAATCAAAATTATTAGTCAATTGTGTACATCTTACCCGGGATTCCGGTCAGTTTTTAGGAAGGGGACAAATATTTCCGGCGTCCTCATGGACTTCGGTAATCATTTAGCTCTCCTCTCCATTTTTTTAGCAAAATAACAAGCGTCTTTCGAGCTTAAGTTGAAATTTACGTTCACGTGACCTGAACAATCCTGACTGAAAACCAGCAGATTACACGACTTTGACTATTTTTATTACTCATTAAAACAAAAACGATACGAAAAAAATTGATTTATTGTGTCCGAGATCTACGATTGAGAAAAATGACTTTTAAACCTTGACGCTAATTTTGTTTATATATATATATATATATATATATATATATATATATATATATATATATATATATATATATATATACATTGTGGAAAAATATTGATTCTAAAAATAATATTTATCTGTACAGGTTGGCCAGGTGATCTGTATCTGTGTCTGAGAGAGAGAGAGAGAGAGAGAGGGAGAGAGAGAGAGAGAGAGAGAGAGAGAGAGAGTGTATATGTGCGTGTATACGTGTATGTGTGAGTGTGTGTGTATATACGTGTGTGTAAGTGTGTATGTGTGCGGGTGCTGAATGTTGAGAAAAAATTCAACAGGTCAGATGAGAAAGTTTGCAAGTTCTGACAGTAGTAATTTACTAAGCTTTTGCTTAGATGTGGCACAAGGCCATATGAATGGGGCATCGAATGTGACAAGTTCTGACAGTAGTCTTTAATTTTGTTCGATGCTGGTAGCTATAAACGGCTTTCTTGTTTTGTAATTAGCCGTTAGTTTAAAACTTCAACTTTTCTCTCAATTTTGATAGACGTGATAAACATTCAGCGAAAGTTGCCAATCTTAATCCTAACGACATTTAACAAGTAATTAAATTTTTGAAATTCTTATCAAAGAAATTTGGATTTTTTAAAATTAGTTTTTTGTTTATACGATTTAGACTTATTTCATTATTTGTTTTTGGTGGCCCAGTTGGCCGGGACTGTAGAATACACCGACTGCATCTCTGCAGAGGGGTAAGACTTTCTCAATGAGTGTCTGGGATATGACACTAAACAATCTAATGGTGAGGCTTCAGTAATGATAGAGCTTTGGGGGAGTGCCCCTTTATTGTCTTCACTCCCAGGTCCACTCTGGCCCGGAGTGGTAACACCTGATAGGGCCTAATCTATGTGTTAAATTGAACTTAACAGTGTACTTATTACTAAACTGAATTGTTTGAAATAGAACTGTTTATATGTATAAAATAGATTTGGCATTGAGTAACCTACAATGGTTGTTGTGACATAAAACCAAACTAAACTATCTAGGTGGGAAACCAAACTAAACTTAGTTTTGGTTATGGGGAACGTTACTCATGTAGCATGTTTTGGGCAGGAATAACCTATCGGAACCCACCCCTCTACAACTGGTTTGAATTCAGAGTTTTCCTTTTCTTTAACCGGTTCATTGGCTAAGCGTTTAGAGTGTTTACTAATGGCCTGAGAGACCGGGGTTCAATCTCAGGTCGAGTCATACCAAAGACTCAAAAAATGGTACTCGATACCTCCTTGCTTAATAGTCAGCATTATAAGGTAAGGATCAAGGGTAAAAGGGAGCAATCCAGGGAATGAAATAGCGCTCTTCCCTACACCTCGGTGTAGTAGCTATTGAAAAGGGAAAAGGGAGCCTTTGGGTCGCCGACTGTACTTATTTTTTTTAACCGGTTACTATACCAAAGTTAAAGAGCCTAGTTTGCTGTGCTATTTACCAATTTCTGGAAGGAGAATTGACGGATTCATACCTTTCCGAAGATAGTAGTGAAATGCAAACATACACTTTCAGTGTTTGAACCCGAATAACCGATTTTAAAATCTGCGACAACTGTTATGTTACCAGCACCTTGTTTATACATCTCGTTAAATATTTGTTGTTTTTGACCATACTGACAGAAAATCACAAGCCAAAAAAAAAAAAAAAAAAAAAAAGACGTAAACGACTCGTATTAAATAAGAATTTTGTTGAATAAACAATATGATTTATTGATTGATTTGAAAGGCATGTCAACCCTTCAAGGATTGTTTTATCCTTAGATATTGAGGGATCGCGTTTATTGTACATTTATATTTGCATTTTTTGTTTAGATGTTTCTTAAGAGTCAGTTTTTAAACTGAGTTTAACAGAATTGTGGAGTGATAGGTTTGTTCCCGAGGTTTTGTATGAAGCAATGTTCGTATATATCTATCATATATGTGTGTGTGTGTGTGGGTGCGTAAATTACGAATGTTATGTGAATGGAAGCGTGTGTGGCTCGAACGTATCTGTGTGTACGTGTGTTCGCTGTCGACACAAAAGGGGAAAAGGGACTCGGTCGTACTTACGTATATGTGTGTGCGTGTGTGTATGTACGCGTGATGAAATAAAAAGCAGCGGAGTATGTTTCTGCCCGCTGACTGAATGTATGTATATATATGTAGTAGATGTTGACGTTCATGAGAAATTTAGTATATTGAAAGATGGTACTCATACTAATTTTATTAGGGCTATGAACGTAGTTTTGCTGACTGTAAGATCTCCCATTTTCGGCTGTTGTTTTGCTGTCAAGTTTTTTCGAGCTGTGTGTGGCTACCTGAGAATGTAGTGTGAGAGAGCAAGAGGGGAAAAGCTGTCAAGTTGTCTGGAACTGTGAGAGAGAGTGAGAGAAAAAGGAAGTTGCTGTCGAAAGAGTGAAATAAATAGATTTCCTTGTTACGTGTGGCAACTCCAAACGCAAGATTTATTTTTGCGCGAGACAAGTTCCTTTGGGATTCAAACGCGTGGGTGTAGCTGAAAACCACGGTACGTAACTATTCTGTCCAATCAGGTTTCCGGAACTACTTAATTTATTTTGGCGCCTACAATTTTTGTTTCGGGAACAAGTGAGTTTGTGATCCCATTTTTCCAGAATTTTCCTCTCCACGTGCTCTTCACCGACTGGCCAAAAAATATAGGAGTGTAAATCCTATATATTTGAATTCAAAGTTTTACTTCTCTTAAACTGGTTGTCATACCGAGGCTGAAGAGCCCAATATGTCCTACTATTTACCCGTAGCTGGAGGGAGAATAGTTGGATTCATAACTTTCTCAATGTTATTAGCGCTTTGTGAAATGCCAACAGCTTCGTCCCGGATTTGAACTCAGGACACCGAATCCATTTCCTACGACGATATTCATTACACCTCAAGCACACAGTTACATGGTTTCAAGTAACAAATAAAAATGATTATAATACTTTGTAAACAATTACACCTTCAAGTGACTATTCTTAATAAAAATAGCCACAGTATATAACTTACTATTTCACTAATAGGGTGCCTCTTGTGGTGAAATGGTTAGCAAGCTAGACCAGCAAACCTACACGAGTGAGTTCGAGTCTTATTCATATAGCCTTCTGCCACATCTAACCAAAAAGCTTAGTAAATTACTATTATTTTACTTATAACAATTTACATATGGTCAATATTAAAATGATTTAACTCCATTTATTTATTTACATATGGTATGTTAGTCTTTTTTCTTTGCTCTCTTCACTTTTATCTCTTTTTCATTTCTTCTTCTTCTTCTTCTTCTTCTTCTATTGCATTTCGTAGAAGTTCCATATATTTAAACATCATTGCCTGTGACAATCACATGATAGTTTTTTCGAAAAGAACGCTGATTGAATGATTGAAAATTTATAATCTTTCTTTGTATATATATTTCTATTTTCCTCTGTTATTGTATTTCATTAAAATATCCATCGTTGTTTTATCAACACTTATTTCATTACCTTAAAGTCCTGATGAAGGCTTACTAAAACCGAAACGTTTTAACGTTGACTCTCCTGCATAATTAATTCATTACTTTTGGATTACTTTGTTTTTTCTATTTTCACCTTACTGTCCGATTCATTTCCATTATATATATATATATATATATATATATATAATGGAAGTGCATGTGGTGTAATGGTTATCGTGGACCAGACTAATTGCTTTTCATATAGCACTAATACCCTTGGGAAAAGTATGAATCCAATTATTCTCCCTCTGGGAGGTGTTTGTTCCGGCAAGCGGCGGCCTCGGGTCGCTCTGTCAATGCGTCCGTGGAAAATCTGCGGCAAACAAGGCGTTTTTCCGGGTAGGACTTGGGACCCTTCTTCAATGAGCAACATATTACTTGTTCGATAGGAAACCGGTTCAACCCGACCAGGGTGAAAGCCGATACAAGTACAAGTAAGTAAGTAAGTATATATAATGAAACTGTCCACCTTACGTTGAAAAGTAATACGACAGTATTGTCATTAAGAAATTCATTAGGAAATAAAATTACTCACTACACAACTGTTTCGAGTACAACAAACTTATATATATAATATATATATACATATAATATATATATATATATATATATATATATATATGTATGAAGATGGGCTGAAAAGTTCATATGATGACGTCATATTTGTTATTAATGACTTTTGATGACTTGGCATCGTAGCAGAAGCAAGGACTATCTCATAAGAGAAGTTCTTTTGGCTCACAAACATGTAATTACAAGAGTAGGCTGACTAAGGAAAATTTGTATTCTTTTGCTATGCGTGGACACTGTCACGAGGATTTGCCAAGAGAGAGAGAGAGAGAGAGAGAGAGAGAGAGAGAGAGAGAGAGAGAGAGAGAGAGAGAGAGAAGAAGAATCCGTGTTATCTGTACGACTTGGTGATGATGATGATGACAACGATGATATAACTTCTTTGTTTGATGGCATACTAATCTTTGTGGGTTATTTAGTGCTAAAGCCAACCTTGTAGAAGAACAATAGTGGTACTCTTTAACCAATGGGGATGTTAACACACACACACACACACACACAAACACACACACACACACACACACACACACACACACACACACACACACACACACACACACACACACACACACACACACACACAAGACTTCGTTATATATATATATATATATATATATATATATATATATATATATATGTAAAGGAATCTTGTCTGTTTTGGTGTGTACGTGTCGACATAACGTATAAAAGAGATGTCATTGTGCATTGAAATGACGAATACACTTTAATTTCTTGATAAGAAGTACTAAATTTACTTTTCTATTTTTACTGATCAAATGATATCATTCAATTATTAAAAATCAATCAATATACTTTCTTCATAAGTCAATACAAAAAAGAAGAATAAAAAGGCAACAAATAAATAAATAAATAAATAAAGAACAAAACAAAAAATCTTTAATATTTTTCAACACCACCATGTTTAAATATTATACTGTTTTCATTCGTACAATTTCAATTTAATGCTTTTTCGAAAATTATTGTTTTGTAGTTTAACTCTAATTGTAAAAAAAAAAAGTTCTTTTTGGGAGAGAATAAAAAAAAAATGAGAAATTTTCAAACCAAGGGGTATGTTTTTAAAAACACTTTTAAATGTAAACTAAAAAAAGAATTGTAATGCGAAAAATTCTACATTTTTGATTCTTAGATTGTTTTTTTTTTATTGTAAGGCTGCATTTTTATTTTTTAGTTTCTTTTTGCTGCATATTTTGAGATTAAAAAGAATTAAACAAAAGCATTGTTCACCAATAACTCAAAAACAGACTTTTTAAACGAATACTTTTCCTATTTCTTAGAGAAAAATGCATAAATCTTTAATCAGTGAATAAATGAAAAAAAAAAAAAAAAGAAAAGAAAAGAACAAAGAAAAAAGAAAAAGAATAGGAAAAAGGAAAAAGGAAAGAACAAAGAAAAAAGAAAAAGAAAAGAAAAAAGGAAAGAAAAAGAAAAAGGAAAACAAAAGAAAAGAAAAAAGAAAAGAAAAGAACAAAGAAAAGAAAAAAAGAAAAGAAAAAAGAAAAAGAATAAAAAAGGGAAAGACAAAGGAAAAAAGAGAAAAAAAAAGAAAAAAGAAAAGAAAAAAAGGAAGAAGAAAAAAGATAAAAGGAAAAATAAAAATAAAAACGAAAATAGTAAAAAGAAAAAAGAAAAGAGAAAAGAAAAGAAAAAAGAAAAGACAAAAGAAAAGAAAAAAGAAAAAAGAAAAGAAAAAAGAAAAAAATAAAGGAAAAGATATAAACTATTTACGGAATGAACAAATACTTTTTATTATAATACGCGAAATTTACCACAAAAAAGAAACATTTTTTAATTCTTAGTTCCTTTTTATTATTACAATTTTATAGAGTAAAAAAGAAAATAAATTAAACGAATACAATTTTTATCACTGTATCTCAACAGGCTATAAGGAACTGAATTAAATTTTTTGCCATATTAAAAAAAAGTCTTTGGAAAATGAAATTATAATGTTTCAAACCATCATTACATTTTTAAAAAATAATATTTTAAATGTTAACAAAAAAGATCCCCAAAATATAATGCGTGAATTCTTAGATTCTTTTATCATTAAATTTTTAGAGGGTAAATGAAAATTTGAATTAAGACCAAGCTGCTTTTTGGGAAATTTTCAATTAAAAAATTGTTCAGTAACTGCGCACTAATTCTAAAAAGTAAAAAAAAAAAAAGAAAAAAAAATTTTGAAGATAAAAAACAGAAAAGAAAATTATGAAAATGTTTTAAATCTTTCTCAAGTATAGGATAACGTATTTTTTTATATTATTTCAAATGTAAAATAAAAATGAATCAAAAGAAAAAAAAATTAAATAAAAGAACACTTTCATTTGAATTAATAGGCGAAATATTTCAACAAATACATTTTTAATTCTTAGCTTATTCCTCCTTTCTACGTTCTCTCTTACTCACCGGTGTCGCTAAAATCCTTTTAGTCCGGATATGGGTACTTTAGCTAACACACACACACACACACACACACACACACACACACACACACACATATATATATATATATATATGTTTGTGTGTGTGTGGGTGAGTTCGTGCATCATCATTATCATTATCATCAATGCGTGCTGATAGCATAGACTCCCTTGACTCCCACTCGCCATGCGTCCCTTCTAGTTATCGTTCTTGACAACTCCTCTTAGCAGCATCCAGTGTCTGTACAAAGCTGATGAATATATATATATATATATATATATATATATATATATATATATATATATGTATATTGAATTGAATTCATCCTTAAATGAATCTGAATTCTATATTTAGGTTTTTATTATTTCATATTTTCGCCGTGACTATTCGGTGATCGGTGGACACACCCTCGAAAGAGGAGTATGCCTCGCAATTCATTGCACTATTTTTCCATTTCTTGTTTATAAGGACGTAGTCTATCTGAGCTTTAGTATTGTTCGCGTACGTGTATGTCCATAGTTTGCCCTCCCGTTTTTGGTAGTTTGTATTGAGGCATGCTAATCTATTTTCTATCATGAAATCTGTTAGATGTTGCCCATTCCTATTTGACGTGTTGTGGAGGCTGTATTTATTGTTTCCGTTTTTCCCGATTTGGGCATTCATGTCTCCGCCAATGACTAACATGTTGTGTTTCGGGATGCTACGCACTAATGAGGATAACTCATCGTAGAAGGTGACTAGTTCAGTTTCTTCACTAACATTGGTAGGGCTGTAGCAGGAGATGATTGTTGCTCTGGGGTTGCCGTTAAAAGTAGCTGCCATCATTCTAGGTTGTATTTTCTCAATGCTATTTAGCGTTTTTAATGTTCTAGGTCCTATAAGCAATCCTACCCCTCCTACTGCAGCGTTGACAGAGTTTTTCCATGCCGATACAGTGACGAGCGACCATCCATTGCCAGTTTCGTGATATTTGATATATTCGATGTGCGTGCATCTGTTTTCTTGTATGCATATTATGTCAATCTTATGTTCTACGGTCGATGCGATTAGCTCTGGTAGTTGTCGAAAAAACGCCAAACGAACAGAGACCACCAAACACTATGACTGGGCCCTTTTGAACAACAGAGATATAAGAGATAAATACGTATTAGAATTAAGAAACAGATTCGAAACACTACAAGAAAAGACGGAAAAAGTACACCAAACGACGAATATGAAAATTTCGTCAATGCGCACCTCGAGGCAGCATCGGAATGCATTCCAACAAAACTCAAAACTAAATATAGAGTCCCATGGGAAACTTTAGCGCTGAGAGAAAAACGTGCACTAGTGAAAACAGCCTCCAAAAACTATCGAAAAACCCCACCAAACACTAATGCCTTAAAACTAAAAACGGCACAATATCAATTAGCAGGCATATATATAAAGGAACAGACAGAATACATTCAAAATCAGATAGATAAGATTAGAGACTCGGTGGAAGATAGACAATCTAGGATAGCCTGACAAACAATAAACGAAGTGAGTAGAAGAAAGAACACAGCCAAAGCAAAACTGAAAGCAGCAAACCAACAAGAAAGAATAAAACTGTGGAAACAGCACTTCGAAAACCTACTAGGAAACCCACCGAAAATAACACATGAACCAATCACCAGAATAATTAGTAAACAATTAGACATTAAACTAGGACCGTTCACACAAGAAGAACTCGATTCGGTTCCCAGAAAAATTAAAAATAGGAAAGCTGCAGGGCTGGACGAGATTCCCCCAGAAGTATGGAAGACCAGACAATTCGACGACATACTGCTCCGACACTGCAACGCAGTATACAATCAAAATCCGATAGATAGATGGATGAAGGAATGCATACTCCCCTTCCCTAAAAAGGGGGACCTCGGATTAGCCAAAAACTACCGAGGCATAACACTTACATCCATAGCAGCCAAAATCTACAATGCCCTACTACGAAACCGCATAGAACCCAAAATCGACAACATACTTAGGAAAAACCAAAATGGCTTCCGAAGAAATAGATCCACGACCTCACAAATATTAACCATCCGTAGAATCCTTGAAGGTGTACGGGCAAAAAACCTACAAGCGACATTAATATTTGTCGACTTTACCAAGGCCTTCGATTCCATTCACAGAGGGAAGATGGAACAAATCCTACTAGCGTACGGCATACCTAAAGAAACCGTAGCAGCAATAACGATTCTCAATATAAACACTGAAGTAAAAGTACGATCACCAGATGGAGACACCGAATACTTCGACATTGTAGCAGGAGTACTACAAGGGGACACGCTGGCCCCGTACCTCTTTATCATTTGTCTAGACTACGTACTTAGAACATCGATTGACAAAATCAGAGAGAATGGCTTCGAGCTGACGAAGAAAAGAAGCAGAAGGTACCCCGCAAAAACAATTACCGACGCCGACTACACCGATGACATAGCGATACTGGCAAATACACCCGACCAAGCTGAAACACTACTGCATAGTTTGGAACGAGCAGCCACAGGCATAGGCCTCTATGTTAATGCACACAAAACGGAATATATATGCTATAATCAAACGGGGGACATCTCCACTCTAGAAGGAACCCCTCTTAAACTAGTAGACAAATTCACTTACCTAGGAAGCAGCGTCGAATCAACCGAAAAGGACATCGAAACGAGGTTAACGAAAGCATGGACACCTATCAATAGGCTATCGATTATATGGAAATCAGACCTAACCGATAAAATGAAACGCAGTTTCTTCCAGGCAGCGGTCATATCGATACTGCTATACGGGTGCACTACATGGACGCTAACAAAACGGCTGGAGAAGAAGCTAGACGGCAATTACACAAGAAAGCTGCGTGCAATCTTAAACAAGTCCTGGCGGCAACATCCCACAAGACACCAACTGTACGACCACCTGCCTCCTATCACGAAAACTATTCAAGTTAGACGAACCAGACATGCAGGACACTGCTAGAGAAGCAGGGACGAACTCATAAGAGATGTACTCTTATGGACCCCCACATATGGCCGTGCAAAAGCAGGACGACCAGCACGAACATACATTCAGCAGCTATGTGAGGATACGGGATGTTGTCCTGAAGACCTGCCTAGTGCGATGAACGATAGGGAGGAGTGGCGAGAGAGGGTCAGGGATATCCGTGCTACCAGCGCGACATGATGATGATGATGATGATGATTATTTCATATAATTGTACTCTACACGTGTTTTAGACTTCATGGTCTTCTTCAGGAGATTGATAATGGTTCGGGTAGTTTTAGGATCCCTTCCATTATAGTGAAATTTGTTTTGATAGGAGTGTAATCCCTTTTTTATTCCAGGATATTAGTCTGAGAATGTTCTATAGAAGTTTATTGTCCATGAATATCTCTGGCCTCAGTAGATGTTTTTTGCATATATCAAACTATATTCAAGTTAGACGAACCAGACATGCAGGACACTGCATGTCTGGTTATATATATATATAAGCATGTCGTCTGCATATGTGAATACATATGTCTGGTTATATATATGTAGCATGTCTGGTTATATATATATATATATATATATATATGGTTATATATATATATATATATAAGCATGTCGTCTGCATATGTGAATACATATGTCTGGTTATATATATATATGCATGTCTGGTTATATATATATATATATATATATGGTTATATATATATATGCATATCTGGTTATATATATATATATATATATGGTTATATATATATATAAGCATGTCGTCTGCATATGTGAATACATTCGCATACATACACGTACACCTATGTATACACACACCCGTGCACATATATTTTCAGGGTTGTTATTTTTTCCTTTCTCTCTCTCCCCTTTTTCTCTCTTCATCTCTCCGTCCCTCTCCGTCCCTCTCTCTCACTTTCTCTCTGTGTATACACACTTTCACATGAATGTATACTTATATATTCATATATGTTTTTTCGATAGCAAGGGTTGAGTTTAATGTAGGTGAGAACGCATTTGACTCTATACAGATATTTTAATCTAGTCTGCGTGCGTATATCTTTGCTTGTGTCTGTAAGTGAAGTTGAAATCTGTTTGTGCGCATGTGTGTGTGTGTGTGTGTGTGTGTGTGTGAAGTTAGGCTCAGTTTAATGTTGGTTTAAATCTTATAAATTTTTTCTTTTATATAGAGTAACAAGTAGTCATCAATCTGGTATATTGGCATTATTTTATAGTCTTATTTGCTGCATTCATAATGGTGTTTTGATACATAAAGTTTTCTATTTTCTAGTAATTTAATGCTACTTTTTGTAAAGAGACTATTGTTTGAGTTCAGCAAATGTATAACTTTTTTTGTTAAACATTCGATTATGTAGACTACGTTTAGTAAATTACAGCTTAGATTTCTATTTATTATGAATGTTGTTTTGAGGTTTTTGAAGGTATAGGATTTTCCTTCTATATATGTACATATGAGTATACATTTGTGTGAAAGTGCACGCGCATAGACACAGAAAGAAAGAAAGAGAGAGAGAGAGAGAGAGAGAGAGAGAGAGAGAGGAAAAGACAACATTCCCTGAAAATATATGTGCATACAGATTTGTGTCTACATGTGTATACGTGCAAGTATGCGAATGCACACACACACACACACACACACACACACACACACACACACACACACACACACACACACACTGTCTCTTTCTCACACACACAGAGTACATACTTATATATATATATATATATATATATGTATGTATATGTACCGGCTCATTGGTCTGGTGGGTAGAATGTTCGCCAATGGTCCGGGAGTTGCGTCATACCAAAGACTTTAAAAATAGTACTTGATACCTCATTGCTTAATACTCAGCAATATAAGGCATGTATCAATGGTAAAGTGGAGCAATCCCCTATACCTCGGTGTTGTAGCTATTGAAAAGGGAGCCTTCTGGTCGCCCTCAACTACGGTTGCTAACTTTACAACTTTACTTATATATATATATATATATATGTGTGTGTGTGTGTGTGTGTGTGTATGTATATGTATATATATATATATGCATATATTTAAAACAAAAACGAAACAAAAAACATGCTTTTATATATGAAAAAAAAATCTGCAGTGACCAGAGATATTCATGGACTATTAACTCCGTAGGACTTTCAGAGATACAAATACTGGAATTAAAAACGGATCACACCCCTATCAAAACAATCATCATTATAAAGGAAGGGATCAAAGTCTACTTTAGCCGTTATCAATCTCCTAAAGAAAACATAAAACCTGAAATACGCGTAGAGCCGTGGCCTCCGCGATATATATTACCAGGGTAATAGCGACGGCCACGGTAGAGCACAGAGTTAATTTTCCATGAATACTTCTGGTCTCTGTTGATGCTTTTTTTTGTATAAATAAAAGCATGTTTTTTTTGTTTTTGTTTTAAATATATGAAATAATATAAACCTAAATATCATATTCAGATTCATTTGCTGACCTATTCATTAAAAAAAAAAAACAAACTTTTTTTCTCGCAGGACCAACAATAATCTATCTATCTATCTGTATGATTCTATTCATATCTATCTATCTATCTATCTATCGAGAGATGGTGTTAATGCAAATGACACTCAAAGAGGACGCCAGTATTGTGTATTAACTTAGTATCTGTTCGTGTGGATGGACTTCTACTTAAGTCACCCTGCAAGTACCAGTTCTTGTTTGGTCATAGAAGTTAAGTAGCAATGAGCTTATTTATTCTGAGATGGGTCACCACTTTTCAACAACAGGTACGGTAAAAAAGAGTCCGATTGACCCCAAAGAATATAAATACATGCAAAAAACAATTGCCGAACATCAAGCACGTACTGTAAATAATTGTTTAAAGAACAGCTAGTCAGACGAAATTTATAAAGCAATTTCATCAACGATAAATGAGAAAAGAATATTTTTCTTTAAAAGAGGTATTGCTTTGTTATGGGAGTGCGAGAAATAATTTAAAAAATTCACAGAATTTTGTTTGAGCTGTATACAATATGGTATAGGAAAAAAAAACTTGCTTTAAAAATATTTAGTTCATTAATTACGGATGCTATTCAAGAGAAAACCACTCCCACACATATATAGGTAAATCAATAGATCTGCAATCTAATTAAAAAAAAGTTGGTTTCTTTGTTTAATGGCATATCAACTCTTTGTTGGTTATTTAAAGCCAAAGCCGTTCTCCTAGAAGAACAGTAGTCGTACTATTTAACCCATAGTTGGGAGGATAAGGGGGTTCATACCTTTCCCAAGGGTATTTGCCCGAAAGTGAACGTAATAGCGCGACTAGAGTACGAACTCGCTTACTACGATTCCGCAGTCCATCGCTTTAACCATTACACCACGAGGACACCTCACCAAAAAGTTTGTAGATTAGAGACGAGAAGTAATGGTCAATGAGCAGTCTATATGTGTGTGGGTGTTTTTGCGTATATATACATGTACGTATGAATATACGTGGGTGTATGTGTATGTCTCTCTTTCTCTCTTTCTCTATATATACCAACTCCTCCGCACAAGCAGGATGCGACTCAAAGTGAATTTTTTAGCGGAGCTTAACAGGTTTGAATTCAGAGTTTTTCTTCTCCTAGACTGGCTGCCATACCAAGGCTAAAGAGCCCAATATGCCCTGCTATTTATCAATAGCTGGAGAGGAAATAGTTAGATTCATACCTTTCCTAAAAGTATTTATGCTATGTAAAATGCAAACAGCCTTGTCCAGAATTTGCACTCAGGTTACTGTGTCAATTTCCTACGATTGTAACTATTACATCACGAAAGCCACTTAATCTATCTATCTTCTTAAAAATATATTACATAACAAATGTTAATGTTTCAGTATATTCTATTTTCGTGACAATGCATTTAATGGGATGAATGATCAGCCGGTCGTAGAGACTGGATATTCGACATACTAGAAAGCCGAGCTTACGCCACCACTTTTCTCTGTATCTTGTTACTTCAATATATCCTTAAACTTATACCGTGTTCTGAGTTATCTTTTCGTGCTCCCAAATTGGGTCCACATCACATACCAAGGTTAAAGAGCACAGTCTGTCCAACTATTCACCCATATCTAGAAGGAGAATAGTAGGATACATATCTTTCCCAAGTGTATTAAAGCTATGTGAAATGCAATTGGCGTCGTCGAGGATTCTATATGCATATATTCATTTACCTAAACTTTGTTTTCCGTAACAGCATTAAAACAAATATCCCATGTGAGACAAATGTCATTTATCATATCCATACCTCTCCCAAAAGTGACAAAGATGAAAAAAATACTTGTCAAAAATTATGTGGTTTACCATGCTTCATACTATAAAAAAAATTACAAAACATTCACATTACCGCCTATCTTCGGATAAATATTTGCATATGGATCATATGTACAGTACTGGTAACCATTATTAGCACCCTTTCATTTTTTTTGTATATATTCAGAAATAAATGGAAAATAACCAAATTTGTTTAAACTTGTTTTAAAATTAGCGATTCTTTATGAATAATATATTGTTTCATAAGATTCACTTTTTGTTTTTGTAAGGAGATATTCTATATCATATATTAAAATTTCATGATAATCAATAATTATGATCAGGACTGTACATAAAAGATATAGAAGTAGAGAATAATGAAGAAAAATCGATACTTAACTAACCCAAGAAATCAAGTTTGTTCGATGTTCACTGATTTTTTCCAATATCTTTAGCAATCGTTTTGCTAAAATATTAACTGTTGAAATACCATACACTTGGTATAAAGAAAAAAGAAACCACTGCTTGATGAGAAAAATAAAATAAAAAAGACACGAATAAACTTGATATTTTTGTTAACGTCAGTCGTTGTCAAGATGAAAATGGTTAAACAAATGGCTTTGATAAATCTTTATTATTAGCGTATTGTCATGCGTAAACAAAGAATACAAAAAAAAAATGAAAAAAAAACCCAAACAAAAAAAAAAAAACAACAAAAAACAACAACTAAAAATAAAACCCAAACCAACAAAATAACTCAGCCATTCAGTCGTGACCAATCCTTCAACTCGTTTAAACTTAGAATTTTTTCACGTTCCAATTTCACGAATTTTAGACATTGGTAAGTTTATATGATAATCAATTTGATTTGGCTGCTTTGTTTTATTTGAATGACAATCTTGGTGGGTTATTTAATCCTTGTTGAAGAACAGTAGTGTTACTATTTATTCCATAGCTAGTGGGGAAGAATAAAAAGGTTCATGCCTTTCTCAAGTGTATTAGTCCGAAAGTGAACGTAATAGCATGACTTGAGTTCGAACTCACAGTCCAGTACGTTAACCACTAGGCCACACGGACTCCCTCCATATGATGATCGGTAAGGTTACAGTAGACCGTAGTAAAATTGAACAATTATAAATAAAAAGAATTCAAAGGCCAAATTGTAATAATAAATTAACAAATTAACATAAAACAAGACAGAAATAATTTCCATTCTGTGGATTCTCAATATTTTACTTTCAAAAATAAAATTGCTATTAACAAAAACAAAGGATTTAACCCTGTACAACCTTACATCGGTTTCGGTTTTGCTGTTTAATGGCATATCAACCTTCGTGGGTTATTTAACGCCCAAACCATCCTTGTAGAAGAACGGTGGTAGTACTATTTAACATATCATCATCATCATCATGATGTCATGCCGCTAGCACGGATATCCTTGACCCTCTCTCGCCACTTCTCCCTATCATTCATTGCTTCTGGCAGGTCTTCAGGGCTACATCCCGTATCCTCACATAGCTGCTGAATGTATGTTCGAGCTGGTCGTCCTGCTTTTGCTTGGCCATATGTGGGGGTCCATAAGAAGCTAGACGGCATTACACAAGAATGTTGCGAGCAATATTGAACAAGTCCAGGCGGCAACACCCCATAAGGCACCAACTATACGGCCACCTACCTCCTGTCACGAAAACTATACAAGTTAGACGAACCAGACACGTAGGACACTGCAGGAGAAGCAAGGACGAACTCATTTAACACATAACTGGGTTCAACTTAACAATAAAAACTTTCTTTTAGAAAACAGACGTTTATTTTATCACTATAACTGTTAATAGATCAACTTCATATTAAATGATTTATAAAATGAACTAAATGAAACTAAACCGATTAAGAGGGAATCCTCATTGCGTTATCACTAATGTACTGGACTGCGATATTGTCGTAAGCGGGTTCAAACTCCAGTCACTCTATTACGTTCGCTTTTTAACTAATTAGGTAAGGCACTTATCTCTCTTCAGCTATGCGGTAAATAGCACCACTAATATCCTTCTATCAGAATCGGTTTGGCATTAAATAACCCACGATGGTTGATATGTCATTATACGAAGAAATCAAACGTAAATAGATGAAAACTTCCATAAAATTGAAGGCAGGATGTGACACAAAGTTAATTCTTAAGTGGAGTAAAACTGGTTTGAATTCCAGGTTTTCTTTTCCCGGGACTAGTTGCCGTACCGAAGCAAAAGAACCTAGTCTATCCTATTACTTACATATAGCTGGAGGGGAAGAAATGAATTCATGCATTCCCAAGAGCAGCCTTGCTCGGGATTTGAACTCGGACTGCCGATCTCAAGTTCTGCGACGATAACCGTCCCGGTATGAGTATTGAAGTATTTTGCGATATGAATGGAATCATCAGAAAACGAGTCATTAGTGACAAAATACAGAACGACTGATGTATTGATCTGATCAAATTAGATTGACTCTTCATGGTATCTGTAAAGGGTATTTAGGGCATATATTCAATCTTCCCTTGGTGGAAGGTGCATTGAAAAATATGTAACCCTCACTACGTCAAATAGCTTCATAAGATAAAATATCTTCGGTGGCTATAGGACGAGATAAAATTGTGAAGGTAAAAGGATACGTCCACTTAGGACTGATGGTGAATATATGCCTAGACATGGATACTGAAATCTTGTCGAATATTAGATTAGGGTGGGTAGCATTTACTACAAAAAAGATGTACACGAAGCAAAGCTAGACAAGACCCTCTGTGACAATCTCTCGAATAACACTGTTTTGCCTGCAATGTTGTACACAAGCAAAGCGTCAGCTATTGCAAAAAAAAAAAAAAAAAAAAAAAAAAAAGAAAAGGAACAGCGTCTGGTTACGATACAGAGGGCTATCTATACTGGGAATATCGCTGTGTGAGCACATATGTGGCGCGAAGTGAAGGATATGATCGTGGTGTACTGGATGGAGAAGTTCTGCTGGGCCGGATATATCTCAAAATTCATGGACAATAGTTTGGCCTATGCAATGTCAAGTGATATTTGAGAGAATGGAAACGACCCCTTGGAAGACTTCAACGACGACGGGAAGACGAAAAAGTCAAGCGATTTGAGCCAACATGAATAAGACGAGTGAGATATATAAACAAAATGGAATGACATTGTGGCCACTGATGTGGAAAACATCAGTTAACATAGAAATTAAAGGAATAAAGTGATTTATGATTGTCTCATCTGTATTGAAAAAAATTTTCTTTTTATTTTTCAAAAATATTCCGGTATTCAATGATGGCCCGATTTATCATAGTTCATTCTAAAATTGTTCGAGGGAATATAAATATTTAATGGCTGATTTTATCTATTCTGAGCCACATTTAACGTTTATTATGGGTTATAAATTACTTTAATCAAGATAATTGATTGGCGTCTCTTTAAAGATGATTTTAAAATAGAATTTTGTTCGTTTATGTTCCCCCAAACTGCGAAAAAGCAGCTTTGTTACTCAGTAAGTCATCAAAAATATTTGAATCGAAGTTTAAATCTGAAATTTGATAAAAAATTGAGTTATTTTAGACTGACACTTTCTCTCTCTTTCTCTTTTTGTTTCTTTCTCATTAACATTCTTACGCACCCAAGTAACACGTACACACAGAATAATAAAGAAAAAAACAAAAAACCCTAGAGATTAGATTATAGAAAGCGTTATATTCTTCCTTGTATTAAAAAAGAAGTTTTATTGAAGTCACGACTTTGTTCACCTGCCACGAATGACGACAATGGTCGATTGGTCAACAATTCAAGACTTTGTAAAAAGTGCATTCTTTAGTGTCAGATTATCTATCTGTTTTCCCTCAAACGTCTTCATAGCAACGGAATAGATATTTATCATTTTGATGAAGCGTAAAATATATACAAAAAAAACGGTGGGGGGAAAATTTTCCTAGGCAAAAACATAATTTTTTTTTCTGTTGTGGTATTGATACTTCATATGGTGGGTAACTTTAAAATCAACATTGCGCTTTGATAGATGCTACTGATTCTATGAAATTTAATGATAGATTTATTGCTTGATTTTAACGGCATGTCAAACCGTCTAGTTTTATTTTATGTCTGTAGGCCAGGGAATCGCATTTCTTGTACACTTGTATTTAATTTTTTTACAGACCTATTTCTTTGGAGATTTTTCTTTTTTTTTTTTCCTTAAGAGTTTTTTCTTTCTTCTATCAAATACAAATTTTTGAACAGTTGTATTTGGCCAATAGATGGGACTTTGATAGGCACTTTCGGCCAGAGTGGAACAGGGAATAGTAGCAATGAAGGAGTACTCCACGTTCTCCAGAATTCAAGAATCGGAGCCTCACAATCAGATGCCAGTTTAGTGCTATACCTAGAACACACTTTCTTTGGTTGGGAGTCTTATACCTGTGCAGGGGATACAGTCAGCGTATTCTGAACCTCACTGAAATAGTAAGTCTATTTTTAGGTGGGGTCTTACCCCTCTGCAGGGAATACAGTCAGCGTATTCTCAACACCACCGATAGAGTGAGTCTATTTTTTATTTGGTCGGGGGAGGGGTTTACCCCTCTGCATGAGATACGGTCAGCGTATTTTCAGCCCTGTTTGCAGAGCAGTAAGAAATTTAAGTCTCGATACTGAATCTCTTCGAACTAGGATGACTTACTTGGCTGGTTTCAATATATTGAATTTTAGTTGATTTTTTCTTTGAAAGAAATACAATTTGGTATGTTGGTACATATGCGTACGTACACACACACACACACACACACACATATATATATATATATATATATCGAGAGAGTTGAGATAGATAGAGAGATGGTTTGGTTGGTTGGTTTCTTTGTTTAATGGCGTATCAACTCTTTTTAGATTATTTAATGCCAAAGCTATTCTCTTAGAAGAACAGTAGTGGTACTATTTAACCCATAGCTGGGAGGATAAGGGGGTTCATACCTTTCCTAAGGGTATTTGCCCGAAAGTGAACGTAATAGCGCGACTGGAGTACGAACTCGCGTACTCCGATTCTGCAGTCCATCGCTTTAACCATTACACCACGAGGAAACCCCCATAGATAGATAGATAGATAGAGAGAAACACAAAATTCAAAATAACATATTGTGACCAATACGTTCACGTTTTCACGCTCAACAGGTAATACGACATTCGCACCAATCGTAAAAGAGGGATGTAAATGGAAAGCATAGATAATAAAGTGGAACTGGATTATAAAGGATTCGAAAAAAGTCAACAGACTTAATAAATATATCTCTGGAAAAATGTGAGCTGTGATTTAAAATGTCTAGAATTCCTTGAAATTCCAATCAATTTTTTTATGAGTATTTTCTAAACTGAAGATACTAGGATTTTATTATTTCTACTGGAACATTATTCAATCAAATTATTTATTATTAAGTATTATTTATTATCAAACTCGACAGCATTGAAAACTTTGTAACCATAAATAAAATTGCCCACTTATATTTAAGAAGTTTATTCATTTTGAAACTCTTGTATATATTTTTAAATGAAAAAAAAAACAGGAGATATAGGAACCGCTTCAAATAGATATGGAAATAGACAGATAGATAGGAACAGATTGAAACTGAATGGTAGATATGAAACGAGATAAATTGGTAGGAGTATAGCTATCTTTTCCTCTTGATAATATCAGTGATTTTATTTGGTATTCCAAGGCCAGCTCCTTATATCGCCCATTTTCGTAGGATTTATACGAGAAATTCCCACCATAGACAAGAGGCAATCATCCTGAAATACATTTATTCTTCTGATGTCTTCTTCCATCAAAATTCGAATTTCTATAGAATACATCGGTATTAGGACGATTAGTAAATCGACGAACCTTGATTGCCTTTGAAGTATGTCTACCTTTTCATATTTTTCTATATTTTTCCTTTGTTCTACCGAAAGATAAAGGAACTAGAAATATTCTTCTTTTTTTTTTTTTATATCAGATGAGCTTCCTCTTAACACTGATTCTGAAAATATAAATTATTTGATCTTTTCGATTATATCGTTATTCATTACCAGAAATCATCTTTATTTTTTAATCTATTATTTTAATACACCATTTTAGGACTGAGTTTTTTTCTGTTCCTCTGGGGACAGTTTCAGCATCTTGAACATAGAAGAGATTAGAGTACTTTCGGTTGAAAAGTTTTTGTCTGGGTTAAGGTTTTGTTGCAAGCTGACGAACTTATTCATAAATAGCTAGAATATAAATGAAATGTATGGGAGATAATAGGAATCCCTGTCGAACTACAATGTTCACAGTGAATTAGTTTGTTGCTTTTATGTCCTCGTGCGTTCTCTTCCTACTTGTTGGGGGGGGGGTGTCCTCGTGGTGTAATGGTTAAAGCGATGGACTGCTGATTCGTAGTACGCGAGTTCGTACTCCAGTCGCGCTATTACGTTCACTTTCGGGCAAATACCCTTGGGAAAGGTATGAACCCCTTATCCTCCCAGCTATGGGTTAAATAGTACCACTACTGTTCTTCTAGGAGAATAGGATTGGCATTAAATAACCTAAAAAGAGTTGATATGCCATTAAACAAACAATCAATCCTACTTGTTGGTAGAGTTTTCTTTTGTTATTTTAGAAAGTCCTGTTTTCATTGGATTGCTTGAGCCTGTTTCTGTATTTTTTAAATCTCTCTTCTTTCGCTAATATATTTTAATATGTCTCTTCAAGTTATATTGTTGGATTTGTCTGCTGTTTTATTTTGGTCTTTTCATCCCAACATATTCCTGTTTTTTTTTTCTTTCCTCAGCATCTTTGTTTGTTGACGAAATTTCTTTACCTTCAAGTCAAATTTCCCATCCATTTTTTCCGAGATCCTTCGAGGCACTCCGATTTTATCACTGACTAATTTTGCTTCCGCATAAATCAGCTCGTTTAATTCAGTGATGGTGTTCAGTGGGACATTTGTTAATAATTTGTTTATCGTTTCGGTTTCTACCATGACTTTTTTCCAATCTTGGTTCCTGAGAGATGGTAATGTAGTCTTCTTTTCAGTCTTGATTTTCTTTATAAACTCTTGATTTATTTGGTCTTCCTGTGTTAACGTTTGTTTTGTGGTGTTTCGGTTTTCATTGTTCAACTTTTCAGTTCGATTATGAGGTTCTTGCTTTTCAGTATTTAGCGTTTCGGTTCGCGTAGGGTGGGTACTTCATACTTGCGGCCTTGTGCCAAAATTCGAGTTATGGTTATTTTTCATTTTTCTTTTATCAAATTCTTCTTTTTCTTTTTTTTATGTATGGTCAAGTCACGCTTAAAGCATAGTCAGAACGCTGAAGTTAAGCAGCAATGAGTCAGCTCAGTACTTAGAAGGGTGACCACTAACAAACAGTTGGTACAATAGCAATCTGAAGCCCGTGTTGTAATTTACTAAGCTTTTTGCTTAGATGTAGCACAAGGCGGCATAAATTGGGCACCCAATGAGAATCGAACTCACTCATGTAGGTTTGCTAGTCTACCTTGCTAACCATTACACCACCCGAGGTGCCCCTGAAGCCTGTGTTAATGATAGAGCAAAGTATAGATACATAGAGTATTTATTTACCCAACCCTCCCCTACAAGGAAGATATGACACAAGGTCAATTTTTAAGTGGAGTAAATCTGGTTTGAATTCATTATGTTCCTCCTTGACTGGTTTTCCAACTAAAGCTAGAGACCCCAATCTGTCCAACTATTTATTCCTAGATGTTGTAGGAGGGAGGAAGAGAGGAAGAACAGATGGATTCGGGTATTTCTCAAAGGCATTAGCGTGAAGTAAAACAGAAACAACTTCATCCAGGCTTTGAACTCGGGTCGACGATTCTATTTCCTTCGATGATACCAGTTGCGCTAAGTGTGCTTCCGACACCTTACATGATGTAATGGTTAGCAAAGTAAGATTGCACACTATTGTCTGTGAGTTCGATTCTCACTGGGCATCTCGTATTTCTGGCCTTGTGCCGAACTCAGCAAAGCCGAATAAATGATTATAATTAGGATATCTACTCTCTGACAGAATTTGTGTATCTCAATTGATTTTTAAACGCGGGTTGTTAGACTTTGCCGCGTAAATTTCTTATATATTTATTAGTAGGTAAGTTAGTAGATAGGCTGGTAGAAATAATTGTATATAGATAGAAAATAAAATGTAAAACATAAATATGTTGGTAGGTGGATAGAATGGGTGATATGGCTTGACTGTAGATAGATAGACAGATATATATGAACAGAGAGAGAGAGAGAGAGAGAGAGAGAGAGAGAGAGAGAGAGAGAGAGAGAGAGAGAGAGAGCAATTTTTTTGATAGATATAGAGAAATGAAGATAGTTTGATAGATAGATAGATAAAAACAGCCTGAGAGAGAGAGAGAGAGAGAGAGAGAGAGAGAGAGAGAGAGAGAGCAATTTTTTTGATAGATATAGAGAAATGAAGATAGTTTGATGGATAGATAGATAAAAACAGCCTGAGAGAGAGAGAGAGAGAGAGAGAGAGCAATTTTTTGATAGATATAGAGATATGAAGATAGTTGGATGGATAGATAGATAAAAACAGCCTGAGAGAGAGAGAGAGAGAGAGAGGGAGGATGAGAGAGAGAGAGGGAGGATGAGAGAGAGCAATTTTTTTTATAGATTTAAGAGATACGAAGATAGTTGGATGGATAGATAGATAAAAACAGCCTGAGAGAGAGAGAGAGAGTGAGAGAGAGAGAGAGAGAGAGAGAGAGAGAGAGAGATGAATATACTCTGATAGAGTGATAGATATAAACATAATTAGATTGAGAAATGATAGATAAACAAACAGCTAGCTCGCTATATAGATAGATAGATAGATAAAGAAAATCGTTAAGCCTTCTTAATGAGAGCTTCTCTTTTTATCAAACATATTTTACTGTGAGTAATGTTGGGTGGATACCGGGTAGAAAATACTGCTGGATTGTATCTTGAACACTGTGTCCTGTGACAACCCAAGAAAAAAATTATTTTATTATCTACCCTAAGCAGATAAATTACCATTTAACTGTCACGAATTTCTTAAAGAAAACAGTCGGTACGTTGGAGAGAGACAGACGCATTGTGTGTGTGTGTGTGTATGTGTGTGGAGGCAAAATGATACACAGAAGAACTGAAGTTTTTGTTATACATTGTTGTTCAGCCTCATAATTACAATAAAGATTTATGTACACGTTACCTTGAAGATATTTAGATCTTTGTGTTATGTTGTTATTATGTAGGTTAAAGGATAGAGAAAAAAATAATTTTTTAAGAAGTTCGTAACGTAGAGGAATGTATTTATATTCATATATATGGCGCGCCCGCACACACAGCCTGAGAGACACACATATATACTAATTTATTTTATATTTTTATCAGGTTTGGTTTGGTTTCTTTGTTTAATGGCATATCAACTCTTTTTAGGTTATTTAATGCCAAAGCCATTCTCCTAGAAGAACAGTAGTGGTACTATTTAACCCATAGCTGGGAGGATAAGGGGGTTCATACCTTTCCCAAGGGTATTTGCCCGAAAGTGAACGTAATAACGCGACTGGAGTACGAACTCGCGTACTACGAATCCGCAGTCCATCGCTTTAACCATTACACCACGAGGACACCCCCGTACTTTTATTAATTCTTTAGACAAAACATGCTTCTCCGAAAAGACATCACCCATTCTTCTGTAAATTTAACTTGGTTTTAACTGTGGGTAAAGAAATGACTGATGTTTAATTGAATTGTTAGTGATACATAGCAATACTTGAAAATATTAAACTGTTTGCAAACAAATGATTAATTGTAACCACCAAAGATTTGATATCAGATTTGCCGCCATTTTGAATCGCCTCAGATGAATTAGTTTTGCGAGATTGAAATAATTTTGCTATAAGCCAATTCAAAACAATACAGAGTTCATATTTATTGAAAAAAAATATTGCTTTAAAAAATTCATCTTATCTATTGAATGACTAATGTGTATGTGTGTGTGTGTGTGTGTGTGTGTGTGCGTGCGTATTTATCTGACCACTTTCGTCACAGATTGGATGCGGGACAAGTTCAAATTTTATGTGGAGTACAGTTGGTTTGACTTCAGACTTTACTTTCCGCCAAACAGGTTACTATAACAAGTGAAAAGTTCCAGTTTGCCCTACTACTTATCCATAAGTAGGATGGTTTGGTTTGGTTTTATGGTACATCAACCATTGTTGCTTATTTAGTTCATAATCCTTTTAATATATATGTATCAAATATATGATTTCTAAACACATTTTGTAGATAACATTTTTAAACGCGTCATAAATTCATTTTTAACACTGGTTTTCCTTAGTTCTATCTAATACGCATAATACTATTAACAATTAATTATTTGTTTGCACACAATTTAATATTTTCAAGTATTGCTATGTATCATAAACAATTCAATTAAACATCAGTCATTTGTTTACACACAGTTAAATGATCAAACAGTTCTATTTCAAACAATTAATTTTAGCATAAGTATACTATTCAAATGTTAAACAGTTCTATTTGACCCATAGATAGGATCCTATCAGGTGCTACCACTCCGGGCTAGAGTGGCCCTGGGAGCGATGGCAATGAAGGGGTACTCCGCATTCCCTTAAGCTCCTGTATTACTGAAGCCTCACCATCAGATTGCTTAGTGTCATATCCAGGACACCCATTGGGGGAGTCTTACTCCTCTGCAGAGTTGCCCAGTCGGCTGGGGCTGTAGAATACACCGACTGCTTCTCTGCAGAGGGGTAAGACCCCGCCCCAACGAGTGTCCTGGATATGACACTAAACAATCTGATGGTGAGGTGCCAGCAATACTGGAGCTTTGGGGAATGCGGAGTACCCCTTCATTGCCATCGCTCCCAGGTCCACTTTAGCCCGGAGTGGTAGCACCTGATAAGGGTCCTATCAATGGGTTAAATAGAACTAACAGCATACTTATGCTAAAATGAATTGAGTAAACTGAATAGCTTGAAATAGAAACGTTTTTGGCAATTAAACCGTACTTACACTTAAACCCCGTGCTTATGCTTAACTGAACTATTTCAAATAGAACTGTTTTTCGACATTAAAACTGTATTTACACTTAACTGAATTATTACATATAACTGCTAAAATAGTTTGAAATGGAAATGTTTTTGACAATTAAACTGTGTACTTATGCTAAACTGAACTGTTTTCAATAGAACAGATTATTTACATAAAAATGGATTTGGCGTTAAGTAACCTACAAAGGTTGATATGCCATAAGACCAAACAAACCAAACCAAACCAAACCTCTGCAGAGATGTAATCAGTGTATTCTGCCGCCCTAGTCAACTGGGCCACAGAATACTCGTTGTCGTGAGGGGAGGTTCTTACCTCTCTGCAGAGACGCAGTCGGTGTGTCTGCAGCCCTAGCAGACTAGGCCACCATAAGTTGGAGAGAAGAGATAGATTCATGTTTTTAGTTGTGGTATTAGCGCGAAGTGACACGCAAACAGCCACCTCCAGGATTTTTAATTCGGATCGTCGAGTGCATTTCTTACTACGATAACTGTTACGCTATGCACACTTTCACAAATGTATGTTGGCATGGTCCTACATTCTTTGCATATATGAAACTAGTTAATTTCACTATTAAGTCTTAAATAATGTATGAACTGGGCTTTCAATAAAATGATATGCATGTGTCTGCTAAAAAATGACTTCAAACACAGGTGTGTCAATTCTTAAGCCGAAAAATCAAAGAAGCTATTTACAATAGTTTGTTTTTGAATATACAAAATTTTCTTCGTCATGTTAAATGTATTACTACCTTTGAGTAATGAACCAAGATATTTGTACGTAAACTGATTGATATGTATGCAGCAAAGCAGATAAGAAAATGTTAATTTTGTACATAGCCATTTTCTAAACTGGATATTTGAGTACAAGACTATAATTACGAGACAGGCAGAGAAGGCTGAATTTTGAAAAAAAAAAAAAAAGATAACTAATTAGTCAACTAAACTAGTTTAGTAAACATTTACCATGGCAGAATATTTACTAAGCTTAGTTTTATCAGGAAAAAATCACAAATATAGTTCACACTATGAGGATCCAAATAACGACACTAACTTGTTAATCCTTGTTCTGTGACAATCCACTGGTGGAAATTTTGTAAAAACACCAGTATGTGAAGTTAGATATACACAAAAAGAAAAAAATAATATCGTAATTGAAGCTATATTTACCAAAACAGAAATAATCTATGAATAAAACAGTCCTCTTATTCCAGCAAGTTTTCAATTGGTTGAAGCACCTCTAAAACTCCTTTTTGATTTGGTGTGAAGCTGTGCTATCGTATTTTTTAAAATGTCTTCCATGTCCTCAAAAACCTCTGGAGATGATTTGTAGCTTTCGGAAAAAGAAAAAGTCACACCCCTCCTCAAAACAACAATAACAACAACAACAACAACAACAACAATAATAAGAACGACGAAAACAACATAACAACAAAACGATATTGATTCATTTAGACGTTGGGACATTTCTATGTTGCTTAGATGTTTACATTTCACTAAATTTTAGATTTTGAAATTTTAAAGATTCAAAAGCATCAGTCTCGACACTTCTTGATCATATCTCGTATGCATGTGTAAATTATTTTTGGAATAAGATATATATTTACCCAACCTCTCCATCATGGGCAGAATGTGAGACCACGAAAGTTTTTAAGCAGAGTAAAACTTGTTTGAACTCAGAATTTTCCTTCTTCCAGACTGGTTGTCCTTCTAAGGCTAAAGAATTCAACTTTGTCTACTATTTTCCCATACATGGGGAGAACAGATGGATTCATACCCGGGACATTAATGCGAAGTGATATGCAAACAGCCTCATTCAGGATTTAAACTTGGATTGCCATTTCTATTTCCTACGACAATAAGCGTTACAGAGTAAGATATATGTCTATGCGAGGAATATATATATAATTCTTATACCTATTCTATGATTTCGATGTTCTGAAAAAAACCCACATGATATAATTTGTAAAAATAAATATTACACAAACCGATATCTGGGAAAATTTTTTTAAAAGAATTATTGATTATGTTCTTACATACGTATATGTTTCCAGCTGTTGCTTTCATCAGAGAACATATGTGGCACAAGGTCATATGAATGGGGCACCAAATCCTACACGAGTGAGTTTGAGTTTCATTGAGTGCCCTATTTATGTGGCCTTGTGCCACATTTGTTTTCTGGCGAAAACAACTGCTGGAATCATGCACAAATGTAAAAACGAAATAATTCTTAAATAATACAAATATCTTAGTGAACCAATTCATTTTGTTTTGGTTTGGTTTGTTGTCTTTTACGGCGTATTAACCTTTGTAGGTTATTTAACGCCAAATCCATTTTTATGTATATAATCTGTTCTATTTAAAACAATTCAGTTTAGCATAAGTACACATTTTAATTGTCAAAAACATTTCTATTTCAAACTATTCAAGTAGTTATATGTAACAATTCAGATAAGTGTAAATACAGTTTCTGTGTCGAAAAGCATTTCTATTTGAAATAACTCAGTTAAGCATAAGCACGCAGTTTAAATGTAAGTACGGTTTAATTGTCAAAAATATATCTATTTCAAGCTATTCAGTTTACACAAACAATTCAGTTTAGTATAATTATGCTGTTAGTTCTATTTAACCCATAGTTAGGGCCCTATCAGGCGCTACCACGCCGGGCCAGAGTGGACCTGGGAGCGATGGTAAAGAAAGGGGTACTCCGCATTCCCCAAAGTTCCAGCACTGCTGGAACCTCACCATCAGATTGTTTAGTGTCATATTCGGGACACTTGTTGGGGGGGGGGGGTCTTACCCCAGTTCATTTTGAAATATATATATATATATATATATATATATATATATATGGGAGTTTTGCTGAGCTGAAATTTGAGAAATAGTTAGGAATTATCTTGGTGTGGAAATTACCAAACAAATTCAACAAAGAATATAACGAACATTACTGTGATGACGGGTTGTTATGTTTAATGAATTGTAATTGTAGAAAGACTGATTGTACCTAAAAACAATTAATAAAAATATATTTAAGAATCATTGCTTAAAGTTAGAAGTAACATCTAACTTTAAAATAATTAATTTTCTAGACGTTACATTCAGTTTAGGTAATGCCACATTGCATTCATATAGAAAATTAAAAAAGGCACTTATGTACGTAAACATTAAATGGAATCACTAACCTACAATTAGAACACATATTGAGAATTGATAGCGCATAGACTTGCAATGAATTTCAGCAACGTAAATGTTTACAATGGAATGGGAAACATATATGACTGCATATTTAACAAATTGATTTCTCTCTCTCTCTCTCTCTCTCTCTCTCTCTCTCTCTATATATATATATATATATATATATATATATATATATATATATATATATATATATATATATGTATATATAAAATTAACAATGATAATCACAAACATATTAGAAATAGAAACATAATATGATTTAAACGCCCCCATAAAAGAAAACTGTTCAGCACATACATGCGAGGAACATTTTTTCAGATAATGGAAAAACACTTCAAAAGGTTTACAACACTCAAATGTTTAATGTAAATGATTCAAAATGAATTATTGTTGTTTGGGCGATATTAAGAAAATCATCAGTAAACACAACTTAAAAATCTTAAATGAAAAAGACAACAAGTGCAAAGGTATATATATATATATATATATATATATATATATATAGAGAGAGAGAGAGAGAGATATGCTTTAAACAGTAATTAATTCATTGTTAATGTTATATATAAGAAAACTGTCAGAAAGGAAGATGCTAATAATGATTATAATGATCAAGACGAAAGGATATACATCGGTGATTTTGAATTGAATTAGAAAAATATGATATATAATCATAACCTCAGCTTCATCAACAAAAAAAAAAAAAAAAAAAAAATACGCGAACCGGATCACATCATCAAAATATTTATGGCAGATAAAAGATGAAACCAGTTACTCTCACATAACAAAATGGGAAGTTGGGGAAAAAAAGCCAATGTTTACGAAGGACATAATGATAATTACAGATTATGTCAGGAAGAATCTGGAATACACCAAAAATAATAATTTGCTAGACAAAAAAGTGAATGTCTAGATATATGTGTAGATATATATGTAAATGGATTCTATGTGTCGATATATGAGTAAAAGTGAATTGGGTTCTATGTGTCGATATATTAACAGATGACTTCTATGTCACTTATGTATTTTACTAGTATTCCTACATATTTTGGACTATTCAGATTTAAAAAATGAATAAATTTGTAAGTGTGTGTGTGTGTGTGTGTGTGTGTGTGTGTGTGTGTGTGTGTGTGTGTAAGATGCACACACTTCATGCTACGCGTCAAAATACTCAAGTTTTAAATACTGTTGCTTATCCACCCTTTCTCCTCTTTTTGACAATTTTGTGTCCCACATAAAACTTTAAGCAACGAGAACTTAATTTAGATATACTAGGTTGTTGACCCGTTCTACCACTGAGTAAATTTTAATGCAAATTTTCTTATTTTCATGTCATCTACTTTTATTTTGTATATATATATATATATATATATATATATATATATATATATATATATATATATATATATATATTAACATTTGTCGTGCATTGATGCGTTGATGTTTTACTATCAATCTTGGTAACTTTTTTCTCATTTATTCGCGCGTAGTAATACTCAATTCGTGTATTAGTTGTAATAAGATCAGATGCAATTATAAAACACTTAGTTACTGGCAAGCAATGCGGGACTAATATATTTGCATGAAACGTTATAAAAATACTCTTGTTTCTCGTTTGAGAGACTGTAGATGGCGCAGAGGAGAGGGCCAAATTGATTACTTTTTAACTGGAACTATGAAGTGTTTGAGGACAGAGACTCATTTACTGTCGTTGACGTTGTTTCTTGTCTGTTGTCGTCCGCATTGATGGCGACAGAACCTGATTTTATGTTGTTGCTTGTACTTTCGGCTCTTTATAAGTTTGCATTGCGTTTGGGCTACTGAATGTCAAAAGATTTTCCATATGATTTTATGACGTCTGTTATTTTCACTTGGTTTCATTCGTCTCACATAAAAACAAGCATAATGCAGAAGAAATACACACACACACACACACACACACACATATATATATATATATATATATATATATATATGTGTGTGTGTGTGTGTGTACAAATATAAAATAAACAAGGCATTCAGAAGATGATTTTATTTATTGTTGAATTATTTGCTAATGTTTAACGTTCCTGTTTTTACATTAAACCTTCATCAGGGAATTTAAACATGTGATCTATCTTCTGAATGAATATATCAATTTAAATATTTTTATTTTCTAAATGAAACGAAAAAATGACAACGGTTTTAACATCCAATTTCCGTTTGTTGCTTTCTGTTACAAAACAGTATAATGTAATTAAATTTCTCTGACACTTTCTTACCATTCGTCCTTATTATTCATAACTTCTGTCTTTATCCAGTATCTGGATGGCGCATCAGTGTGTTAAAGTCCATAACAACGTCGCTTATGAATTCGTCCTTCCTTCTCCAGCAGTCTTGTTTGTCTCGCTAAGATGGTTTATAAGATGAGAGGTAAGTGGCCATATAACTGTTGTTTTGGAGGCGTTGCTTTCAAAAGAGCACGCAGGATTCTTCTGTAGGTCCCATCTACCTTTTTTCTTAGAGCGTTTCGTTAGTGTCCATAGAGTGCATCCATATAATACTATTAACACATCCACAGCTTGGAAGAGATACCGTTTTATATTACCAGAGTGAACAGATTTCCATATGATTGATAGATTGTCAATAGCGGTCCACGACTTCATTAGGTGTATGTTGAACATCATTTTCAGTTGATAAGATATTGCTGCCGAGGTATGTGAAATAGTCTATTAACTTAAAAGGTTTGCCACTTAAAGTGGAGGTGGCTCCTTTTTGTTTTATTTACGTTCACGTAGAGGCCAATGCTTACTGCTGTTTACTCCAGGCTATGCAGCAGGAATTCGGCTTGAGCAGGTGTGTAGTCTGTGCCTGTCATAGTTTTTGCGAGATATCGTCTGCTTCTTGCCTTTATTAGTGTGAAACCATTTTCTTTTATTAGATCTATCGACGTTCGAAGAATATAGTCAGGGCAGATAATTAATATATATGGGGCCAATGTATCTCCTTATCAGACTCCAGCGACAATGTCTAAGAATTCGGTGTCACTATCAGGTGAGCGTTACATTGCCTTCATGTTTTAGTAGAATGTCATCAGTGTGGTAATAGTTTTTTGGGGAAGACCATATGCTAGTACTATTTACTCCATTTTTTCTCGCTGTATCGAATCGAATGTCTTGGAGAAATCTACAAATAAAAGCATTTGCTCGTGATTTTTTGTACGTACGCCTTTGATGATTCGACAATAGTCTGAATTTGTGAGGTTGTGTATCGATTTTTCCGAAAACCGTTCTGTTTTTTCAAAGAAGTTTCTTGATTTCAGTTTGAATACGATTGAAAGTAGGGCATAATAAACCTTAGCAGCTATAGCAGTAAGAGTCATGCTTTTGTTGTTGTTCTTTTTGGTATTTACTAGTTCTCTCTGGACTTTCTAAAGTTTCTACGCATTGACATTTGTTGGGGTTCTGTTATAAAGTAATGGTGTTTTTTTTTTCACGTTATCTCGTTTTTCTCTATTATTGACTTCCACGGAACTCTACATTTGGCCCTTAGTTTGGTTGGTATGCGCCCGGTTGCTGCTTCTAGATAGGCGGTAACAAAGTTTTCATATTCGTCATTCAGAGAATGCTTTTTAGATATCGCCTGAAGAGTACCATACTTGTTTCTTACTGTTACCGTATATTGATTTCTTATATCACTATTCGCGAGTGAAGACCAAGTCATATCATGAAGCTTTCTTTGATAGTGTATTTTGATTAGAACGTAAAAATTGAGCAGCCATGTTGAACAATACTTAAACCCTAGGCAGAATGTATATATACAACACTTTGATCGTAGCAAAGACAGAAACAAAATAAGATAAGGGTCATTATATATATATATATATATATATATATATACCTATTATTAAAATTGCTTTTAAAAAACCTTTTAAATCATGCTTATCACAAGTCCTTTCGTATAACTCTTAGTTCCACGATATGAATCGATCGTCTGATGTTTGTGTAGATGGCAACTGTTTTCCGTTAATATTTAAGTATGCACCGCGATCTTAATCGTCACAATGGGTACTTACAAAAATATAAATATTCCCTCGTAGTTTCCTCCTGCATTTTTTCCCTCAATCAGGATAAAACTGACTAAGTACTTATTCTCGTGTCTACACTTGCTAATAAGTTCAGATTTCTTATTAAAGATGCAGTTTTGTTCGGGAAATGTAATGATGTTTTATTTCTCCACCCGACAGGATCCATAATTTCAGGAATTTCCTTTTCTAGTTTTCGCCCTTTTTACAATTTTCCATTCACCAATGGGATATTTACTAATTAAATCACTAATTATTGAATGGAATTGGTTGGTTGGTGTGATTTTACGCCAAGTCAACCCTTGGGATATTATATGTCGAGGACATTATTTTATTCCTTTGCTAATTGGGAATAAATGGAAGGATTCGGCTGTTACCGGTTCAACTCAGCGTTTCTGTCAATGGTTAAGCTATCTAAGAGTGAATGTGGATATCTTTTTGCAGGGAAGGTTTATGAACCAATATCATTGATTAGAGGTCGATTTTTTTCAGGAAGTTGAATGGAATAGTGTATTTTGTTTCGAAGTGGTTACCCATCGACATCCTGAGGAAGCTCATTGCTGCTTAACTTCGGTGATCTTGTGGGACCGGTGTTTTCAGCGTGATTTGACCGTAAGTCCTCCATCCGGAAATAGTTGATCTATTTACTGGATGAAATTTATATGAAAATGTCGTAGCTATTATGGTACAGAGACTGTATGTTTTAATAGATAGTTAAAGGTTTAATAATTTATAAAGAATTTGCCGAAAAATTGATCGCATATTGCACTTTGATTATATCTTATATAGTCAGAAGGCTGCAAAGACATAAGATCTCACTTTCAAAGTAACCGAAAAGAATATTTTATACACTTTCTATTTAATACTGAAGAAAGAAATCTACACAGTTCATAGAACAAATATAGAACTATCAGCTCATTAAGTTTCATTTAAATACGATCTTTCCATAGTTCAATATGAAATAAAAATACAAACAGAAAATTTGTCGCCACTAGCATAAATTTTGGCGCTTGAATCTTTACAACTAAGCCCGTTAAGACGATGAAACAGACGCTGTTTTTGCTCGCCATGCGTGAGTACAAACCTTCCTTGTATATTCAGTGATTAAAAATTCGTTTCCTGTCTTTCTTTTCTTTTCTGTTAGAAATATGCTTTAAGTAAAAGATTGTCAGGCTTTCATATCTTAAATTGAGTCTATATTTATATTCTTCATTTATTGTGCATATTGTAATCTTCTATGTGAATTATCATTAAGTATTTTCTCTGTCTTTTGTGATTAAATATACATTTGTTATATAAATACATATCTACCTTTCATTTATTCCTTTTTGATCTACTTTCAATCAAATATCATTCAACTTCCATAATTTGATTCAAACCAGCTACAAACGTAATTTAAAGTGGCGTACGTGGTACAAATTGTAAGAAATGGACCCGACGACCCAATTTCAAATCCCGGAAAAGACTGCTTGCATTTCTCGTAGCGGTAAAACCTTTGGGAAAGGTATGAATCCAACTATTCTCCATCCAGCTTTGGATAAATAGTAGGGCAAACCGGTATCTTTAACCTTGGTATAGCAACCAAAAAACTCTGAATTCAAACCTAAGACTTTCCATTTTTTTAATCTTACCTCTCTACAGGAGATACAGTCAGTATATTCTATGCCTCACTGACAAAGTGAGTTCATTTTTGGGTGGAATATTAGCCCACTGCAGGGGATACAGTCAGCGAATTCTACGCCTCGCTAATGGAGTGAGTCTATTTTTGGGTGGGGTCTTAGCCCTCTGCAGGGGATACCGTCAGCGAATTCTACGCCTCGCTAATGGAGTGAGTCTATTTTGGGGTGGGGTCTTAGCCCTCTGCAGGGGATACCGTCAGCGTATTCTAAGCCACACCGGCAGAGTGAGTCTGTTTTTAGGTGGGGTCAGCGTATTCTAAGCCTCACCGATAGAGTGAGTTTGTTTTTGGGTGGGGTCTTGCCCCTTTGCAGGTGATACAGCCAGTGTATTCTAAAACTTGGCGACAGGGTGGAAAATCTCTTTGTACGATACTGAAATTTCTTTAAAGTACAGCAGATATCTTTATACATCGGAAGAAGACTGCAGAATGAATCGGCTGAAACAGCGTGTGAACAACATAAATAGCAAAAAGAAAAAAAGTTAATTTGTTTAAATAATTCTTGGATTCTTAATGAATTTTCTTAAAATTATAGTTATGAATTATCTACCATAAAAAAAATGTCTGTAATTCTGTCATGAAATAAAATATTGAGCGAGATACTTTTTGAAAAATGTTTTAAAGAGTAAATAGTTTTGGGAAAAGGTTTGACATATATCTGAATCCCAAATACGAGTACGAATTAACTTGCAACGGTTGAAATGTTTCCTGGTTCAAATGAATGGATCTAACAAAAGGTTTGCCTGTAAAAAGGGGCCAGAATTTGATCTAGCGAAGGAAACCTTATACATATTTGCTTTTTACCTACTCACATCTTAAAATTCCCGTGACGTTTTAAAAGGTTTTTGTTCCCCTTATTTGGTCACCGAATTATTCCAAAATCTCGTCTCACAACTATGAAAAGAAGTTATCTGACCGTGAAAATGTGTCAGAGAAACTCTAGATAACAGGTTTCGTGTGGAAATAAATTAGTTTTTCCTTGCGATGGTTAAAGGGTTTGTATGGGATCTCAGAAAGTTCGCCGCAACAGCCCACAATATATTTGACACAGAAAAAAATAAAGCAACGAAAAAAAAACAAAAAAAACAACGAAAAAACACAAAGCTAACAAAAAAAAAGACAACAAATAAACAAACAAACAAACAAAAAACAAACGAATAAAAACATAAAGATGTACGTTAAAATATTTTCAATGCCAAATCAAACTGTTGATCTCGTATTCAGTATCTATTGTTTTGCAGTTTCTTAAGTAAATCTATTCGAGGGCGAAAGAAGTTATATTATCTTAAATTGATTTATTTTTTTGGATCAGGTTTTCTCAAAGTATTTCATATACACCCCTCTGGTAAATGAAATTTTGGCAGGGTGAATAAAAGCATAATAGACCATAGAAGAGAATTTATTTGTTTGCATTTATAAACTTCTTTATAACAGAACAAAAATATATCATACACCTGCCAGAATGCCTTATTGGGTGTGATGGTCACATCAATATTTTACTGATTCTTTTCTGATATAAATTGTATTACACTCCGGTAAATAAGTTATGTTTTTAATTTAATATTAAATTAATTTATTTTGGGCGTGAATAGAAACTAAATTTCATTAAGTAAAATGTTTGAGAAGCCCTGTTTTAGATGAAGTAATGCCCCTACCCAAATAGGCCCAGTTCGGGTCTTGCTGAAAGATTTTTTTCCGATCTGTAGAGATTTGTCGCGATAAAAGGAAGTGAAATTAGCTTGAAATGAATAATAAAAGATAATTGTTGAATAATTATGAAATATATATATATATATATATATATATATATATATATGTATGTAGAAAAACTGATAACAACGATCCAAGTGTAAGGATTGATTTATTGACGGGTCGACACTATAGCGTTTCGGTTCTACTGAACCATCATCAGGACCATGAGGGGTGATATTAATAATTCTAAGTTAACGATGGATGTTTAGAAATGTGAAATACAAAAACCTCGGGGAAAATATGTATAGTACGAAAAATAATATATATATATATATATATATATATATATAATCTCCTAATAATATAAAACACAAGAGTAGCGTTCTGTGTATACACCTGTGTGTCTGTACACAAAGTATTTAAAAAAGAAAGAAAAAAAAAGGAAAAAAGAAAGAAAGAAGAAGGAAAAGAAGTTGAGATCTCTGCCGTTTTTGTTGCAATCTTTGAAAAAAGAAAAAAATTAAAGTGAAAAAGAAAGAATAGAATAAAAGAAAGGAAGGAAGAAAGACAGAACGGAAGGTGAAATCTCTGATGTTTTTGTTGTAATCTTTAAAGAAAGAAAAAATCAAAGTGAAAAAGAAAGAAAGAAAGAAAGAAAGAAAGAAAGAAAGAATCATATGATTTGTAGCTTGTCGCATCGAAAGAGAAAGGAAAAGAAAGCAGATAAATTGTCGGGAATGCTGGCTAACGTCACAACGGAACGGTTTCTTCAGTTTTTGAGTTCGTCTGCTAGGCTATGTATCTTTTGAATCTTCATTGACAGCAATAAGGAAGAGAGAGAAAGAGAGAGAGAGAGTCTCTATTTATTAACAACACAGATGATTTGATTTTTCAGATGATAAGTTTGCTACATAAAAGTTGTGTTTTTTTATTACAATAACATACGAGATACTTTTCATTTATTGATTTATTATTTTTAGATTTTTAAATCTTTTCAATTTGGATTATGAAAAAGATATTTTATATAAAATTCAAACGTCATTATAGATGGGTATATTCTAGTATAATATAAAATATAATAAAAATTAAAGGACACATTACTACTAATAGTTGATTGTTGAAAATGCTTCATACAATAGAAATTTAAAGGATATACTACAACTAATTGTTGATTGTTACAAATGCTTCATACAATAGAAATTTAAAGGATATATTACTACTAATTGAGGATTGTTGAAAATGCTTCGTGTAATGAAAATTAAAGGATATATTTCTACGAATTCTACAAGTGAACGTACGAATAATAACAAATATGATGTCGAGCTATCGGTAATAATTGAATATATATATATATATATATATATATATATATATATATATATATATATATATATATAAAGATTTAATCTACTAACAGCCAGCGTGCTTTTGTAGCTCAAGCAGTAGAGCAGCCGTTAAAACAAAAGACAACGAATTTGAGTCTCTCTAAGACCTAATCCTTTATTTCTAATCTGCTAATAACTGTAGACTGAGCATCTGACTAGCTGGTGGGAGATTAAATACAATTAAAACGAAGAAATTACAAGTCAAAAATTAATTATGATTTGATAGCAATGTTGGAGAATTTCTATAATTATAAAACAGCAAAGCTTGCCAGACGATCTCTAGCTTGTCAACTTTTCAAATTTCCTGACTTGAAAAAAAAAATCGTTTTTATTTGAATTTAATTAAATTTGCGGCTTAAAACGATTTTACCCGAGCACAGAGTGGCTCTTTCTTAAAAATTTCTTTGTTATGTTTAATGCAAAGTTAGAATGAATTGTTTATCGAAGTTGATTGTCTTAAGCACACCTTGATTATGATAAAGGTCATTGTCTTCCCTACATAGCTTTTTCTACAACTAGGATGAGGTTTCTGATAGCTCGACCATTTCAACATGGTTTTTCTCTTGTGTTTGTAATCAAGTCTTATTTACAGACAAATCTCAGGGATAATGAATTGTTACCTGCGAAAATGTTCACGGGTATATTTGAATTTCTATGCGGTGATTTTTTAAAGAAAGTAATATTAACATGTATTTGCATATCAATACCATTTAATTTGAAAGTCTATGATTAATTCTTATCTATTTACTTTTGATTTTCAGAATTTTAAATCTTGAATATTTAAAGATCTGCTGTTACGGTTGGTTGGTTGCGAGTGGCGGAAAGCGTACCTCGAGTTACCATACCGATGTTACCAGTTGTTAACATAAATAACCAATTACATTGAAAAAGTGTTAAACGTGTTGAATTGAATATATATGTTATAAAAAATTCAAACTTTATAATCATCAATAAATGTAATATGTCAATTTTCTTGCTTGTAATATTATATATCCCACATTTAACATAATATAAAAACATTTACTGTAAATCTGCATATAAATCGATCTCAAGATTTTTAGATAACGCAAACATATATTATATAATACTAGTTGAAGTAGTCTACGTTGCCCGGGATAAAAATAAGAACCTAAAGCCCATTTCGTTAAATAAAACATTCTTTACCGAAGCATTTTTCATGGAGAAATATTGAACGAGCATTTTGAAGTTGTATTTTTAAAAGAAATTACTAAAATTATCACAAATAAAATTCTAATATATGAATTAAAAATATCTAAGCGTCATGTCTGTGAGGCTTCGAATATGCTGACTATATCCCCACCTCCCAGAAGGCGAGCTAAATTCCCTTCCTCCCACCAAAAGAAAAAAAAAAAAAAAGAAAAAAAAGCGTTTTTCTTGGTTTGATACTAAACTGCATATGATGGTGAGGCTCCGGTTCTGGAGATCAAGAGAGTGTTGAATACCTCTTTTTTTTGCTATTACCCCCAGGCCCACTCTAGCCTGAGGTGGTGGTACCTGTTAAAGTATTCGTCTTGATAGGAGTACTTGAAACCATATAATTGTGTGCAATCTATTTGTATTAAGAATAGTTACTTGAAGCTTTAATTGTTTCTTAAGGATTATTATTATTATTATTGTATGCTCTTTATTATTATTATTATTATTATTATTATTATTATTATTATTATTATTATTATAATATCTGTGTGCAAACAAATGGGTGTTATCAAAGAGGAATGATTACCTGAAATCTTTTAATTATTTGTATTATTAGATTAGAATACTTGAAACCATATAAGTGTGTGCAAATTATTTGTATTAGATTCGAATACTTGAAACCACACAACCACGTGCAAAAACTCTTCAGAAATTACACAGAAAAGGTAAATATGAACATACAATGCACGCGATTTCCTTACTTCATGGCATAAAATAACCCAAGATCGGTTGACATGCCGTTAAAATCAATCAATAAGAATATTCAAGCTATTAAGTATCGTGCATCAAACAGCAGTCATTTATTAATAAGGTTCAGTAAAGATTATATATATATATAGAGAGAGAGATTGACAGTAATCTATCAAGTATGATGTCTGTGTTCTAATATGTAATGTTATATAATTGACATGTTTAATCTATCTATCTATCTATGTCAGTCTATTCACATATATCTATGGAAGAGTCACTGTGGCATAGTGGTTAACGTGCTGGACTGATACATTAGTGGGTTCAAACTCTTGTAACGTTATAACGTTCACTTCGGACTAATACTCTTGAAAAAACCCTTATCCCTCCAGCTATGGATTAAATTGCACCTCTATGTTTCTTCTACAAGGATAGATTTAGCATTAAATAATCCACGAATATTGATATATCTTTAAGAAAAATCAAATCAAATCTATCTATGATTTAAAAGTCCTCTAAAAGTTCGTGTGCGCTCCGGGGTGCTGGGTAACCCACCCTAAGCTTTTTAAAACTTTTTTTCTTCAATGCATTAAATTGAAGAAAGAATGTTTCCTAGATTAATTTTGACTTTCGTGCCAGCAGATATTAATTTTATCTGATTTCTGTACAAATGAGTCTTTTCTCATTACTTTTACCCTCAAAAGCCCCTCACCCCCAATATGAGGGTGGTGGTGGCGTCTATTTGCTTTTGGGATAAATTAGAACTTTCTGACGAATTTTAAGTCTAAATGTTCTATATCTCTCCGAATTGGGGTTGGTCTGGACCCCTTGAACTACTGGGTTCACATGTCGAATATTAAAAATTGATAATTTTGCATTGAAATTCTTCAGTAACTAGTATGGAAACGCACAAATGAAAATGATAGATTTCTTCTCGCAAAACAAGTGCCTACAATATTAATTACTCTTTTTACCTTAATTTTTATAAGTATATCCATCCTTATCTTTTCTTTGTATTCACTGTCACTCTTACTCCTTTTTCTACTAGCTCGATTTCTTTACATTGTGCAACTGAATAGCAAGTGTCGGTTATTTAGTATCAGAGATGAAACAGTCAATCACATAATAATAAAAAAATGTTGGAAACTAGCACAAAAAGAATACAAAACTAAGCACGACTTGGCGGGAAAGGTGATCCACTGAAAATTGTGCAAGAGATCAGAATTTGACCATGCTGACAAATGGTGTACGCACAAATCAGAATCCGTCCCAGAAAATGAGACACGTAAAATTCTCTGGATTTTTGAGATATAAACGGACCCCCCTATCCCAGTCAGAAGACCAGACTTAGTGTTAATAAACAAAAAGAAAATTCGTCTATTTGATTTTGCCGTTCCAGCAGACTATAGAATGAAAACAAAAAATAGACAAATACTTAGATCTTGCTAGAGTATTGAAAAAGCTATGGAACATAAAGATGACGGTGATACCAATTGTTGTTAGGGTACTTGGAACGATCCATAAAGACCAAGAAAAAAGACTCGGGGATTAAAATAAAAATAGTGTTGTAAGATGATGTAGCGGTCATCAACCCGAAAGACGAAAGAGTTCAAATTTTATTTAAGTCTGCCTGCATCAATTTAATTGCGTTAATACTCTTGAATAAGGATTAAAACTACTTCCAGTGAGTTATGTCCCGTTGCTAGAGATCTTGATACAAAGTTACCATCCTTGGCATTATATCCAAGAAAGGAGTTCGAGCTGGGATTAGAGTCAGGTATCTGTTCATCTCCCCTAGCAGTGTTCTTGTTCTTGAGTAAAGAACAAAGTGTGATTGGCTTGTTCTGGGGGATTCTGCAGTACCTGACCATTGCATCAAAAAGGAAGATTGAAGTAGTACGAAGCTTCCGTAACTTTAGTCGTAAAGACAGGACAATTTTTGTCCTTGTTCATTCAAATACCCGTGGGCTCCGATGCTAAATTAATCCTGTGTCGCATACTATCTCCGTTGTCTTGGGAAGACTGTTAAATATCCACTAAAGTTAATGAGTAAAAACATGGCCAAATATCTATTCCATAAAAATCTCCAGGCATAAAAAAAAACATTACATTCATTGTTCACCTTGATAAAAGTCAGTTAATAACAGTAATCGAGATATTGTAATGTTGTTGTTTTTGTTGTCCCCAGATAAAAATGTTCTGATTTGCAGAGAGAGTAGTCTTTACTTCCTATCTTCTTTAGGAAAAGGTGCCCTCTCCATAATCGATTAAGTAGACGAACATTCAGCAACGTAACTTTACCCATTCTTTCTTTCCTATTGTTTGGGAACTCCTGGGTCAGGAAGCAGGTATCAACTTGCATGAAGACGTCACGTGATCTTTAAGTCGGTTATAATGGTACTTCGTTAATGAATTGATCGATGATCTTATTGATCGACCTTTATCCCAGAGAGAACCACCATACACCTGCCCAGTGGATGAGAGGCATGTATTAATCTGAAGTCGAGCTCATCTGGTTGCTGAGAAAATGACGGATGAGGCTTTGTTGGAATCACATTTGACTGAAGGCGAGACGCGTGTCATTTTCAATGTTCGTTTTTACACGTGCGGTGAAAAAAAAGGATAATGATAATAATGATATAATAATAATAATAATATTGATTGAGCAATAAAAGAAAATAGGCGCCTATAGCGTAACGGTTATCGTTGTTGTGAAATGGACTTGACGGGCTATGATCAAGTTCTTGTTGCATGTATTTACGTTTCGCTTGGCGCTAGCGTCCATTGGGAGGACATAAATCCATCTTTTCTCCTATTCCCTCCTCAGTTTGGGGTAAATAGAGTTTGCCGCACTATACATCTAAAAGAGTATACATATTTACCAACCCCTCCGCTCGGGCAGGATATGACACAAGGTCAAATTTTAAGCGGAATTTAACAGGTTTGAATTCAGAGTTGCCTTACCAAGGCTGAAGAACCTAGTCTGCCCTACTATTTACCCATAGCTGGAGGGAGAATAATTGGATACAGACCTTTCCCAAGGGTATTAGTGCTATGTGAAATGCAGTGTCGTTCAGGATTTGAACACGTGTCGCCGTGTCGATTTCCTAGGACGATAACCATTACACAACGGGCACCTCCTTAAACACACCCTTTTTAAAGGAGTATACAGGACACAATGAAAAAGAGCGGATGCATAGTTTTTTTTTTCAGAAAATGAATTCAAGAAAATGTTTGGGTTCGATTCTTAAACATTTATCTGGTGAATTGTTTTGGTTTGATTTTTGTGAAAAAAACTGAATAAGTAGAAATGCTCACACTTCGACAAAAAGACTTAATTACCATGAAAATGAACTAATCTTGTCTCTTATATTGGGTGTCTCGATATATATGGGACCCATGTGACTGCTAATTACTCTACTAATAATAATATTGAGTTCTTTCTGTTTCAGATTTGAAAATAGTATACTATAACAACTACTAATCCTCCATCACAATGCCTTGGACAAGAGAGGAAAAATATTTTGCATCACTACTTATTTGGAGACAAAATATTTCAAAACTGTCTCAAAAGAGATGCAACCCATTGATATGATAATGATTTATTACTAAGACAAGAAACTAAAAAAGTTGCATGTCCTGGAAGCTGATATAATACCAATTAAAAAAACTGATTTGATGTCTTTAGCTTAAAGGATGTATTCTTTACTGGACGTGTTCCAAATGACTGCCAGTACGCTTGTTTCAATAATAATCATCATATTGATAGGTTGTATTAATTTTGAGACACCCTGTAAATGCTAGGAATATATATGAGAATAAATTAATCTTCATGGCTTCGCATGACAATAAATACTGAAGTAGAATCTACTTCTGTTGATAAAGGTCTCCTTTACACTATATTCTACCCTAATTTGCATTTACATATTTGCTCTGGACCTTGTGTCAGAGCTCCGGTCATCATAAAAGAGAATCTCTAATACCTGAAGGGTTCCAAAGGGAAATCTGCGCGAGCGGAGCAATTTTTGTCTGTTCCAACAATTAACACGACTGTATGTCTGGTTTCGCTCCCCTGATGACGAGGAGAAATTCACACAAAGTAAAAGTTAGAAAGCATCAACAATGGAACAACATTCAAATCTCAATAATGACCACACGTAACGTTGCAGACATACGCATGCGCATTTATATAACTCACTTGACAGTCATTTATGTTATTTGTTGCGAATTCTTTTGTAAAAGCATGAACTCTAACACATATATCTAACATTAAACACATTCCATTTACTCAAGGGATGAGAAAACACTCCTGGTTTTGTCCATCTAGTTCCTATGTGACATCGTTAATTGACATAATATTGGATAAGACATACTTTGAGACGGAAATAGTTGTATTGCCTGAGGTCGATGCTCGAGCCCAACTAAGAAGCAGCTAGATAGGTTCTCCTTATTTGGAAGACTGGTGCGACACACTATTTTCACCCGTAGATAAAGCAGATCCGCACCAAAGAAAGGATTGGCTGCGTCTGGATTATCTTTATAATCTAAGGAAGCGTTTTTGATAATTGGTTGATTGATTCATTTTAACGGCATATCAGCCCGTCGGGTTTATTTTTAACCAAGAGGTTTGGAAATCGTGATCATTCTACGTTTATATTTAGATTTTTTTTGTTTGTTGTTTCTATAGAATTTTTTTGTACACGGTCCTATTGAATACGAATAAATTTTAAAACATATCTATTTGACCCAAATATTGAGGTTTAACTGTTACTGTCACTCCTGTTCGAAGTGGACCTGGGAGTAATGGAAATGAAGGGGTATTCCACATTCCTCAGCTCTTTAGAAATGGAGTCTCATCATCAGATGCAGTTAAGTAACAAGCCTGGGACGCCTCTTTTTTTGAGGGAGGAGTCTTAACCTTCTGTAGGGGGTACAGTCAGTGTATGTTAAGTCCTACCGACAAGGTGATGACACAAAGGTCTGAATCAAGAAGTATGAGAATTATATATCACAGTGGATTGGTTAAAACGCTTGAAATTGAAAGTGTGAGAGCATCTGTGTTCATGTATGTGCGTATATATTTGTGTGTATGAGCGTATGCATGCGTTTGTGTTTGGGCATGAACATGTTTGTTTGTATGTATGCGAGTATCTATGTGGTTGAGTGTATGTGCTTGTGTGTATAGATTAATTATTTCTTATACAAAATTCACACACACACACACACACACACACACACACAGAAATGTTTTTGATTGGCAAAATAGGTTGAGTGTTCGCCAATGGCCCGGGAGACCTGAGTTCGAACCCAGATCGAGTCATACCAAAGACTCAAAACATGGTACTTGATGCTACCTTGCTTCACGCTCAGCATTATAAGGTGAGGATCAAGGGTAAAGTGGAGCAATCCAGGGAAAGGAGTAGCGCACTCTCCTACACTTTGGTGTAGTAGCTATCGAAAAAGGAGCCTTCGGGTCACCCTCGACTACGGTCGCCAACTTTACTTTTACTTATTAATATTTATCAATCTTTAGAATTCATGATCATCCAACTCCACTCTGCTGGAAAAATAACTGAAAATGTAAAATGTTTTCAATTATTTAACAACTTCGCTGCATGTTCACCAATTACAATATTTTATAGGCAATGGGGATGTAAAAATTGGTCTCAAAGATTGGAGACTAACAGTTACAATCATTTCAATTGCCCTTGTACATGCTCTTCTAAGTCGAAGTATAAATACCAGCTGGTCGGTTTCTAAGGAATAAATATTTACCAATGTAGGAAAGTCTTGAAATACTTATTAAATATCATTTGGGTCTGGAATATAAATACCGGAACATTGTAGATAGTAGAGAAATACATACATACATACATACATACATGATGGTTGTCCTCTCGGTTTCGAGCGTGACCACCTCCTCTATCTCATGTCCCCCCACCCCCTTAAATTGTATGTGTTCGTAGGTGACTCTTCAGGCCAGCCAAACTGCGTCAGATTTTGCCACAGAATTGCCACAACCGATCAGTTTTGTTTGCAGTGACATTATTTGGATGCAAGATAGATTTCACACATTTACGCAGATGACTTTTGAGACCAGCCAAAGATACATACATACAGCTAAAGATACATACATACATACATACTTATTTACCACCCCCTCCGCTTGGGCAGGATATGACACTAGGTCAGTTTTTTAAGCGGAGTTTAACAGGTTTGAATTCAGAGTTTTCCTTTTCCTAGACAAGTTGCCTCACCAAGGCTGAAGAACCTAGTCAGCCCTACAATTTACCCATAGCTGGAGGGAGAATAATTGGATTCATAGCTTTCCCAAAGGTATTAGTGCTATGTGAAATGCAATCAGTCATGTCCAGGATTTGAACTCGTGTCGCCGTGTCCATTTCCTATGACGATAACCATTACACCACAGGCACATCCATCCATCCATACATACATACAATTTCGGACGCAACATACCGCAATTTATGTCAGTATGTATTTACCAAACCCTCCATATGAGCAGGATGTGACACAAGGTCAATTTTTAAGCGGAGTTTTAACAGGGTTAAATTCAGCTTTCCTTCTCCTAGACCGGTTGTCATACTAAGGCTAAAAAGCCCAGTCTACCTTTGTATTTACCCTTAGCTAGAAGTAGAATAATTGGATTCATAGTTCTCCGAGGGTATTAGCGCTATGTGAAATGCAAATAGCCTTGTTCAGGACTTGAACACGGATCGCTGTGTCCATTTCCAATGACGTTAAACGTTACAGCACGGGTGCTTCCACAACATACAACTCCTCAATGCACAATATATGGTTCCCAAAACTTCCATACATGTATATCTATAATTCTGGACTCAACAAATAAAGGAACTCAAACAAACACACACACACACACACACACACTCAAACAAACACACACTCACACACGAATATATATAGTGAAAGAGAGACCAAGAGAGAGATAATAAAAGAAGAAGAGAGAGAAAAAAACGAGAGAGAGAGAGAGAGAGAGAGAAAGAGAAAGAGTTACACTAATGTAAGTTAAAGCCTTGGTTCGCTACAAAGTTTTTTTTTGTTATTTCTGAGAAGCATAATCAAGAAAGGTTTTAATTTTTGTAAATCTTAGATTTGACCATCAAGCACAGATAGTAAGTCACAAACAAAAAGGAGCACTTCTGTCTCAATATGGCGAAGAAGCAAATTAATGAAAGATACAAATCAGTCAGAAAATAAATATATATATATGTGTATGTGTGTGTGTGTGTGTATGTGCATATATACATATGTGTGTGTGTGTGTGTGTGTGTGTGCGTAAATTTTGAACTTAGAGATAAATATGAATTCATGATTTATATATATATATATATATATGTGTGTGTGTGTGTGTGTGTGTGGTGTAAGTGTGTTTATATATAAATTTGAAATTTATATATGTATGAATTTATTATCTCTCTCTCTCTCTATCTATCTATCTATCTATCTATCTATCTCTCTCTCTATATATATATATAAGTTTATTTAGCAATAAACATTGATCGATCGTTTGTTGCAAAGATCGGCTCTCTAATAACCAATTTTTATTCAGCAAATGAATTTTCTCCGCAAAATTCTTAGTGTTAATTACTTATCATTATACTAATTCGAAGCGCTTAGGTGGGGGGAAAGAAAAAGAATTTTCTTTCTATTTTGGAGGGCTGAGGAGGGGGTGGAAGGAACACTACAGTTTATCTATTCGGTACTAAAAAAAAACATAATTTAAAGATTTCTTTTTTTCTTTCTTTCTTTCTATCTATCTATCTATATATCTATCTATCTATCAATTATAAATAGCATTAGACTCTTCGGAATGTAAAACTTCCTTTAGTCGTAAAGTTGGACTACTAAAGCAATTCTAAAGGTTAGTAAACTAGACGAGCAGATCATTTTTTGGGAGTTCAATTCTTAATGGATACCTCATATTTCTGGCTTTGTGCGACAACTAAATTAAGATGAGTTGATAATCAATAAAACAAATACAGAGTCTTTGTTTTTTAATAATTAAAACACGAATAAACAAAACAAGACCTCCCCCCTCAAAAAAAAAAACCAACAAAAAAAACCCCGAATCAAATGATGAAGAAAAAGTTGGATAAAATAGAGTTACTTACCTCTGATTGCTGGGTATTTTTTTTCCTTCTTGTTTTTTTTCTTTTGTTTTGAAGGTGGTTAAAAATACCCGGGTAAGAGACCGCCGAAAGCTGTGACTGGTTAGTAGAAAATCTATGCTTATGTTTGAGTGTGTGACGGCGTGTACATGGTTCTTTTTCTGTGGAGTCTTTTTAGGGTGTGTACGTGTTAAATAGTCCCACCCTTCCTCTCTCTGTCTTACGTTGAAAGGTGTTTCGTAGTGCAGTCAGCTCAGTTGAGGAGTAACACCTGAACGAAGAGAGAGAGAGAGAGAGAGAGAGAGAGAGAGAGAGAGAGAGAGAGAGAGAGAGAGAGAGAGAGAGAGAAGACTCAGTGTACGTACGGGCTCCCGTGCGAGCCGCTGGGTCGTCTAAGAAAGGGTCACACACACATAGATTGAAGGAAAGGGGCACACGAACCTTCTTAAAATCAATGTTCGGTGTATAAATAGAATAAGTCGTGAAACGCGTATTCATCAGCAATTTTAAAATTTTATTTTAAAGAAATGGGAGAAGATAGTGGGAAAGATGTATATAGTGGGGAAGAAGTGACGCACAGCCAGTGAGACATGATGATTTGCATTATAAGATATGGTTATATTTTATAGAACATTCAAAACTTAAAAAATCATTCAATTGGTTTATAGAGCATTGTTAGTCAACCAATGTAACATTATTTGTTTCTATCAAAACCCGTTGGCAATCTATCTATCTATCTATCTATCTATCTATCTATCTCAGTCGGTCACATCTGTTTCTCTCTGTATTTTTGCCTTGTTTACAGGCAATTTCGTAAATTCCTGGAAGTGATTCTTGATTTATGTTAATGTGAAGACTGTTTATATTTTTTTCGAGGCCTTTGGACGAAAATTAACCGATAGAGAATATCAAAAGAAAGCAAACAAACATACAAACAAACAAAAAATAACTACTCCCGCAAAGGAAAAAAACAAAACAAAAACAAACAAAAGAAAAATAAACACCCTTTCCCTTAAAAACTTTTTTGTGAAATTTAGACATTTATAGAGAAATTATCCTAGTAGTGAAATATATCAAATATATATATATATATATATATATATATATATATACAATTTTAATATTTTAAAATGAGTAGGTCCACGAAGAGATTTGTATATTTTAGGACTTATTTATTTATTTTGTTCTTACATACGTGAATGTTACCAGCTTGATGCTTTCGTCATAGAACATGTAATGCACAAGGCCTTGTTAATGTGGCATTCAATGACACTTGAACTCACTCGTATTTGCAGTTTGAATGGTTTTCAGTCGGTTTTGTTTTTTTAGAGTGTGTTTCACTTAGCCTTTTGGTATTTTTCTGCTAATTCAAATCTTATTTATTAGTGTCGTTGGGTATCCTCTCTAGTTTACGGTTGTGTGTAGTTCTTTAAGGCGAGTTTTTTTTAGGTTTTAATCCGTGATTATTGTGTGTATTCTACATGCTAGAGTGTCAGGAATAGATTTTATACAGTTTTTAGGGGGGGGTTGCTTTTGAAGTGGACGTATTGTTAGGTATCTGTTGGTTTGTGGTAGATATCTTTGATGATTTGGCCATTTACGTTTTTTATAAGGATGTCTAAAAATGGTAACTCTTTTGAGCTGTGTTCCATAGTAAATTTTATTTTGGGGTGTAGGTTTTGTAGTAGGTTGTGTAATTCGTTAATGTCTCCCCATGGGCATTTCCAGAATATGAAGCAATCATCTAAATATTTTTTTCATGATTTGGTAAATTCTTTTATGTCATTGCCGTATTTTTTATCTATTATTTCGTTTAGGTTTTCTTCAAAATATGTAAGAGTTAGGGTAGCGTATGTTGGCGCCATTTTAGTTCCCATAGCTGTTCCTAGGGTCTGGATATAGTTACTGTTTTTAAATTGGAAGAAGTTATTGTTAAGGATTATTTCTATACCTTCAATGATATTTTTTTGTTAAATCTTGGGTGTTATGTGTCTGGGTATTTATCTATCCAAAATGAGATGGCTTGTTTTCCTAATTCATAGGGGATATTGCTATATAGGTTTGTGACGTCAAATGTAACTATGAGTGTGTTGGTATCAATTTTTTGGTATGGAGTTTAAAAAATCTATGTGCTCCTTAATATAGCTTTTTATTTTGTTTAGTAAAGGTTGTTGTAAAATGTTTAATAGTTTGCTAAGTCTGCTATTCGGGCATGATGGGCCTGCTACGATGGGTCTAAATTTGAGGTCACTGAGATTTGGGATTTCTATTTATTTGGATATTTGTGTTTCTACGGCGTTTTTTTTTATCTGTTTAGACTTGCGAATTTTTCGTAGTCCGTCGAAGTTACTGGTTATGGAGATATACTTTGTTAAGAAGTCTTTTTCTTTTTTAGTTAGTGATTTTTTGAATATTTTGCAGAATTTTGTGATTTTTGATATGATGTAATTGTCTATGTTTATATTTATTTGTTTGTAGTTGGTTTCATCTTACAATATTTCTGGGATTTTTGTTTTGTAGTACTTTTTATCAAAGATGACTACGGTGTTTCCCTTGTCTGCTTCTTTTATAATCATGTTTTTATTTTCCTGTATATTTTTAAGGCTTGTTTTTGGTTTTGTGAGAAGTTATTTACCGTTGTTTTTTTCTTTTAGGCTGATACTCCATAATTTCTCGAAGAATATGTTTTGTTCACTATTGTTGTTTTTGTCTGGGAAGAATTTGGTTTTATTTTATTTATCTTTTTGATTTTTAAATTTTTCTATTAGCCTAAATTTTCTTTAAAATTCTTTAAGGTCTTTTTTTTTAGTTCTACTATGTTGCTTTTTGGAATGGGGCAAAATTTAAGACCAAGTTTGAGTAAGTTTATTTGGTCTTTATTTAACTTGTGTGTAGATAAGTTTATAATTTTCGGTTTAATGTTACTTTCGTTTTTTATATTGTTTTTTTCCTCCGGTTCGTTTTATCAAAAAATGGTTTTTGTTTGAATTTCTTAAAATATAGTGATTTTTGTTTGTATTTTCTAAAAACAGATTTTTGTCCTGTCACCCTATAAACAATAGGGTGACTTTTATTGTTTGAGAATGGGTTTGTTTTGTTTTTTCTGGAGTCGTATGCGTAGTAGTTAGGCCAATTTTTTTGTGTGTAATAGTTTATAAGGAGATTCTTTTTATTATGTTTTTCATTTAGAAAGTGTTTTTTTTTTTTACTGGGGGAGGATTGATTGTTCTAGGACATTTTGATCAATTTGTATGTATCTGGTATTTCGGAGCGTTAATTTTTCTTTTACAAGTTGTTGTTTGTGTGTGGGGATTATATTGTCCGTCGTTGTCCTGTGTTCTTGGTTTGTTGTTTGTTTGTTTACGTCCTTTTTTTGTTTTTTATTTTCCTTTTGTTCTTGTTTTTTCTTTTTCTTTCTCCTTCTCTTTTTTGGGGCAGGTTTTTAGCCATGCAGTTTTTTTTTGTCCAGGATTTTTCTTGATTTTTCCTCTTCCTTTTTGCTGTTTTCTTCCCATAGTTCTATTTGGAATTGTTACGTTTCTATGGGGCAGAGCTCCCTAATTTCTGCAATTAATTCTTGGTCAATTTCTTTTTTTTTTATAATGGGTGGTTTTGTCTTTCAGTATTTCCGTTTGTGTTTTTAGTTTCATGAGGTTAACGTTGGCTTTGATTTTCTTTTGTTCTTCTGTGTCTTGTGGTGTTATTTTTTCTTTGGATATTCTAGGAATTTATATTTTGTTCTTTTTCATGAATTCCTTGTAGATTTTTGCCGTTTCCTCACTTTTTATTGCATTAAAGAAGGCCATTTTCCCTTGGTTTAAAATGTTTCACCACATTTTTAATTTTTTGTTTTTGTTTTGTACGTCTTCTCCTTTGTTTGGGTTTCTCCCATATTCCGTAGGTAGTTGTAATTTTTTTTTAGGTATTCTATTTACACGAAAAAATGCAAGGTCTCCCGAAAATGATTTTCTTTATAGTTTGAATTATTCGGCAACGTTAAATGTTTCCGTTTTTTCTTATGACTTTTTAAATTGAAGGAAAGATGAGAGTTTTAAACATTCTATTACTCTTGGTGTCGTTCTGTTTCAAATTGATATGATGAATTATTATTAAAAAACACTATTTAAAGAAATTAGAAATATAACGTATTTAAACACACACACACACACACACACACACACACACACACACACACACACATATATATATATATATATATATATACAGGGGCGTACAGAGGCCCATATTCATAATGGCGATCCCTTTTTGGGAGAAAAAATATAAATGAAATACACTTAATGGAGTTGATCAGTACTTGAAAAACAACAAGTTCAAAAATTAACTGAACAAACGTTATCATTTTGAGCTTTTGCAGAAGTAAAGTTACTAATAACTTGGCCAAAGTCTATCTTCTCCACAGTTTCATGTTAAATTGAAATAAAGGACAAATTGGATAAGCGATCTTGCGACATCATCGATCTCAAGTAACTTTTAATGAGTTTCAATTTGGAGAAGCTTCTCACAGCAGCAGCAGCAGCAGCAAAAACAGAAACGGTGAATGTCAAAAGCAGCCGTTGAGCAAACACAATATTTGGCACTGTTTCTTGAACTAACCATTAATAAATCCATCTCAGCATTTCGGCGGCCGATGATTTAGTCATCATGGTGATGTCACATTCCACTGAAGAAGCTGCCGCTAAAAAATCCCGAAGTCGGAGAACTTCCAATGTCCGTCAAGATACGTCTAAGTCAGCACCGTATTCGCTACCGAGAATTTTAAATTTCACTCCAACTAGCCTTCAGTATCTTCCTGGATTGCTTGCATTTAATCCAGCTTTAGAAGTGATATTGTTATCATATTTATATTTACCCAACCCCTCCGCTCGGGCAGGATATGACACAAGGTCAATTTTTTAAGCGGAGTTTAACAGGTTTGAATTCAGAGTTTTCCTTCTCATAGACTAGTTGCCTCACCAAGGCTGAAGAACCCAGTCTGCCCTACTATTTACCCATAGCTGGAGGGAGAATAATTGGATTCATACCTTTCCCAAGGGTATTAGTGCTATGTGAAATGCAATCAGTCTCGTCCAGGATTTGAACTCGTGTCGCCGTGTCCAATTCCTGCGACGATAACCATTACACCACGGGAGTGATATTGTTATTAGCGAGAATGAGTTGTAACGTGTGTGTGTGTGTGTGTTTACGTTGAGTTGTTTCCTCGCTAAGTGTGCAATTCCCTCGCTAATTGTTGTTAGGTATATAAAGGAGAGAAGTTCCAAGATGTCGAAGTCGAAATGTTTTTAGAAATAGTTTTTATTTGCAGCATGGAATATTTAGTTTGTGTTTGTGCTGCAAGCCTCGTAGGAAAGGTTGTGAGTAAAGAGACGGAATGGAGTTATGGGAGAGTGGAGAAGGTATTTTTGCAGCTAAATGCCTGTGCGAAAAGTGTAGTTATTTTCAGGCCTTGTTGAACGTGTGAGGGAAGTATTATTGCCGTGTGGAGCAAAAGTCAGGTTTGCTGTTTGAGGAAATAAACTTTGGAGTCACCGGAGTTTTGTGTGTCTGGTGGATTTGGGGAGAGGCGTGCGTGTCTCCATTAATGTTGCCCAGAGGTGAAATGAGAGCTAGGTGTCGGAAGCGGGATTAGGCATCGCATCGACATAGCCAATTTTGGGGGTGACATAAAGTTGTTCCTGTATGTGGCGTATTGAATGTATCTAATTCATATTCAACTGGGATTCCTTGGTCTAAGAGAAATTAGACGCAAGGAATCCATAAATTAGATAGGTTCCCTCATGTGTCCATGCTGCTGCTGCTATTGAAGAACCACCAGTGAGACGTCTGCACTGGACGGTGTTGTTCAGCCAAAGAGACATCCGTACAGAACCAAGTCGTTCTGCGAAAAGGGCTGTGTTTGGCAGCTTACCCAATTTCTGCTGCCCGGAAAGGAGATCCGGTTAGAATAGAATAAGTCATCCTGATTGGGTGAAATTATGCATCGAATTAAATTGCGCGCCAAACTAAAATACGAAAATACCTTCTACTACACAGCGAAGAGAATTTGCAGACGAGACATAGAGTCAAATCACGCTCCCAGTTCATTTACAAGTCGATAAAGACATTCCTAAGATTGTTTAAATCTTTTCTGGGGGTTTCCTCGTGGTGTAATGGTTAAAGCGATGGACTCCGGAGTCGTAGTAAGCGAGTTCGTACTCCAGTCGCTTTTGGGGAAAGATATGAACCCCCTTATCCTCCCAGCTAAGGGTGAAATAGTACCACTACTGTTCCCCAAGGAGAACAGCTATGACATTAGATAACCTACAAAGGTTGATATGCCATTTAACAACCAAACCATAAATATTTTCTTAAATTCAATTAATAAAAATTTATTATCCATCTTTCTGATACATTTTTCTTATCCCTTTTTATTTCATTCTTATATTCAATATAATAATTTAAAATTTAATCCGTTGTAATGATCGTAATGAAAATAACTAAACAATAAATTTTATAAGAAATGTTCACTTCTGATACTTTCATTGAATATTAACTTATTCTCCAGAGAACTGACTGACAATTAATTTTTTAGGCAAAGTAACGACCCTTCGTTATTCTGCCGGCGAATATCTTTTTTTAACCTTTCGGTGTTATGGAAGTTGGTAATGAAACTGAAATAATTAGGACAGAAACATTTTGTAACAATTTATTTATTTTTATCAGTTCAGCCGGTTATTTAAAAAGATATTCATATTTACGAGTAAAGTTTTTAAAACAATCAATATTAAAAGTCAATATTAAATAATTACACTTCTGACTTAACTGTTTTTATTTATTTAGAGAAACAAATCTTTAATTTCTTTGTGTTTCCACTACTAGATGTAAAAAAAAATAATTTGGATCAAGAGAAGAATCTCTTCCTCCAAGATGTGCTTGGGGGATTCTACAATTGAGATGGAATGGAGATTCTACTGTTGATCCTTAATGAACATAGAAAAATATTTTAAAAATCGTTCTGGAAGACTTTAAAGAGTAATATTTGAAAATTCTACATCTAAATAATCTTAAATTACCTTTTTATATTACAAAATTAAGATTCTTTGTTTATAATGCTAATATAAAAAGTTAATCTTGTAATATGCACTAGATTTGATTTTTTTCTGAAAATGTTTAGTTTAAAAATCTCTTAAAAAACTAAAAATTGAATGTAGAATGTTGTTATTTTCACGTTGTAATTCTAAAATTGTGATTTTATGAAAAATTTATTGAAATCTCGGTAGTGCGTGATACTTATACAGTTTTTGAGCTTTAAAAATTACATGGTTAGCAAAAACTTGTAAGTGTAAACAAACTTTAAATCGTGTATATTTCTAGTTCTTAACTACGAATGTTTTTTCTTTATTTAAAAAAATCTCCAATTTTTTTCTACGAAAAGAACCAATTGAAAAAAAGAACAAAAAAAAACAAAAAAACAAAAAAACAAACAAACAAAAAAAACATTCGTTTTAACAAGTTTCAAAGATTTACAGTTGATCAGTCTGGGAGGAGATTCTACAGTCAAGTTAAAATGGGGTGGAGATTTTACTGTTGATCAGTCTGTGGGGATTCTTCAACTGATCCAATGTTTTAAATCAACATTTTCCAATAAAAAATGCAAATAATTGGATATCTTCAAGATACGCACTCACGAATTTTTCTGCTTTTTTGATGGAATGACGCCTTTAACTTAGCAGCAGGAGTCAGTCTAGTACGCTCTTTTGATCAGCTTTTTTTTTTCGCGAAAATAAACTTGTTTTTCATCTGAATTCTTGAATAATTTTCTTTTACAATAAATTAATTTTTCAATAGATATATATCTATGAATTAAAAAAAACAACTTTTTAACAATAAATTGAAAACAAATCCAACATTATTTCAGAATTTCCTGAAAAAAGCAGATCAAAAGAGCATACGAGCTTGGCCCCTGTTGCTACTATGAAGAGAGGTGTCTTTAAAAAATAAGCTGAAAATTTTGGGATTGCGTATCTTGAAGATAACCAAATAAGTAAACTGTTATGTTTTTTTTTTTTTTATAAATAAATAGTTTAGACTTCTTTCATAACGACATAGCAGTTATGTTAAAAAATAGTGAGGGGGTCGTCATTGTTGCTGGGACCGGCAAAACAGCTAAGTTTTCCATTTTAAGAAAGATCAAAAACGAGAAGACCATAAAAAAAAAAAAATCTAAGATAGGATCACCTTGAAAAAGTAATTTGAAAATTTAAATTTTGTTTTTAAAAAACTTAAAAAAGTATTTTTATTCCGTGTTTTTTTTTTTTTTCAAGTGAATTTTTAAAAACAATGTTTTTTTCTTTGGGTTGATCCAATAAATAAATTTCCTCTAATACAACTTAACTATATTTTATCCACTCAAAAATTTTACAATGAATTTTGAAAGCCTTCGAACCTTTCTACCTAAGATGAAGTATCTGTAATTAAATAGATATTTATTTAATCTATCAAAAAATGTATGATTAAAACTTCCCAATGTAGGATAACATATTTCCTGAGATTTTGATGTATTAAACAAAATTAAAAGCAATTTTTCATTCAGACTATAGAGAAAAGTCTTCTTATTTGAAATCTTAAAGGTTTCAAGATTATATTATGGGGAAATGAAATTGGTCTTTCTTTAAGTTGTGCTCCATCCCAAACCAGAGGTCTTTTGGGTGGAAAATTAAAATTAAAAATAAGGTTGTCACTCCTTGAGCCTCAAGAGGCTGTCTTCCCAGGCTCTCACCAGCATTAGCAAGGCTCGGTTTATCGCCTGACGCCCGAGGCGCCTCTTTTTAGGGAGATGCCAATGGGGCCCTTTGTATTTTTGGAGGCACCGGGCGTGTCTGGGCTACAGCCCTGTGCCCGGCTCCCACGTTAAAAAGGCCTTGAGCTACACTTTGACATGGTGGGATGGCGAATAAATACCATTGCCGGCACTTCAGTCATAGCTGGGCCGTTACACTCTTAGTTCAAAGCGATTCTCTTATCGTTCTAGGCAAGATTGTAATGTTAGCGATAGTAACAATCTTCGTTGACTTTTCTTTTGTGTTTTTAAAATTCATTTTGGTACATCAACCATTTAAGGTTACTTAATGCCAAATCCATTTTTATACATCTAAACAGTTCTATTTCAAACAATTCACTTTTGTATGAGTATATTTTTTTTGTTTACACACTGTTAAATGTCAAAACAGTTCTATTTTAAACAATTCAGTTGAGCATAAGTACACATTTTAGTTCTACTTAACCCATAGGTAAGACCCTATCAGGTGTTGCCTCTCCGGGGCCAGAGTGGACCTGGGAGCGATGGCGATAAAGGGGTACTCTGCATTCCCCCAAACTCCAGCATTACTGGAACCTCAGAATCAGATTGTTTAGTGTCATATCCAGCATATTCGTTGGGGGGTGGTCTTATTCCTCTGCAGAGAAGCAGTTGGTGTATTCCACTGCCCCTGCCCGAAAATATTGTCAAACTTTTTATTTACCCTTGTAAAAGGTAAATAGGGATGTATTTTAAAACTAGATCTAGAAAAAAGATTTTTCATTTTAACCATTTATATTATTAATTGTTCAGAGATTGGAACAGTTTTGTTTTAAGAATGTTAGGGGTACTAAAATAAATCTTCATTAACTTTCATTATGACATACAAATCACTTTTATGAACAGCATTTGATTTTGTTTTGTGGTTATTTCTGAATAATTGAACACAAATAGAGCCGAAATTGATGCAAAATGGACTTGAAATGAATTAGTTATATTGATTTGAAAATTCATTTTGATTGTTTTTCATTTGATTTATTTGTTTTTGTACGTTTTGTTGCATTCATCAAAAACCTTGTGGCAATGTTGTATTACGGGATGTCGATGAAGACAAGCAGAAACAAAGACGAAATGAAGTGATGACAACGAATTCATAAAAAAAGAAAAAGTCGGACAAGTAGTAATAAAAAAAATATCATTAATTTCATATCTGTGTTTCGACCTCTCTCCGGACCGATCTCAAATCAGGAAGACGTGAAATGGTATCATAAATCTTAGCCCATCTCTAATAGGGTGGGGCAAGCAGTTTTGATAGCTCCTAAATGTAAGCCATTCTTTGTTTTTCGCCAGTATTTAACAGTCAGATCCTTTTCAAAAATCCTCGCATGTGACCGTTTCTTGCACCTATTACGAGAGTTCCCGAGATCAGTTGGTTGTTTGGGTTTTATGGCATATCAACCTTTGTAGGTTATTTAATGCCAAATTCATTTTTATGAAAATCGTCAGTTCTATTTCAAACAATTCAGTTTATCATGAGTACACAGTTTAATTGTCCAAAACATTTCTATTTCAAGCGATTCAGTTTATTCAAATAGTTCTAATTCAGCTTATTCAGTTTAGTATAAGTACGGATTTTCTTTACACACAATTAAATATAAAAACAGTTCTATATTAAACAATTCAGTTTAGTGTAAGTACAGTTTCAATATCAAAAACACTTCCATTTCAAACAATTCAGTTTAGTATAAGCCCGCAGTTTAAATGTAAGTACAGTTTAATTGTCAAAAACATTTCTATTTTAAGCTATTCAGTTTACTCAAACAGTTCTATTTCAAACAATTCAGTTTAGCATAAGTATACAGTTAGTTCTATTTAAACCATAGATAGGGTACTATCAGGTGCTACCATTCCGGACCAGAGTGGACCTGGGAGCAATGGGAATGAAAGAGCATCTCTTGAACCTCATCAACAGATTGTTTTGTGTCATATCCAGAACACTCGTTTAGGAGTTTTTTTTTACCCCTCAGCAGAGGTGCAGTCGGTGTATTCTACTACCCCAGCTGACTGGGCAATACATAGAGTTAATGTGAAAACAGTTTTATTTCAGATAATTCAGTTTAGCATAAGTCCACTGTTTAGATGTCAAAACAGTTCTATTTCGAGCAACTCAGTTTAGCATGAGAATGCACTTTAAATGTCAAAACAGTTCTATTTTAAGCAATTCAGTTTAGCATGAATACGCAGTTTAAATGCAAAAAACAGTAAACTCAAACCAGAGTTTTGTTCTATTTAACCCATAGATCGGGCCCTATCAGGTGCTACCATTCCGTTCCAGAGTGGACCTGAGAGCGATGGCAATAAAGGGGTACTCTCCATTCCCCAAAGCTCCAGCATTACTAGAACCTCACCATCAGATTGTTTAGTGTCATATCCTGGACACTTGTTTCGAGGGAGGTCTTACCCCCCTGCAGAGAAGCAATCCCGTGATTGACCCTCTGGTTGTCGGTCACACAGTCGAGTGCTATGTTCACTGAGAGAAAATCAATATTAAAACAAGAATATCATACGCAGATAAATTTTCCTTGATTTTTTCTATCGACAAAAAGAAGTAAAGAAATAAAAGAAAATGGCGCTAGATTTTTGTACAAAGCAAAAAATAAATTACCTCCTACCCTCTAAAAAGAACAGGAGCAGAGAGCCGCGTAGAGAAGACTGACAGAGGTTACTTATTCATTTTTCTGTTATTTATTATGCTAGAAAGTCGAATACACTGTACAAATGAAATGCGATTCGGTGTTAATGTCTATTTAAACGTTTGCAGTCAGCATATCTTTCAAAATAATTTTTGTATCACTAGGAATAAAGATAACAAATTTTCAAAACTTAATAAGTTTCACTTTCACTTAAGCAAACAAAAGCAACACAACAAATATATGAATATCGATTTTCTTGTTTGGTCAGAAATTAATAAACACATAACAACATTGATATTTTAAAAAAAAATCTGATTATATCGATCTCTCTCTGTTTATAATTTTCATTCCAAAACAGTATCGATCTATCTATCTATCTTAGTCTCGTGACTGGTTAGTGGAGCTTAGAATACGCTGACAATTCCTAGTAGAAGGGTAAGACCCTACTAAAAACGAATGTGAGGACCTCAGGTGGTGTAATAGTTAGCAAGCTAGACTAGCAAACCTTCACGAGTGAGTTCGAATCTCATTGGGCGCATCATTCATACGGCGTTGTGGCACATCTGAGCCAAACGTTCAGTAAATTACAACTAAAAACGGGTGTCCTGGGCAGAAGAATACACTGCATCTGATGGTGAGGCTCTAATTTTGGAGCTTTTAAAGGGTGGGAAGTACTTCTTTATTGCCATTACTCCCATGTCCACTCTGAGTCAAAGGAGTTATATTTGTTTGGGTCCTATCTATGAGTTCAAGAGATCTATTTAAAACCATTCATATTCGGTGGAAATAAGAAACACTAGGGAGGTGTTCTCGTGGTGTAATGGTTAAAGCGCTGGACTGCGGAATCATAGAAAGCGAGTTCGAACTCCATTAGCGCCATTACGTTCCCTTTCGGACAAATACCCTTATCCTCCCAGCTATGGGTTAAACACTACCATTACTGTTCTTCGAGAAGAATGGATTTGGCATTAAATAACTCAAGAAGGTTGATGTTATTAAAAACAAACAAGCAAACATAAGAAACACTATACAAAATGTAAATATAAGCGTATAATGAACGTAATTCTTCCTCAAGACATAAATGATGAGTTGGCATGTTGTTAGAATCAATCAATCAATCAGTCGTATGTCAGTATGTTCATATCTATCTATCTATTTATCTATCTTCTCATTTTTCTCATATCAATCAATTAATCAGTTGGTTTTTTTATTTGTTTATTTTTCAAGTTTTTCTGTCTCTTTTCCTCCACCGATTAAAACTACACCTTTTCTTGGTTTTTTTAAAAAATTTCTTATCCTTTTCCTCTCACGAAACCTGACAGCCTCTCGCAAACCATTTCTTTTCGTCCGTCTGTCTATCTTTCTCCTTTCCCTCTTTTTCTTGTTTTCATCGATCAATTCAGTTTTTGGTTTACAAGGTAACAAAAATCACTTTCAATAACTGGCCCATCATTTTAAATGTCCTCTGCACGCATGCGCATAGAATTTTTTTTTCTTTTTCTCATCCTTTTGCTTTCTTGGTTGACGTCTGTCTTGTCTTGTTGCCATGTTTACATTTTCTTTACACTCGTTATCTCTTCTCCAACTGTCACTCCCACTTTCTCAAAATCAATCTTCACACCAATTTGACAATCGGGAAGTGTACAAATCAAAATTCTCGACAGTGATCTTATTATTCTCTTTCATACGATCTCTTTCGACAGGTTTTATATTTCATGTATTATATCACTATATAAAGATAAAGAATTGAATCATAAGGACGAACACGCATAGCTTGAAATAGACAGACAGACAGACAGACATAGACAGCCTAAAATCGAGAGATAGACAAAAAGACAGATATGAATAGTCTGATATATATATATAGAGAGAGAGAGAGAGGGAGAGACAGACAGACAGACAGACAGAGATAGACAAACAGACGTAAAAAAATCGGAAACAGATATAAAAAAAAAACAAAGACAGACAGATTGATAACACTATCAGACAAACAGATAGATAGATAGATAGATAGATAGAAATTGGAATAAATAGATATATAAATGATATAAACAGACTGAGGTACACAGACAGACAGACAGACAGAAAGTGAAAACACACTGACAATGAAGAGGTGAGATCTTGAATGGTCTGAGTAACTATAAGAATAAGGACAGAGTTTACTGAAGAAAGAAAGAAAGAAAGAAAGAGAACAATTTTGTAGGATTTGGTGGATTGGAGGGTAGGTCATCCATGTAATTCCACCCTTACCTGGAGGGTTCCAAGGTTCTGAATCACCCTTAATAATTTTATCTTCCTTTTCTACTTCCTAACGTCATACAATCACTTAATTCAGCCAAAGAAAAAATTCTGTATCTTTTGACTAAATCACAAAGAACCATTGCAAATAAGAGATAGAGAGAGAGAGAGAGAGAGAGAGAGAGAGAGAGAGAGAGAGGGTAAAGCGAGAGAGAGAGAGAACATTGTCACGTTAAAAAACGGGGTTTTCCAGTTTATTTTTCTTTCGTGGTAATGGAGTTCTTTTCTTTTTTTTATATTTATGTTTTCAAGATATTTATTAGCTCAGGTTATTTGTCATATCGGCATAGAATATTACCTGTTATGTAAATAATATCACTATACAAGAAATATTACTCATCTACAAAACGCATGTTATTCAAGGATATTTTTTTTTCAATGACTGTTTTATAACAATTCATTTTTACCTTTAAGAGGTTTAGTCTTTCGTAATCTTCTTCATCAGCAAAAGGGAATATTGGGAAGCCTTAAGAAATTCCACGTGTGTTTTATTGGTAGAAAAGCAAGATATATTGTGTTAAGGATTCTAATTTTAACTCGAATGAAATTTGATCAATACAAATCCAAAACTTCTGGGATACTTTTCATATCGGTTTAGGATTTCTACTCACCTCGAAAAGTAGTTAGATATGAAAGTGTACGACTAGAAAGAGTTGAAAAGTTCATAGGCTGAGAAATTCATGTGATGTCTGCTGTTGATGACTTTTTGACCAATAGGGTCCAAGAACTGCAACACCAATAAGGATCCCAAAGGGGCCACTGTTGAAAAATAAACGTCATTTGGTCACATTCTAACAGAGTATATTGGTTAGCCTATGAACTTTTCAGTCGTTCCTTTCTATATGATTTCCTGAAAATCTAATTGAACATGTTTAAAAAATAATTACATGATGCTAGATTCAACAATTTTCGGCATTTTTGTTTAGTATATGAACTAGTATTTTGGAATATTCAAAATTAGATTTGTGATTATTTTCTAAATTATGTCTTACAACAGAATTATTTTTATTTCTTTTTATCAAGTTCCAATTGTGTTCATAAATTCGTGTTTGAATATTACAGCATGTTTTATCCACGTGTTTTTTTTTTATTACAATCCAGACATTGGATAGCATAAACACCAGCATCAAATTTAATGTGGGCATTGCTATTCTTATAATTTATGATAACACCCCCGTTGGCCGACCCCCGACTATATCAAAGTCGTTAAACCAAACTACTCATGGCCAGTTATTCGTCTAGTGGTTTTTTCTCGTTTCCGACCAGGGGTATTACACATTTTTTTACGGATACGGAAAACACAACCGAGAGGGTGAGAGAAAAAGAACAAACGAACAAACACGGACTTGGGTCAGCTCTAAGCGCAAGAAAGGGGAATCTGTGTGACGCTTTTGTGAAGCTTTCCGTGCATTTGTAGTCTATCGCGGGCGTGTATTTTGCACGAAACCTCTTCAAAGGCACTAGGAATGCTAACACATCTTTGACTGTCTTCTCTCACTGCCTCCTTCTGCTGACCGTCCTTCCCTGGACTGCTATCTCAAACCGACTGTCCTTCTCTGCCCTGCTTTGTCAACTGGCTCTCTCTGTCTTCTCTCGGACGTTCCTTCCCTCCTCCATTTCCGGTCTCGCGGGAGATCTCGCCCTCAGTCCTTTGTGTGGGTTTCGCGCCAAAACAGGCAAAGAGATCGTCTGAGTGGCGCCAACACAAGCAGAAACGAATTGCTACGCATCGTGTCACAAATTGATTATATTCTCAATTTGTTTTTGAAAAGTTAATAACTGATTTGACTGTAAGGATGTTTAATTTTTTTCTTTCGATGATGTTTGTTGTTAAATTATTTTGTAAAATGATATATCTGTGTAATGAATTATAGGAAAAGTTATTGTTATAAATTTTTGAAAAATATTTGTATTTTGAGATTTTTTTATTTTAGAACATTGTTTAAAGGATTCAGAATATTGAAGTTGTGCGAAGGATCCCCCCTCAAAAACTTCTTGTTTGTGCATTTAACATTTAGTGGTATGGTCAGATTTTAATTTCTTGCTTAAATTCTATGTGGATCACCTTTCTGACTCAGTCATGCCAAGTCTTATATTCCTTTTGTCAACTTTGCTACATTCGCTTATTATGTGATTTATTATTTCATCTCTGTCTCCACATAATTTATATTTGCTATTCTTTTGCATATTATCAATTTTTGATTTCATTAAGTTGGTCCTTATGTTATTTTCGTGGTGCTATTAACAAGGATTTTTTGTTCTCTTGAGATTTCCCTTTCTTAGCCATGTCTAGGTCATCTCGTGTGCAATCTTCACAGTTTGTCGCTTGATGTATCCATATGGTTGTTCTTGTTTCCATTTCTGTTTTCTGGATTTTGTTGTTGTACTGTTTGTCCTTAAGTTTTCTTTATGAAGTCTTTCTTTGCTCTATTTATGTATTTCTCAAGTTTTTGCATTGATGCATCTACGCAGTCATCAGTTCTAGCGAGTACTCTTTTTTCTTCTTTTCTTGACGCATACTGTCTGGTTATGTTATCTCCCGGGTGTGAGGCATTGTGCATCGTCATCGATTTACTTGTTCTTTGGTCCATTTGTCGGAGTTCCTCCCTTGTTCATTTTAAAAATGGTCCAGAGTATCTTAGAAGAGGCAGGGCCCAGGTGTTCATCCTTTTGATGTTATTTCTTCTTCTTCTTCTTCTTCTTCTTCTTCTTCTTCTTCTTCTTCTTCTTCTTCTTCTTCTTCTTCTTCTTCTTCTTCTTCTTATTATTATTATTATTATTATTATTATTATTATTATTATTATTATTATTATTATTATTATTATTTACTCATTAGAGTTCTTCACATCAGCATTAGCTGATGGTCTTTCACTGGAGTTTGAGTGACAGCAAGTCTTCTCAAGTCTCCAGGACTCTTCTCAGAATTCTGGCCGATATCAATAATGCAGTAGTTTGGATGGTCTCCAATTGTTCTGTTATTTACAAGTCCTCCAGTCCTAGTATCAGTTCTTTGGTCACTGTACCAAGAGCACCGATTACAATTGGTACAATCATCACTTTCATTTTTCACAGTCTTTTTCAATTCCCTAACAAGGTCGAGGTACTTATCCTTCTTTTCACTAACTTTTAATTTTACTCAGCGGTCAGCCGGGACAGCAAAGTCCACGATTCAGTAATTTTTCACTTTTTTGTTGATTATTATAAGGTCTGGTCGTCTGGCTGAGATTAGGTGATCCGTTTGTATGTCAAAATCCTATAGGAGTTTGTGCGTTTCATTTTCCCGGATAGATGCTGGGTTGTGCATAGACCATTTATTCGTATGGTCAAATTGAAATTTCTTGCGCAATTCTCAGTGGATCACCTTGTCTGCCTAGTCGTGTCTAGTCTTATACTCTTTCTGTGCTAATTTATTGCATTCGCTTATGTGATTGATCGTTTCGTCTCTATCCCCACATAACCAGCATCTGTTTTGTTGCATCTCATCTATTCTTACTTTGATATGATTGGTTCTTATGGCGTTGTTTTGTTCTACTACTAGAAGAAATTCAGTTCCTCTCGTAAAGTTTTTCTTTCTTAGCCACATCCACCTTTTCTCGTGTGAAATGTCACTTGTTAGTCGCTGCTTATTATTATTATTATTATTATTATTATTATTATTATTATTATTATTATTATTATATATAAAGCAGTATTTAAAGGGATATCTACCTCTTGGGATCCTTTTGGTTTGATGATTTCATAGAGCAGAAACTGAGTCACCAAACGCCATTGACTTTATGTCTATACAATCCTAAATTAAATCTATCTATCTATCTATCTATCTATCTCCAGTAGTCAATTTATACATCGAAGGCCATGAAGCACCCCAACAACTCAGATGTGAAAAATTGGCTCTGCAGTATTACACAAAACTGAAATCCTGCCCATCCAACCCAGCTTACGACTGCATTTTCAACTGCAAATACAAACAACAGTATGAACAAAAAGAAAAAAACCATTAAACCATTTGACCTTCGGATGGAGCCTATTCTCCAAGAATCCGTAATTTCTGTTACAAATGTACATAAAATCACCCTACCACAAATACCACCTTGGATCATTAAAAAAACCACTAGTAATCCTCCAATTAAACAAACTCCACAAGACAAAAACACATCCCAGCACTTACCTGGAAAAATTTCACACTATCCTCTTACACCATTCTGACCATCAATATATATTCGCGGATGGCTCCAAGGATAACAATAAAACAGCATATGCCACTGTCCTCAATAAAACCATTCACAAGAAAGCCCTTCCAATGAAAAGCTTCATATTCACTGCAGAAGTATGTGCAACAACATTTCTAGGGACAAACAAATTTATAATATTCTCTGACTCACTCTCTGTTTTAACATCACTGAAAAATAAAAAGCTGGAGAACCCATTAATTGTTAAACTGCTCAGTGGACTAGACTCAATGTCTAATCATTAAGAAATAATTTTGTGTTGGATTCCACGCCACATCGGAGTGAGCGGAAACGACAGAGTTGACTCGGCAGCCGAATCGGCCTTAGATCTCTCCATTCCATTTACTGATTTGAAACCGACGATCAGTAAATTCCTTCACACAAAATGGCAACAACGACGAGACATTAACATCCATAATAAACTCTTCCAAATTCAGCCCACCTTGGTAGAATGGAGATCAGCTTTTAGAAAATCAAGAAGAGAACAAGTCGTTATATCCCGATTGCGCATTGGTCATACAAGGCTGAATCACTCTTTCATACTGAAATAGGAACCACAACCACAGTGTTTGACCTGTCAGCACGGTTAAACACATTCTTTCTGTCATCAGAAAGCGATTTTTCAAAGTGATTAGTTTAACCGAATTGTTTGAAAACGTCAAAATAAATGACGTTCTGTCCTTCTTACGAGAAACATGGTTGCACGAAAAAATATGACGAATTAAAACTGGTTAATCATGTGCAAACAAATGAAATCCTGCCCATAGAAAATTTTACCTACTAAGTATTCGTTCAGAAATCCTTGGTTGAATGCATATACATATAGCGTTAAACTTTATATTGTTAAGTGGTCACGAGAATATCCAATGTTAAGACCCATTTTCATAACAAACCTAGTGACATTTAAACGAGTTAAAGCTGCATCGATTTTTACATACATATTCACACGTACATAAACAGATACAGACAAACGCATATGCAAAACGTTTTGTTACATTAAGACACTTTCATTTTGACTCTAAAATCACACCCAACTAATAAATCAATTTACAGAAATTTTCAAATTTGTGTCCACAAAGAAGAATGTATAGATTAAAAAATAGGTGCAGTTTGTTTTTATAGGACTTAATGTCGTTTGAATATCATTAAATTCTTATATTGGACAAAAAACTGCCACATTATCAATATGTTTTACTTGCCTACTTTCTGATGAGCGTGCAATAAAAAATCATTGTAACAAACAAACATCACTTGAAATTCCATCGATAACAACCCGAATATTATATAAAACCAACAACCAAAAAGAAGAAAAAAAAAAACAACAGCAAAAAAACATAAAACAAAAGATAAAACAAAAGATAAAACAAAAAAAGTAAACCCCCCCCCAAAAAAAAAACCCCAAAAGACAAAAATAAAACAAAAACAAAGCCAAACAAAAACAAAACAATCACAAAATACTTGACTCATTAAATATAAAATCAAAACCCTAACTTTCAAAAGATCTTCATCGGACAAAGAATGAGAGCTCTAAATATACATGGTGTCTCAAAATAGATGCAACCCATTAATATGATAATGATTTATTACGGAGACAAGCACAATGGCGGTCATTTGAAACACGTCCTGTAAAAAAATGCATCATTTGAGCTAAAGACAGCATATCAATGCTTTTTTAAATTGTCATTATATCAGCTTCCAGGACATGCAATCTTTTTTGAGTTTCTTGTCTCAGTAATCAATCATCTATTTTGAGAGAATTTTGAATGATCTTGTCTCCAAATAAGTAGTGACGCGAAATATTTTTCCTCTCTTATCCAGGTCATTTGAGGGAGGATTGATACTTGTTATAGTATACTATTTCAAATGTGAAACAAAAAATAACACTACATTATCATTAGTTGAGTTATTAGCACTCACACAGGCCCCATGTATATTGAGACACCATATATTTAACGATCATAATTCCACTCTTTCTCATAACTGTCACTTTCATCTGTCACTTCGAAGTAAGCGAGTTAGAACTCCCGTCGAGCTATTTCGTTTACCTTCGGACTAATATTCTTGTGAAAAGTGTGATGCCTCAGCTATGTGTTAAATAGTACTCCTAGTGTTCTTCTACAAGGATGGCTTTGGCATTAAATATCCTACAAGTTTGATGTGCCATTAAACATAGACACCAAACCAAACCAAACCAAACCTCCACTTTTCTCATAACTGTTGTACGAAGTATGACCCTCCAGAGGGTATGTATTCGGTTCCCCACGAGATCAAAATTTGACACACTGTCGGTTTAATGTGGGGGCGCCCTGCAGGAACCAAGCCTCTCAGAGAGGATGACACTGTGATAGCCAATGACAATTTTGTTAAAATGCTACAAAAATGAATATGTACAAAAAGCTAGTTCATACTATTCTTTAAAATGAAAATTAACCTGGTTTAGCAGGGACGAACTCATAAGTGATGTACTCTTATGGACCCCCACACATGGCCGTGCAAAAGCAGGACGACCAGCACGAACATACATTCAGCAACTATGTGAGGATACGGGATGCTGCCTGAGGCGATGAACGAAAGGGAAAAGTAGCGAGAGAGGGTCAGGGATATCTGTGCTACCAGCACGACATGATGATGATGATGATGATGATGATGATGAAATCCCCTGTGAATAAATTGTGCCATTTTTGAAAATGGCTAAAGAGGCAACGAAACGCGATCAATTTTTCGGACGATTTCTAATTTCATTCGACACGGATTTCTGTTCTTTTTTTTTTTGTAAACAAGAAAAACTTTCAAAAATTAAGACATTCTTTCTTGTTCTATTTAACAAAATATGAATTATTGTAAAATTGCTGCCAACACACACACACACACACACACACACACACACACACACACACACACACACACACACATACACTATATATATATATATTTATATATACATATATATATATATATTATATATATATGTGTGTCTATGTGTGGAGATGTAAGTAAAGGTGGCGACCGTAGTCGAGGGCGACCAGAAGGCTCCCTTTTCAATAGCTAGTACACCCAGGTGTAGGGGAGGGTGCTACTCCTTTCCCTGGATTGCTCCACTTTACCCATGATACGTACCTTATAATGCTGAGTGTTAAGCAAGGAGGTATCAAGTACCATTTTTAAAGTCTTTGGTATGATGCGACCTGGGATTGAACCCAGGTCTCCCGGACCATTGGCGAACACTCTACTCACTAGGCCAATGAGCCGGTCTATATATATGTATATATAAGAATATCGCTATGATGTGCCGTTTACTTGCTTATATATATATATATATATATATATATATATATATATATATATATATATATATATATATATATATATATATATATATATATAAGCAAGTAAACAGCATATCATAGCGATATTCTTTTATTAGGAGAATGCCCTTGAATGTTCAGTTTAAGATGATAGCAATTTTCTGTTCAGTTGGAAAGTAAATTCTATTTGTATGTAACGTCATCTTGTAATCGTCAAATTCTCGATATCGAGGAAATAATGTAATATTTATTGGAATCTTTCACTCCTACCCGATACATATAAATGTATATATATTAAAAATACAGTTTACTATATTCATAAATAAAGATATGCTCAATATCTGTGATAGACCACATATAAGTTAGGATATCGTTGTAACAGAATCAACGGTGCTTGATGACAGTTTCTCGCCTATGTAATCAGCAGACTATCAGCTATTCTGTTTCTGTATTTTACACTAAGCTTTGAATATATTTCCATTCAACACATGTGGAAGAAGGTATTCGAAAGTTTAGTTCAGAAGGATCGTGACGATGGCCTTAGTATGGAAATTATTGTAATCAATGTTGAAATACTGATAAATGACTATAAACAGAAAGCAGAAAAGAGATGATGAAATAAATCAGTCGTGAAGAAGATAGAAAGAATGAAGAATTTGAAATTACCGAATCCTTTAATATCAAGGGAATCAATGATAGCAAAGAAAGAGTTGGTGAAGTCCATGCTCAAATAATTTTAAAATAGATCTATTTGACCCCGAGTCAGAGTGCACCTATGTTTAATGGCAGTGAACTGGAGCCTCACCATCAGAGGCAACTTAGTTGCATACCCAGGACTCCTTATTTTTTGGGGGTGGGGTCTTACCTCTTTGCAGAGGATACAGTCAACGTATTCTAAGTCTCACCTATTGGGAGGGGAAAAGGTTACTTTAGGGACGTCCCTCTTCAGTCTTGATTTCTTGCAATGAGCATAATTCACCTGGCACTTGGTAGGAAAGCCAGCTTTTTCATTTCTCACGTTTCCTTATCTGGATTAGAGTACGACATGTAAGTGAAGAAAACAATGTGTCATGGTTTCGTTGTTAAGTTTGTTAAGTCAGACAAAGACTAACGTCTTAACATTGTCAGTTTATCAGAATTATTGTAGCTACCATCGTGATTGGGACAGTTATTTTTTGAAAACTAATAAATGATAAAGGTATTTACCGAGAACAACATAAGCTTAAAAATACCGATAAAGAAGACTATGATAATTATAGTGACGAAAAAATGACGAGATTTCTTTAAAGATTAAACCTTTTTGATTTTGTTTATAACATATCATCATCATCATGTCACGCTGCTAGCACGGATTTTCCTAACTCTCTCTTGCTACCCGTTTCTATCGTCCATCGCTCCTGGCAGTCCTTGAAGGCTACCTCCTGTATCAGCTTAGAGCTGTAGTAGATACGTTCTAGTTAGTCGTCAAACTTTTGCTCGTCCATGTGAAGGGGTCCACAGAAGTACATCGCTTATGAGTTCGTCCTTACTTCTCCAGCAGTGTCCTGCATGTCTGGTTCGTCTAACTTGGATAGTTTTCGTGAGGGTGGTAAGTGGCCGTATAGCTGCTGCTTTGTTGGGTGTTGTCGACAAGACTTGTTCAGTACAGCTCGCAGTATTCTTGTGTAATTGCCGTCAAACGTTTAGTTAGCGTCTATGTAGTGCATCCATATAGCAGTATTGAAACGTTTTTTCTACAATAAAAAAGTGATCAATATTGGCCTAAAACCTAAAATAAATTGATATTTATTCACCCGCTCTGAGACTGCCTGAAAACTAAGTTTCCTGTATTAAGAAATCATTAGATGAGACTGAACCCTTTAAAAGAAATATATGAAAGTAACAGTTACGAGACAGACGAAAGTTGGAGATTTTAGCGAAAGTGTCAGCAGAGATCAAGGAATGACATAGTAATTCCTCCCAAAAATAACATTTCACGTTGAGTGGTATTTTTTTCTGTGATCACATGCCTGAATTTTCCTTTTTTCCTGATGGTAAGTTTTGTCTTTATATTTACTGATCACTTCAAGTGAAAACGATTTCATTATTTGTAACATATTAGGCTCACAAGGTGACTTACGAGGAGCATACGATAAGTTTCCAGACTTTTTTCGTATGAGCACTTTTATTGATAGTACACACATGAAACTCAAATCCCCTTCGAAGTAATCTCCCCCGGCTGCAATGCACTTGTTGTACCGTTCCAACAACTTCTGAAAGGCCCCATGGAAGTCCTCTTGTATGAGCGTGTCAATGACCTTCGTCTCTTCCTGAATTCCCTTAAAACCTCAACATAGTAGCCCTAACCCTAAACCTTTGGCCAATCAACTCTGGCGTATTGACTTCCTTACTCCTCCCACACCTCTCATCATCCCTCACAGACTCCCTGCCTTCCTTGAATCTCTTATACCGCTCAAAGTCTGATGCTCGATTCATGCAAGGCACTCCAAAAGCAGTCTGAAGCATTCCATACGTTTCTGTGGCATTTTTTCCAAAAAATAAAAAAACACAATTCTATTGCATATCGTTCTTCCTCGCGTCCAGATTGCATTTTTGAAATTCACCAGCTGTGACAATCAGGCTTTAGTTGGGTGTATTCCAATTGCTGCTGTAGCTGTTCATTTGAACGTGAAATCATAAAAATTGGTCGGTCATCTCATAACATATATAGCAATAACATACTGAATTTTCAATGTCCATACGAAAAAAGGTCTGGGAACTTATCGTATGCACCTCGTATGATAAAGATTAATTTGAAAAGTGACACTTTTGTGTGTATCCAACAACAGTTAGACGTGGAGTCAGCAATATCCAGTCTCTCTATTACACGCACCTTCATACTGTTACCCCCAGGAAAGTTCTTATCTTCCCAGCCATGAGTTAAAAAATACCATTATTGTTCTTCTACATGTGCTACCACTCTGCGTCTAAGTGAACCTGGGAGTAATTGTAATGAAAAGGTTCTCCATACTCCCAAGAACACCAGAAATAGATGATTTTAGAATTTAAAAAAATTTTGAATAAAAATCTGCGGACCGCCAGTCTTTATTGTATGAAGTCATAATAATAGATATAAGCATAATTGAAGGGCAAGAAAGTTGAGCGTATCCACACATTATTGATTTTAACTTAAACTATTTGCTGTATTTTGGTAAAAATACAGAATTTGACATATGATTACGTTAGAGTGAAATAACCAATTCTTATCAGATATCTCGTCAAAAAGAGATGAACTTCTTCAGTATTAAATAGGTGACCATTTAGAAAGAGCGAGTATTGTAATCATAGTAAATAACTTACAAAAGTTAAGCTGTCATAAGCTTGTCTAGTTCTTAAATGGATGACCATTTAGAAAGAGTAAGTATTATAATCATAGCAAATAACTTACGAAAGTTAAGTTGTCATAAGCTTGTCCAGTTCTTAAATGGGTGACCATTTAGAAAGAGCGAATATTGTAATCATAGCAAATAACTTACAAAAGTTAAGCTGTCATAAGCTTGTCCAGTTCTTAAATGGGTGATCATTTTGCAAGTATTGTAATTATAGCAAATAACTCATCCAATTTAAGCTGCCAGTTTTATCCAACAAACATAATTGAATCTTTATTCCAGAAAAGATAAGGTAAATCTAAATCCTTTAATTTAAACTTGGATTTAACAAAACTATTTGAAAAGTATGAACATTTTAAACCAAACACACAGCTGCAATGTCAATGCACCAATTTATCAGATTCTGCTACGTCTACCTCGTCAATTTAGGCTAATGTTGGTGGTATAATCTCAGAACCCCTTTTGTGCCCTTCATCCGCTGATGAGGCTCCTGTTCTGGATATCTGGGGAGCATGGGGCACCATCATTCCCATATTCGGATTGAGGTACATGTTGGGGTCTGAGTCAAATAAATCCTTTAAAAAATGATTCGTATTCGATAGGACCGTTTGCAAACAAAAACCCTTCTTAAAAAATGTAAATATGAATGAACGCAATTCCCTAACTTCTAAGCATAAGATAACTCTTAGCAGGTTGTAATGCCGTTGAACTTAATCAATCGATCAATCAATCAATCAGAACCCGTTTTGCTCTTTCGGGACAATTTGTACAAACTAATAAGAAAACTGTTTCATGCATTTGTAAATTTCTACTCAGTTGTTATGCTGTTATTTATAAAATATATTTTTTTGTTGTGACTGATACGATACATTTCTTCACTTTGTACCCCTGCGATTCAAAATTGTTAAAACAGATTTTCTTTTATAGTTTTGCATTAGTCCAAAAGTGAACGTAATAGAGTGACTGGGGTTCAAACTCGCAGTCCAACAGGTTTATCAATTGCTCACAGAGACTACCTCTAAGTTAATGAGACGCCCAAATTAATAATGGGAGAGAGTTGATGGCCCGTCGTGGAGCTTAAAATATGCTGACTGCGTCCCTTGTAGAGAGGTAAATCCCCCTCCTAAAAAAGGTGTCCTGAGTATGACACTAAGCTGTATCTGATGGTGAGGTTTTTATTTAAGAGATCCGGAAAGTGTGGACTACCCATTGCCATTACTTATAATCTCACTCTGACCAGGAGTGGTTGTGCTTTTGAGTGGCATCTATGGGTCAAATAGAACTGTTTTTAAAATTATTCTTATTCGATAGGAATACTTTCTATCATATAAACGTGTGCATAAAGTCTCAAAAACTACATAAAAAAATGTAAATATAGTCATACAATGTACCCATTTCCTAACTTCTAGGCATAAAATAACCCGAGACGGGTTGACATATCGTTAAATTTAATCAATGAAGAAACAACTACACAAAAATGTAAATATAAATGTGCGATGTATGCAATTCCCTAACCTCAAGGCATAAAATAACTCTAGTCGGGTAAAGTCGCTTATAAAATCAATCAATTGATTATTGATCCGTCAAATGAGGAACTCTTGTAGTCCTGTCCATAAGAACTACTGTAAGATAAACTACCAGAAACAAATAAATGCGAGATCTAGCCTTACCGAGAGCTTATTCTTATTTTCGGTTAGCGTTGTTCATTGACGGTCGTAGAATGACAGCGTGAAGAGTTGCGATGAGAAGCAAGTGAAATTAAGAGTAAATAAATACTAGTCTAAAATGAATATCGGTTGACAATATTTTATTTAATAAGAATTATTCGACATTATTATGAATCGGTGTTGAGTATGTTTGCTGGAGCTTGTAGCATTATGGTTATCGTCGTTGGAAGTGAATTAGTCAATCCGAGCTCTTATCATGGAAGAGGCTGTTGGTATTTCACACAGCGGTAATACTCTTTGGATATGGCTAAATTGCGGTAATACAGAATTTGACATATGATTACGTTAGAGTGAAATAACCAATTCTTATCAGATATCTCGTAAAAAAGAGATGAACTTCTTCAGTATTAAATAGGTGACCATTTAGAAAGAGCGAGTATTGTAATCATAGTAAATAACTTACAAAAGATAAGCTGTCATAAGCTTGTCTAGTTCTTAAATGGGTGACCATTTAGAAAGAGTAAGTATTGTAATCATAGCAAATAACTTACGAAAGTTAAGTTGTCATAAGCTGGTCCAGTTCTTAAATGGGTGACCATTTAGAAAGAGCAAGTATTGTAATCATATCAAATAACTTACAAAAGTTAAGCTGTCATAAGCTGGTCCAGTTCTTAAATGGGTGACCATTTAGAAAGAGCAAGTATTGTAATCATATCAAATAACTTACAAAAGTTAAGCTGTCATAAGCTGGTCCAGTTCTTAAATGGGTGACCATTTAGAAAGAGCAAGTATTGTAATCATAGCTAATAACTTACAAAAGTTAAGCTGTCATAAGCTTGTCTAGTTCTTAAATGGGTGACCATTTAGAAAGAGATAGTATTGTAATAATAGCTAATAACTTACAAAAGTTAAGCTGTTATAAGCTTGTTCAGTTCTTAAATGGGTGACTATTTAAAAAGAGCTGGTATTGTAATCATAGCTAATAACTTACAAAAGTTAAGCTGTCATAAGCTTGGATAAAAAGTTAAGCTGTCATAAGCTTGGATAAAAGTTAAGCTATCATAAACTTGGATAAAAAGTTAAGCTGTCATATGCTTGGATAAAAAGTTAAGCTGTCATAAGCTTGGATAAAAAGTTAAGCTGTCATAAGCTTGGATAAAAAGTTAAGCTGTCATAAGCTATGGATAAAAAGTTAAGCTGTCATAAGCTATGGATAAAAAGTTAAGCTGTCATAAGCTTGGATAAAAAGTTAAGCTGTCATAAACTTGGATAAAAGTTAAGCTGTCATGAGCTATGGATAAAAAGTTAAGCTGTCATATGCTTGGATAAAAAGTTAAGCTGTCATATGCTTGGATAAAAAGTTAAGCTGTCATAAGCTTGGATAAAAAGTTAAGCTGTCATATGCTTGGATAAAAAGTTAAGCTGTCATAAGCTTGGATAAAAAGTCAAGCTGTCATAAGCTATGGATAAAAAGTTAAGCTGTCATATGCTATGGATAAAACGTTAAGCTGTCATAAGCTTGGATAAAAAGTTAAGCTGTCATAAACTTGGATAAAAGTTAAGCTGTCATAAGCTATGGATAAAAAGTTGAGCTGTCATATGCTTGGATAAAAAGTTAAGCTGTCATATGCTTGGATAAAAAGTTAAGCTGTCATAAGCTTGGATAAAAAGTTAAGCTGTCATATGCTTGGATAAAAAGTTAAGCTGTCATAAGCTTGGATAAAAAGTTAAGCTGTCATAAGCTATGGATAAAAAGTTAAGCTGTCATATGCTATGGATAAAAAGTTAAGCTGTCATAAGCTTGGATAAAAAGTTAAGCTGTCATAAGCTATGGATAAAAAGTTAAGCTGTCATAAGCTTGGATAAAAAAGTTAAGCTGTCATAAGCTTGGATAAAAAGTTAAGCTGTCATATGCTTGGATAAAAAGTTAAGCTGTCATAAGCTTGGATAAAAAGTTAAGCTGTCATAAGCTTGGATAAAAAGTTAAGCTGTCATAAGCTATGGATAAAAAGTTAAGCTGTCATAAGCTTGGATAAAAAGTTAAGCTGTCATAAGCTTGGATAAAAAGTTAAGCTGTCATATGCTTTGATAAAAAGTTAAGCTGTCATAAGCTTGGATAAAAAGTTAAGCTGTCATAAGCTATGGATAAAAAGTTAAGCTGTCATATGCTATGGATAAAAAGTTAAGCTGTCATAAGCTTGGATAAAAAGTTAAGCTGTCATAAGCTATGGATAAAAAGTTAAGCTGTCATAAGCTTGGATAAAAAGTTAAGCTGTCATAAGCTTGGATAAAAAGTTAAGCTGTCATATGCTTGGATAAAAAGTTAAGCTGTCATAAGCTTGGATAAAAAGTTAAGCTGTCATAAGCTATGGATAAATTGTAATGCAAACTGAGCTCTTTTAGTTTGGTATGATAATTTTGTGATACGAGAGGATGTTCCTTTAAACTCTTTTCACTGAATACTGTCATTTGATAGGTACTGGTAGTCCCATGATCATGTGAGATAGGTGGATATGCTAGGTGACCCTGAATTGTGATAGCTGTATGTTTATAAGAACAAAGAAGAAGGGACTAGTGTAGACCTCCCCTCCAATTCCTTGATGTTTAGGTTTAGTTGACCACCTGATTGTCAACAGAGATAACAGACATAATTTTCTTTATTCCCGAAAGCAAAGAAACATTTTAAGTAGAAGCATTTTTCCATCGAACAAAGCTGAAAGATGAAAAAAAAAAAAAAAAAAATGAAAATAAGGGAAATTTTGATTTCGTGTTAAATCCATTACAATACTATAAAGCAGCAGTAGTTGTAGCAGCAGCAGCAGCAGCACTGTCTTCGTCACCACCACCACCACCACTGCCACCATTTGTAGTAATAAAACCTGTGAACCTGTTGTAACAACGATCGATAATGAAGCTTCTGTTTAGGAACGGGTGAATCTTATCGCAAGGTTTGACTTTTATCTGCTGAGGTCCCAAGCAATTTGAAATTTGTGGCGCTTATGAATTTTTTTCATATTGATAATAATGTTAAAGACAAAATTATATATATATATATATATATATATATATATATATATATATATTGGATTGAGTGAGAATATTTTTCTCGTAAAATGTAATTTACTCTTGAATTATTTAACAAGGAATTAATTTTTATCAATACTATATTTAACATTATTTTGAATCACTTCTTGCCATTTATCCGGTTGCTTGTAATCAACAAGTATAATTCACTTGGTTTCAACCTCAACAAGTTTTCCATAAACGTTTTCACCTGATCTTTTTTGTCATTCAGAGCATTTTGTAGATAATGAAAACGATGAAAATTACTTGGTGCAAGGTCAGGTGAATATGATGAATGAAGTAGAACAGACCAGCCTAAATCCAATAGTTTTTCTGCGTGATTCTTGCTGAACATGACCTTGCATTATTATAAGAGAAGCACAACGTTTCTCCTATTGACGAACGTGAGGCGTTTTCTGAGAAGATTTTCATGCAAACGTTGCAGCTGTTGAGAGCATAAATCTACATTGAGTGCCGGATTGTAGTTTAAAAACTCAAAATGAATAATACTGCGGTGATACCACTATATAAACAATACATCTTTACTTCCATGAAGTTTAATCTTTGGGGTCGGCTGCAGTAATTTTTCCAGGTCAATTCATTGCCTTTTGCGTTGAAAATTGTCATAAAATATTCATTTTTCGTCCCTTGTTATGATATTCATAAGAGGTTGACTATTTCCCTGCCTTGAAAGAAGACTCGTCACTATAAATATGCGATCTTCCTTATTCTTCTCAATAAGACTATGAGGAATCGAAATACCCAGCTTCTTCTCTTTTACAAGTGGCGGCAGATTATGGATTTAGATGTGTTGAGATCAAGTCTTAATTTTCAAGTATTTTTGCGTGGATTGCATTCCACCAATTCTCTTCGATCAAGGTCTGATTAGTGTCCTGATCTTGATTCAACCCTCAGTGATGTATCGTCTGAACGTAACTTTGAAAACCAGTTTCGGGATTTGGCGGTCAGTAATAACACCTTGGCCATTAACACAATAAATTTTCTTGGCTGTTTTTGTAGCGTTTTTGCTATTCTTAAATTCTCACAACATTACATACCGAATATGGACTCTCAGTTCGTCCATGTTAGGGGTGTGAAATCATAGATTATGATGTGCACCCTTTCTCAACTGAAGTAAGACTGTGAAATTAATATACTCTTTAATCACACGATTTCCGGTTGTGTTTAAAACGTTGGAAGCTTGAAATGCCCAGTTACAACTTGCTTTTAAAAAACGTAAATTATTTATGATTCAACCCAATATATATGTTTTAGAGCCGGATGTTCCAGCTGCGTAAACAATGTGATTGCAGGAGGCACCTGAGTAAATAAGCGGAAACACGTCACGTGGGTGACAACCGGAACACGTGGTCGTTGTGAAATTACAAATACACATGTGTTCACAGAGTTATGGTCAGTCTCAGTCTTGTGGTCGGCTACTAAAAGAGATTCGGTCAGTCACAGAGAGCGCCAGCGAATGGATGGGCTCCCCGCCGGGGCAGCGGCCCACAGCGAGCCTCTGGTTGACGAACCCCACTCCTGGCCGAGAAACAGAAGTGCTAAGTGGGGCTCTTAATATGAATATAGAAGCACAGCGTGGTCAAGAAGTTATGGGTCAATATAGCAGTGTTCAAGTCCCCCGCGTAAGTTCTTCAAGTCTTCCAAGAGTCTTCGTCTCCTCGTTTCTGTCTCTTTCTCGCGCTCGAGAAGGTTCGATCCCCTTTCGAGAGAAATAAAGAGTTGTATATTTTTTATAAGGAAATGCGTTGTTGTGTCTTCATTATTCCGCTATACAATATATATATATATAAACTAAGTCATCAAAAATTATATATATGTATATTGTATTGATGACTTAGTTTTAAAGAATAAATGATAATATATATATATATATATATATATATATATATTGATAAAATAGAAATATATAAACAAAAATGAGGTCCTGAGGGTGTGTGGCGTTAAGCTTCGTGGTGCGTTCAATAAGTTTCCAGACTTTTTTTGTACAGGCATTTAAAATTGTCATAGACTCTTGAAAATTCACTGTTATTGCTATACATTTTATGAGATGACTGACCAACTTTTATGATTTCACATCCAAATGAACAGCTACAGCAGCAATTGGAATACACTCTACTAAAGCCTGATTGTCACTGCTGGTAAATTTCAAAAATGCAATCTGAGGACTCTTTAGAAGAATGATATGCAATAAAATTCTGTTTTAAACTTGGAAAAAATGTCACAGAAACGTATGGAATGCTTCAGACTGCTTTTCGACCATCTTGCATGAATCGAGCATCAGATTTTGAGTGGCATAAGAGACTCAAGGAAGGCAAGGAGTCTGTGACGGATGATGAGAGGTGTGGGAGGAGTAAGGAAGTCAATACACCAGAGTTGACTAGCCAAAGGGCTAGGGTTTGGGCTACTATGTTGAGGTTTTAAGGGAGTTCAGGAAGAGATCTCGCCCGAAGAGGCCAGCACTCTTCAAATCGGGTCAGTGGCATTCCCACCAGGACAATGCACCAGTCCAAAACTCCATCTTTGTCACAGACTATTTGACCTAGATTGGCATCAATGTGTGTTGACTGCTCTTTTTGTTATATAGTCATCTGCTGATTCATGCAGAAATATACATATATATGATGGATACATACCGATGCAATAATAATTAAGACGCCCGATGATAAAGACACAGGAATAAACGACGCACGCAGGAAAGAAGACGCAGGAAGACTTCTTTATAAAATATTTTACCTCTCACTTTATTTGTAAGGTTTCGAAAAGGGTTACTCAAAGTTTGCGTGTGAGAGGTAGCTGGGGACCGAACATTACTGAAATATTTTGACCCCGAAGTTATGGCCGTCAGCGTTGTGTGTTTCTCGTTCTCCATGGTTGCTCAACCGGACCCTGGAGTAAACTCTTCTGTGTGCTGGCTTTCCCTACTACACCGCGTCTACTTCCGTCTTCCACTGTACTGCTTGCCCTCCTTCTCGCCTATCTCCCACTGTCCTCAATTCGTCGGCTTTATATTACCTTCAAACTCCCACGCAGTAATATAGACACGCCTCAACGCCTACGCAACCTCTTCCGATTTTCAGCGACCGGGATGTGTCACTTCCTTTCAGTGCACCACCTTGAATGGCATTTTTGGCCGGGTCAAAAGGTCAAAACATAACAATCCTTCATTAATTATTTTTCAAAATTCCATATGTGGAATTTTCTTCACGTTCGTCTCCATCACCCTCACACATATTTTACAGAATAATTTACAAGGACAATAGATGGCTAAAAACACAAAAAGAATCACTTGAAATACAGCAAATAATATATTACTTAGAAGGCGACCTTCTCTCTATATAACACTTGCCCGGCTAATTATTTACTAAATTTGTCTTACTATATTTGCGTGGTTGGCCATCTTAGCATGTGTGCATCAAGGTACAGTACGGATGCATACTTTATCCTCTCAACACAACGGGCCCTCCATAATTCCTTGAAGAAATTTCAAAACCCTAAAAGGACCATACTCTTGTCCCATATCTTGGTCACAAACTTAGTGACCCTGGTCATTCCAGCAATACATTTCGCCTGGATTCCTCATGACCACACCCCAGTTCTTTGCTCAACAGGTTCCTACCTGGAGTAACCGGAGAATTTTATAAACTATAACACAATATCTTCAAGGCCCAAAGCATTCCCCATAAATTCACAAAAATCATGGCCCAAAACAAAGCCTCAACGCCTACGCAACCTCTTCCGATTTCCAGCGACCGGGATGTGTCACTTCCTTCCGGTGCACCACCTTGAATGGCATTTTTGGTCGGGTCAAAAGGTCAAAACATAACATTTTATTGAATGAATTCCATAACAGACATAACTGAATTGATCAATATTTGTAATGAAACTCTTTTTTGGGAAATAATCGAGGATTGAAATTTGCTGAGTTCAGTAAACTAGCAGAGAAAGAATACAATACGAGGCACAACTGGGTGGGAAAGGTTATCTTCTGGGAATTGTGCAAGAGATTAAAATTTGACCTTATTATCAAATGGTATTTGCTCAAACCAGAATCTGACCTAGAAAGTGAGACGCATAACATTTTCTGGGACTTTGAGATACTAATCCCGGCTAGAAGACCAGGCCTCTGGTTAATCAAAAAGAAAAGAATTTATTATTTAGTGGACCACAGAGTCAAAATAAAAGAAAGCGAAAAGATTAACAAGTACTTGGACCTTGCCAGGGAACTAAAAAAAACTGTAGAACATGACGATCATACCAATTGTAGTTGGTGCGTTTGAAACGGTCTCTAAAGGCCTGGAAAAAGACAAGGATTTGAAAATCAGTAGAAAATTCGATACCATCCAGACCACTGCATTATGAAATCAGCAGCAATACTTAGAAGAGTTCTGAGGAGACTTGCTGTCACTCAGCCACCAAAAACAGACCAACAAGACTCACTTGGAATAAAATAATATGCATAAACCAGAATCTGATCTAGAAAATGAGACTCATAAAATTATCTGGGATTTTAAGATAGAAACAGATCCCCTAATTCCGGCCAGAAGACCAGACCAACTTTTAATTAACAAAAATAAATAAATAAAAAAGATAAAAAACTGTCGAGTGGAGTGAAAATAAAAGAAAGCGAAAAGATAGATAGATATTTGCTTGAGAAATGTTTTTGTCTGAGAATTAAAAAAAAATTGTGGAACATGAGAGTAAGAGCGATACCATTGGTGCGTTTGGAACGTTCTCCAAAGACTTCGAAAGGGAATTGGAAGAATTGAAAATCAGAGGAAGAATCGAAATCACCCAGACAAGAGCATTGTTGAGAACAGCCGGGATATTGAGAAGAATCCCGGAAACTTGAGGAAATTTGCTTATACCCTGATTTCACTGAAAGTCCATCAGCTAAGGCTGCTGTAAAAAAACTCCCAATAATAATAATAATAATAATAATAATGCCAGACCACAGAGTGAAAATGAAAGAAAGCGAAAGAGAGATAAATATGTAGACTTTACTAGAGAATTAAAAAAAAACTATCCAACATGAAGGTGATGGGTATACCAATTATCGTTAGGTGTTCAGAACAATTCCCAAAGAATTAGTAAAGGGACTGGATGACTTGAAAATAAGAGGACAAATCGAGGCCATCCAAACTACAGCATTAATAAGATCGGTTAGAATACTAAGAAGAATCCTGGAGATTTGAGGAGACTCCAGTGAGAAACCATCAGCCAATGCTGGTGTGAGAAACTTTTAAAAGAGTAAAATAATATGAAAAAGAATTGGAAACCTTAATACAGGCAGTGAGGGTACACAGGGAAGATAGGGATGGAATTTGGAATTGAAAAATGAGTCATGCTAATGATGAAAAGTGGAAAACAATAAATAACGGAAGAAAAAGAACTATCAAATAAAAAAAAAAGATCAGAACGCTCGGAGAAAAAGGAAATTTACAAATAGTTGGGAATATTGGAAGTGGAAAACATCAAATATTCGGAGATGAAAGAAAAAATTTAAAAAGAATACCTCGGGAGAATGAGAAAACTACTATAAACCAAACTCCATTGCAGAAATCTCATCTGTATTGTCCTCCTCGTAAGATACTCGGGGTCTTTCTTAAAGTGGACCTGAGAATAACTTCAACAAATGGATCAGAGAACAAGAAAACTCAAACTATGCATAAAGCCTTACATACTAGAGATGGTGTAGACAGACTGTATGTGTCAAGAAAAGAAGGTGGAAGAGGATTCACCAGCATTCAAGATAGCGTCGATGCATCAATACAACGACCAGAAAACTACATAAAAAAGCGCAGAGGAAGACTGATTACTGCGACAAGGGACAATACAGACAACACAAGCATCAGCGGAACAAAAATAATCAGAAAAAAATGGGAAGAAAAACAACTCTATGGACACTTCAAGTGACAAACAAGCGAAACTTCACACAAGAAGACATGCATAGAGGTAAGAAAGGGAAACCACAAGAGAGAAACTGAATTTCTTTTGATAGCAGCACAAAACAATGCCATATGGACAATGTCAAAACAAAAATAGACAAGTCGCAACAAAATAGCAGATGTAGATAGTGTGGTGATAGAAACGATAAATCACATCATAAGCGAATGCACTAAATTAACGCAAAGAGAGTATAAGACAAGACATGACTGGGTGGGAAAGGTGATCCACTGGGAATTGTGCAAGAAGTTTAAATTTGACCATGCAAACAAATGATATATGCATAACCCAGAATCTGTCCTCGAAAATGAGGTGCACAAAATTCTTGGAGATTTTGAGATACAGACGAATTATCTAATCTCAGGCAGACGATCAGATTTATTGATAGTCAACAAAAAACTGAGAACTTGTTGAATAGTAAACTTTGCCGTTCGAGCTGATCACAGGGTAAAACTTAAAGAAAGCGAAAAGAGAGATAAGTACCTAGATCTTGCTAAAGAACTAAAAAATCTATGGAATATAGAGATGACGGTGATATCAATTATAATTGATGCGCTCGCTACAGTCACCAAGGGATTGGTACAGAGACTGGAGGACTTGGAATTAAGAGGAAGTGTGGAGACCCTCCAAGCAATAGCATTGTTGAGATCGGCCAGAATACTAAGAAGAGTCCTGGAGATTTGAGGAGACATGCTGCCACTCAGACTCCAGTGAAAAACCATCATTTAACACTGGAGAAAAAAAACAACTCTCAAATAAGCAAAATCCGGCCAAACATGCCATTCCAAAGACGGCGAAAGTACATATTCCATTGGCGTGGGTGAGCTTGGCTGACAAAATGGGACAAGGTAAAATCTCACGGTACACTCACAGACTGATGCACCGGAAGAGAGTGACCTGTGAACTGTATGACAGTTATTTCCGCTCGATGACAATCAAACATGCCATTCCAAGGACAGCGGAAGTGACACATCCCGATGGTCAGTTATGGGGAGATATTGAGTGGGCGATTGAACTATTATATAACTCGGTGAAGGCTGGAAATCAGTCAGTTTTGGAGACCAGACCCGTTGGTGACAAGATATGGTAGAGAAAACCAGCACTCAGCAGAAAGCTGAGCTCCTGGGCCTCCGGTTTAGCAACCCTGGAGAACGAGAAAGGCACAACGCTGATGGCTATAAGAGTGGGGGTCAATATGTTGCAGTTTTTGTTCGGTCTCCAACTCCCTCTCACACGCAATCTTTCAAATAAAGTGAGAGGTATATTTTTTTAAAGAAGTCTTCGTCTCGTCTTTATTCATTGCGTCAATATGTATTCTGCATGTATATGTGTATATATGCATATTTATTATGTGGCTATACAACACAGACACGATTGCGTGGGGAGGATAATTTACCGGGAATTGCGCAAGAAACTGAAATTTCATCGTACTAAAAAATGGTATATGCACAAACCAGAATCTGTCTTAAAAATGAAATGCATAAAATTCTGTGAGACTTTGAGATAGAACAGATCACCAAATCCAAGTGAGAAGATCAGACCAAGTGTTAATTAAAAAAAAAAAAAAAAGAAAAAAAAAGAAAAAAGAAAAAAATCACCCGCTAGATATTGAATTTTTTTATACCATCAGACTGCAACGTGTAAATGTAAGAAAGCAGAAAATTGGACAAGTACCTGGACCTTGCCAGAGAGCTGAAAAAACCGTTGAACATGAAAGTGACAGTGATACTAACCACAGTCAGGGTCCTTGGAACGGTTTCCAGGAACCTGGAAAAGAGACTGAGTGCAGTGGAGATTAGAAGAAGAAGAGAAACTATCCAGACCACAACACTGCTAAAATCGGCTTAGATATTTTGAAAAGTCCTGCAGATCTGAAGAAATTTGCAGTCCCTCAGTTAAAGACATTAGTTAGAACTTGTGTGAAAAACCGTATAATGATAATAATAATAATAATCGCACAATGCAAGCTAACAGACCAGATATAATAAAAGATTTTAAAAAAATCAAGAGCAAAAACATGAATGCTATTTCATTGATAAAACATACCGCCTGACAAAACTAAATAAAACATCTCAGCAAAAGAATTCGATGAACTTAAAAAATACAAAGATCTGGAAATAGATATTGCATATATTATTCATAAATAACTTGATTATTTACCTTCGAATTAATCATTTCCCACTGACAATAGATTTTCGGTTTTGACTTCATTTTTAAAATGGATAACACAGAAAAAAGTTGTGGTGACAAATCCTAAATAAAAGAAAATTGCAAAATTTGTTCCTTGGTTATCAAATTTTCTTTTAGGGTGAGTCAAAACTTTTGTAATATTTTGGTACGTGCCAGTTTGCGGCGCGTAAATAAATTATGAGATCAAAGTAGTTTAAGATGTGAGAAAAGATCCTTCTTTGGTTGGTAGTATTGTGGTAGTTGGTGCGTTGACATGTGCATTGTTTCACACTTTGATGAGTCAAAACTTTTGTAATATTTAGTTACGTGCTAGTTTGCGGCGCGTAAATAAATTATGAGATCAAAGTAGTTTAAGATGAGAGAAAAAATCCTACTTTGGTTGGTAGTATTGTAGTAGTTGGTGCGTTGACACGTTGTGTATTGTTTCACTCGTTGATGAGTCAAAACTTTTGTAATATTTTGGTACGTGCTAGTTTGAGGCGTATATATCATGTGACTGAAGCAGTTCAAGCTGCTGTAGTCACCCGATGTGGCTCATAGTATTGTGGTAGTTGGTACACACACACACGTTGTGCATTGCTACACAACGTAGGTAATTTGAAAGCCGCAAAAATGAACGTGTAACGAAGTCTAATTAAGGAATTTCTGCTTTACAAGTTCGAAGTGGGCCATTACGCAATGGAAGTTACCATAAAGGTTTGTTTTATGAAAGGTGAAGGAGTCGTTAATCACACAGTACAGTAAAACCTGATGGTTGAAGAAATTTCGCTTGAACTTCGACGATCAGGAAAGGTCAAGTAGACTTAAAAGCGTTGATTCCAAGCTATGGATATAAATTAGGTGAGTAGCACTCGGAGAGTATCAGGCGGGTTCAGCATCTCACAGTCCAGAGCGGTTCGTCACCTTCACAACTTCAGTAAAAACATCCAGAACTGCCAAATTGTGCCTTATGTTAACAAAATATTGCAAAATTTTTTATTCACATTATTATATGAATAGAAATATTTGGTAATTAAATGACTAAATCTAGTCGAGGTAGTAGTTGAGTTGCGGTAAAGACAATGGGTAGTGATGAGAAAAGCTTCCATATAAAAAACCATTGTTGAATTACAACCTTGAGTTTTGTTTCACTTTCCCTTCTGTCAGAATTTATTGTATCATTCAATATATATTTAGCCAAACTGTTACAGGCAAGATGTGATCCTATTTACCAACCCCTCCGCTCGGGCAGGATATGACACAAGGTCAATTTTTAGGCGGAGTTTAACAGGTTTGAATTCAGAGTTTTCCTTCTCCTAGACTAGTTGCCTCACCAAGGCTGAAGAATCTAGTCTGTCCTACTATTTACCCATAGCTGGAGGGAGAATAATTGGATTCATACCTTTCCCAAGGGTATTAGTGCTATGTGAAATGCAATCAGTCTCGTCCAGGACGTACCAATTACAGGCAAGATGTGATACAAGGTCAATTTTTAAGAGGAGTAAAGCTGGTTAGTATTATGTTTTTTTCCTTCTATTAGACTGTTTGCCTAGCCAAAGCTAAAGAACCCAGTCTGCTCAACTATTTACCCATATGAAGGAAAGAACAGATAGATTCATGCCTTCCTCAAGGGCATTAGCGTGAAGTGAAATGCAAACAGATTCGTCCAGGATTTGAACTCGGGTTATCGATTCAATTTCCTTCGATGATAACCGTTACGCTAAAAGCTCCTCATCATTCGAGATATAATCATTAGAACGAATATAAGATTTGATGTATATGTTTATTACATCCTACTCGGTAGAATCTGTGAAACACTGGTGCAGCATTCTTCTGCTGTTAGTTAATCCAAAAAAGCGTGGTTGATTCTACCCTAGTCTTCGCCACTTTAAACAAATCACTTGCATAAGCAATCTCGTGGTTTATATCTTTAACCTACTCGTGATATAAGTTGTTTGAAAAATATTTTTCTTAAAGAATAAAAAATCTTTTAAAACATTATCGAGAAAAGTAAACGAGAATTATCTGAAAATTTTGAACTAAGAAAAAAAAATCAAATTCAAAGATTTAAAACATGTTATAATGTGAAAGAAAAAAGTTGACAAATTAAGTCTGTTCACTTATAAAATCATATTTTATTCCTGAATTAAAAAATTACATTTGATCATCGTTGCCCAGCTTAAACAAAGCCTGACCCGTTTACAAAAACTTCTTTCGTTTCCCAATGATACCTGCATCGATAAGATAAGATCTAAAAATGTTTGAATTCGAGTTACGTTTACTGGATTTTTAACCTGGACTAACGAAAAACGATAATAGTCAAATAATGATTAAAAAATAAGCGTATTTAATATTTGATGTAAAGATTAATTAGTCGGTACCTTCATAATTTTTTGCAGAAAACAATGCATAATTCATCTCTCTCTCTCTCTCTCTCTCACACACACACACACACGCACTATATATATATATATATATATGTGTGTGTGTGTATGTGTGTGTGTGTTTCGGTGTTTGTGTGTTCGTGTGTGTGTAGTGCGTATGTAGTGTGTCCGAAAACTAACGGGACTAGTGTCACAAATAATGTATTTCACTTTCAAACAACAAACTTGATGGTTTCTCTTCAAAGAAACTCTTCTCGAGTCTAACGTTCTTTTCCATTATAATCTGGTACACTGCTCTTCTCTGCTGGAGGGATTCTTCTGAGATGCTCTTCAGAACCACCATTAAGGTTCTCTAGAAGGCTTCCACACTTTCAAAACAGCTCCCCTCGGTGTTCCACTTGTGCTTAGGAAAAGGAAAACTCATACGGAACAAGATCAGGTGAATAGGGAGGTTGTTCCCAACGGCGATGTTCTCGGTCGGATGCTTAGCACACCCAGTCCAATTAGTTTTCTGATATGCCCAAATGCTCGGTGTTAATCTTCAAAACATTGTCCTTTTTTATGTCCTGCTGACTTGCGATCATTCGAATTGTCAACTAACGATCGCTGTACACCACTTGTATTACCTGCGCGACGTTGAAGGCCTCTCGCTCCTGGTGGTGTAATGGTTATCGTCGTAGGAAATGGATACGACGACACGATTTCAAATCCTGGACCAGGCTAATTGCATTTCACATAGCACTAATACTCTTGGGAAAGGTATGAATCCAATTATTCTCCCTCCAGCTATAGGTGAATAGTAGGACAGACTAGGTTCTACAGCCTTGGTGAGGCAACTAGTCTACAAGAAGGAAAACTGAATTCAAACCTGTTAAACTCCGCTTAAAAATTGACCTTGTGTCATATCCTGCCCGAGCGGAGGGGTTGGGTAAATATGCATACAGAACACATAATTCCGTTACTTTTCCGACAGACTTCGTACATCTATCTATCTATCTATCAAGAGAGAGAGAGAGAGAGAGAGAGAGAATAAGATTCGTGAAAGTTTTGTTTATTTGACTTATCGCTAACCTCCGTGAATCAGTGTGTAAACAGCTGACAAAGAAGACTGCTCAAAGGAAACATGGGAAACAAGATGTCTAGAGATTTTATTATAATTCCTTGAAATTTTGGATAGCATTTGATAAATACAAGGCTCATGAAATAGGTTTCCAGACTTTTTTCGTATGGGCACTTTTATTGATAGTACACACATGAAACTCTAGTCCTCTTCGAAGTTATCTCCCCCAGCTGCAATGCACTTGTACTGTTCCAACAACTTCTGGAAGGCCTCATGGAAGTCTTCTTGTGTGAGCGTATCAATGAACTTCGTCACAGCCTCTTTCATCTCCTCAATTGTCTCATAACGACAGCCTCTAAGTTTTTCCTTGAGCTTAGGTAATAACTAAAAGTCACAGGGAGAAAGGTCTGGACTATTGGGAGGCTGAGGAACTGTCTTGATACCCATCTTGGTCAAATAGTCTGTGACAAGGATGGAGTTGTGGACTGGTGCATTGTCCTGGAGGAAATGCCACTGACCCGATTTGAAGAGTGCTGGCCTCTTCCGACGGAATCTCTTCCTGAACTCCCTTAAAACCTCAACATAGCATTCCTTGTTGATTGTCTGTCCAGTGGGAACCCAGTGCATGTAGATCATGCCAGTGCAGTCAAAAAGGGATCATCAAAAGTTTGTGGGTGGATTTGCTCTGTCTGGCCTTCCTGGGTATGAATTGATCAGCTCGACCATCTCCCTGCTGTCGTGACAACGTCTTTCTTTCTGATCTTCTCTGGGCACCCTTGGGACAAACTTCGCGCAAATCTTCTGCATCTCCAGTTCCTCGCGAATAATTTTGTGTACAGTTCCCACACTGACATCAAACAGTGCACTTATTGTCTCTATGGACACACGACAGTCCTTATCTATAAAATTCTTTATTTGACCAATCAACTCTGATGTTCTGACCTTTTTACCTCTCCCACACCTCTCACCATCCCTCACAGACTCCCTGCCTATCTTGAGTCTCTTATGCCACTCAAAATCTGATGCTCGATTCATGCAAGATGGTCAAAAAGCAGTCCGAAGCATTCCATACGTTTCTGTGGCATTTTTTCCAAATTTAAAACAATTCTATTACATATCGTTCTTCTAAAGTGTCCTCACGTCCAGATTGCATTTTTGAAATTCACCAGCTGTGACAATCAGGGTTTAGTAGGGTGTATTCCAATTGCTGCAGTCGCTGTTCATTTGAACCTGAAATCATAAACATTGGTTAGTCGTCTCATAAGATGTATAGCAATAACATACTGAATTTTCAAGAACCTACGACAATTTTAAATTCCTGTACAAAGAAAGTCTGGAAACTTATTGAGGGCACCTTGTATATATATATATATGGTATAAAAATAAAATAATATATATATATATATATATATATATATATATATATATATATATATAGAGAGAGAGAGAGAGAGAGAGAGAGAGAAAAAGAAAGACAGACATAGAGTAAGGCATACGTGGCGTAATGGTTATCGTCGTAAGAAATGGACACGGCGACCCGTGTTCAAATTCTAGATGAAGTTGTTTGCATTTTATACGTGCATTTTATACGTGCTAATACTCTTTCGGCAGACTGGGCTCTTTAACCTTGATATTACAACCGGCATATGAATGGAAAACTCTGAATTCAAACCTGTTAAATTCCATTTAAAATTTGATCTTGTATCGTATTCTGCTCTTGTGTGCGTATTAAAGTGAGACTCAGGTGATATGGTTACACTTAATTATCCATCTCATTAACTGACGTTTAATCAACAATACACAAAAGATATATATATATATATATAGAGAGAGAGAGAGATTCACACATACGTACATATTTATCTAGCTATCTATTTTAGTATGTTCATATCTGTCTGTCTGTCTGTCTATCTATCTATCTCCAGTTAGCTAGCTTGCTATACGCTTACCTATTGGTGTTTTTTATAGAACGAGGTTTCACAAGGTAGTACTGCAGAACGTTCGTTCTTCTAGTGAGATTGAACCTAACTGAGCTCAGTCCACAACAGTTTGGGCCACTGTTCCTAATTTATCTGTTCACAAATCATTCTTCGGTATTTTCCCTAGGGAGATGCACATTTTCAACGTTCAGTCTTTGAGTACCTATCTACATGGACGAAAACGACTTAGTAATATATTGCCCTACACGTGAGGCGCACCCATAAAAAGTATACTAAGAAGACTAGGGTAATTACTTCATCTGTTGCCCGAGAGACGCGTTTCCTGGAAGTCTTCGCGTTAAACAGACCTAGTGACTGATCTAGCAGCCGCCAATTGGATGAGGGGGTTTAGTTGATATGGCGTTTTCCAGCATGACAGAAAATAAAAGAGCCGAATTCGTTCAGTAGGTCCAGAATCTAATCAAAATCACCAAACAGCTGAGGTTGGCCAAGGCCACCTTCGACCATGTTATGCTCGAAGACATCGAATACATGATTCTTCTTCCTCCAAAATGGCACATGAAAAAGTTTTGAATTATTTCCATTCAAAATCAACGTAGTTAATTTTTTTTTTTTTAAATCAAATTCATTTCCTTCCAAAAAATACAAATTTGCTGAAAATAAAAGTCACCATTTACTGACATAGGTAAGTAGTCAAGTTTTTCTGGGTCAAGCATTTTTGGGATCTGACATTAAAGCCAAGCTGAGTAGTTTATAAATGACAGTTATATAAAATGTCACATTAACATTTGATAAGTGAAGATAACGGACCTCTCAAACAGACAGCAATGAAAATCTTTTGTGTGTTGTTGATTAAACATGTCAGTTAATGGAATGGATAATTATGTGAAATCATGTCTCCAGGTTCTCTTTTTCACACACACAGATACACGAATGCGTATGTATGTGTGTGTGTGCGCGCGCACACACACACACACACACACACACACACACACACACACACACACACACACACACACACACACTCATCTATCCATTATTATCTATTTGAGAATTATCCTTATGTTCATATATGTAATAGTAACCGATCAAAAAATCCCAAATTCCAGCGAGATTTTTACCTGTGCAATGCACTTAAATTACATTAGGTTAAAAAGTAAGCAATTTACTGTTTAATCTATCCCTATCGACCAACGCTCTGGCTAAGTCCAGATGTGCACACAGAACTGATGAATAAAGTTTTTGCAGGTTAGTCAACACTGGTGTGTCCTTGTGTAGGAGTCCATTGGAGAAAGTCGCTAATGAGTTCGTCCTTACTTCCCCACCATGTCTTGTTCGTTTTTTTTGGATAATTTGTTAGATGGGAGGTATGTGGCGTATAACAGTATGTCGTATTCTGTAAGGTAATAGGGCATTTAGATAGATTTTAGTTAAGGGAAAAATAATATATTTATATATATATATATATATATATAAATAAATATATATTTACCAACCCCTCCGCTCGGGCAGGATATGACACTAGGTCAATTTTTAACCGGAGTTTAACAGGCTTGAATTTAGAGTTTTCCTTCTCCTAGACTAGTTGCCTTGCCAAGGCTGAAGAACCTAGTCTGCCCAACTATTTATCCATAGCTGGAGGGAGAATAATTGTATTAATACCTTTCCCAAGGGTATCAGTGCTATGTGAAATGTAATCAGTCTTGTCCAGGATTTGAACTCGTGTCGCCGTGTCCATTTCCTACGACGATAACCATTACACCACGGGCATATATATATATTGTAAGTGCTTTATTCTAAAAGAAAAATGCTTATTAGCAATTTTTTCTTGTGGGCTCTGGTGATTTCTTGAAGCATTCAAATGGATTTCCTTTGTAATTTGATCCTGCACTGAGCAGAGATGTGATCGGTGTAATATATCTTAGTCAAGACATAGGCACATTGGTTTTAATCGTTAAACGAAACGACGCCGTGACCCTAAGTTAGCATGAAGCTACACGCAGAAAAAGAAAACAAAGAAACTTGAAATGAATATTTTTACGCTCCCATATGCCAAGCGGACTTGCAGGGTCCTATTCGTTCCCGCCAAGTCCACCTGTTAAAGCTGGGCATATAGGTAGGCAGTGGATTGCCAACGCTATTTAATAATGACAGATATCACCAACCCCTTTGCTGATCCACATTTTAAAGCCACTAGTTGAATTGTTGGTGAAATATTGAAATCAAACTCAGTTAACTGGCTTCCTTTCCCTCCTCAAATACAAGGCCTTCAACAATTACATTTCATTTATGAAAGAATGACTCCGAAATTGCTGTGTTGGTTTAATAAAATCAAAAATAGAAATATTCTTTTATTGAACAAAAACAATTCAGGCAAAAGATTGAAATGAGGAAATTGTTATTTACAGGATGGAAAGAAAAACCAGTTTATCAACACAATTAATACATGGAGATGCCCGTGGTGTAATGGTTATCATCGTAGGAAATGGACACGGCGACACGAGTTCAAATCCTGGACGAGACTGATTGCATTTCACATAGCACCCTTGGGAAAGATACGAATTCAATTATTCTCCCTCCAGCTATGGGTAAATAGTAGGGCAGACTAGGTTCTTCAGCCTTGGTGAGGCAACTAGTCTAGGAGAAGGAAAACTCTGAATTCAAACCTGTTAAACTCCGCTTAAAAATTGACCTTGTGTCATATTCTGCCCGAGCGGAGGGGTTGGGGAAATAGGATCAACACAATTGATACAGTCCAACTTCTCAGACTTCAGGTCTGGTAACGGAATAAGGATTACCAGGTTTTATCATTTAGGGAGTATTCCTTCTTCTTTTCCTCCCTTTTGCTTATCAGAGATCAACAAGTTATCAATTATATAGTTCAATTCAACAATATAAGGAAGGAGGAAATTATTATTGAAAAGGATGACAATAAAAATTCTAATTCTCGACTTTCTGATTCGGTCACACCAGGTTAGCTCAAAAAGGTTTTTCAATCAGAGATATTCTTCTCCTCTCTGCTTTCTATTCACACCAACATGAATAGAACAACAAGAGAAACTTAGATTATAGTTTTACTTACTAGGGATTTCGAAGAATTAGCTTGCTTGAATTTTAGTCTTTTCTTTTCTCTTATTTATTTCATTATAGGCTCTCATCACCGCGTTAATTGAAAGACACACGTCTTATTTCATAAAAGACCAAAATTTACTGAGGTTTCCTTTTATTTCTTTTTCGTGGACTGATCTTCAACTTTGTGTATTTTAATTAACGAGATCCCCAGACCCCGGAGTATGAATTTATTCGAGGAGAAATCTCTTTCTTTCATTCTTCTCTGCTTCGCAGGATTCCCGTTCCAGGAACTTAGATATGAATTTCTTCCATGTCCAAATTAGAACGCCTTTTCCCTCTCGAGAATAAACCACAACTGATTATTTTCCGTTGTTTTAAAAATGATCACGTATTAGCTTTTGCGGTTTATTTCCTCGCTCCAATTACAGTCGGTGTCTGTGTCTCTCCACTGACGTATACATATTCAGTAGCGAGCGAGGTTCTTGCATGACCATTTCTCCTATTTTTTAATAGAGAGAGTCAAAGAGAGAGCGTTCCTATCGTCTAGATCTTTTTTGCCCTGGCGACTACTGTCTCTTTGTGTCAAAGTCTTTGCTCGAGTTGTTTGTACTTCCTCCAAACACCCATTCTTCTCACACCCATAGTGAATGTATAAGGATGTTGTATTTCATCGTCACAGTATGCACTTCCTGTTTCTCAAATGTTGTGATATTGTTGATAGTTCGTGAAAATTCTACACACCGGCGATAGTTATAAAAGGTGGTCCTGTCCTAGAAGGACGGGAGCGTAAATTCCAGCCGGCAGAGTAGAATTTTGCCTGACGCGTTGAATAGAGTAATTTCTGTCTGAAGAGCTGGACTCGGAATTTTTACCTGCTGAATTCGAGAAGTTGGGATACTACTAATCCCACCATTGGAAGTTTTTGTACATTCCTTCTCTCTCTCTATCCCTCCCTACTGGCTGATAGAAACGACGAATCATATCAAACTCACGACGTGTAAGAATAATAATACGCAGGAAAGTAATCTCTGTGGTGACAGAGATAAAACTATTAATTACATAAATTAATGTTGCAAACTCGCGCAAAAAAACAGAACAGGCATGACTGAGCTGGAAAGGTGAACCACTGGGAATTGCCCAAGAAAGATAAATTTTACCATATTAATAAATTTTACCAAACTAATAAATAAGGGACCACATATATATAAATGCTCACAAAATTTACATTTGTATACAACATAGGAATGAATAACACATTCATTTCGAAAAAAGTTCAAAATGGTTAGTAACAGTGTTTTATGCTAAATTATCATTTAAAAATGCATGCATGATTTTTATTTAATTTTGTCATTGTAAAAGTCAGTGGTGTATACTATTATGTGTCTTAAATGAAAGAACAATGAACTGTAAGCCCGAACTAGAATATTGAACTTGAACGAAAAGATTCACTTTTGGAACGTGAAATTCTATTTTTAGTAAAAGGGTAGAATTATAACGCGTGTTGGTGTCAAGTTCAGAAGACAGAAGAAGAAAGAAAGAAAGAAAGAAAGAAAGAAAAAAGGCTAGGTAGGAACTAACAAGTAAATACCCCCACACCACCCTCGTCCATCAAACAGTAGAGGGACCACATGTAAATAAATGCTCACAAAGTTTGAAAAAATTATACTAGAAAGACCATTTGTAAACATAGGAATGAATAACACGTCCATTTCGAAAAGAAGTCCAAAAATGGTTAGTGTTGTGTTCTGGTTAGTGAACACAAGTAGTAGTAATAATAAGACAAACCACTATATGTGAGGGAAATAGTTATATTTACAGGAAAGAGTATTTACAAGAGAGAGACTGTTAGTAATAGGAACTTAGGATTAGTGATAGAGTAAGGATATACTTCAACAATAGGAACGGCTCTTCTGGTCTGACTCGTAGGCTTATCCTTCCCAGACTGATCTCCGCAACAGCCATACATGGCAGATGGAACAGCTCATTATGCTGAAAAGGTTGGCGATACCCAACAGTTAGTAACATTGTTCTATACTAAATTATCATTTAAAAATACATGTATAATCTTTATTCATTTTTTTCATTGTAAAAGTCAGTGGTGTATACTATTGTGTCTTAAATGAAAGAACAATGGACAGTAAGACGAAAAATAAAAATCTTGAGCCTTGTCAAAAAATCTAACGCTGTTGGATTTATTTGCACCCCCAAAAGAAAAAAGTAAACGTAAAATAGAACATAAAGAAAAAACTATTTTAAAAAATTTATTAGTCCTGGAATTTAACTAAGTTAAAATTTAACGAAAAAAAAAAAAGAGAAACGAAAGCTTTTTTTTTACGAATGCCATGGGAAGCAGCATGGTGGACGTAAAGGCGAGCGGATAAAACCTCTGACGGCCTAACGCAATGCCTAACTTGGTCCTGGGTGTATGAATCTCACGGTTCAACGGTCAGGATAATTAGTTCGATCGGGGAACTACTGCTGCTCATCTATAAGGTTGGCTTCTATGGATGAGAATAAAAACAGCCATCGAAAGATAACCATGACCCACACTCAAATCACATATATAAACCGCATCGTTCTTCGTGCGGGTAAAAAAAGGGTGCGTCCAGCTGAGGTTGTTCGAAAAATCAGCTACAGAGCTCAAACAACAAAAATTACTAAAATGCAAACAAACAATACAAATAGTGACATTCAACGTTAGAACCTTAAATAGAATAGGACAACTACCGGAGCTTACTGCATCGGCCGTAGAACATAACATAGATATACATGTAATATGCATTCAAGAACACAGATACACATATAGCGAGGATATTAAATATCACGATACTGGCAATGGCTGGACGCTAGCCACTGTATCTGCATGGAAAAATTCTGTCAATGACACGATAGGAGGTGTAGGTATACTTATAGGTCCAAGAGCCTTAAAATCACTTAATAGCATTGAGAGAATGAAACCTAGGATGATGGTAGCTGCTTTTAATGGCAACCCCTGAGCAACAATCATCTCCAGCTACAGCCCTAGCAATGTTATTGAAGAAACTGAACTCGTTGCCTTCTACGATGGACTATCCCCTCTATTGAGTAGCATTTAGAAACACAACGTTCTAGTCATTGGCAGAGCCATGAATGCCCCAATCAGGAAAAACGGAAACCACAAATAAAGCCTTCACAACTCGTCAAACAGGAATAGACAACATCTAACAGATTTCACGATAGAAAATAGATTAGCATGCCTCAATACAAACTTTCAAAAAAGGGAGGGAAAATTATGGACCTAAACACACGCAAACAATACTAAAGCACAGATAGACTACGTCTTTATAAAGAAGAAATGGAAAAATAGCGCAATGAATTGCGATGTATACGCCTTATTCGAAGGTGTGTCCTCCAATCACCGAATAGTCACGGCAAAAATACGATTCAGCCTACTGTGACGGCAAATTGAACTAAAATCCCTAAACGGGACTTTATTTTCGCACGTGTGAAGACGGGGCAGGTTGGCACTTGATCCCCTACAGAAATAAGTCCTGTTCAGAGTTCTTTTCTCAGGCAGATAAGAACTGGCATATTACGTGAGGGAATAATTTAGGGCCAGACTGGCCACCGCTGGCAAAGGGGTCCAAAATTTCACACTATCACACACCCACCAGGCCACTAAACTTCTTTCCCTTAGATAATTGAAGAATACGGGCCTATAGGTCTTAGTTGTAATAATATTAATATTGCTACAGTCGGCAACTCCGGTTTCCCGTGTGATACTTTAGGAATTAATAGGACAGTTCTAAGCAAGATAATGTAAGGCGAATAGAAGCTGAAAGGAAAGCATGGAATAATAACATAGACCACATGGTAAAATGAAAATACATAGGTTCTTTACTACGGTTATATATATATATACGTTCAAAATGTCAAAGATATATAATAGGATAGTTCATGAATATAAATGTCTTTTCTTGGCTTTTATCCTTTTTCAAATTGAGAGAGAGAGTGGTAACAAAATTTGGGTGTAACGGAAAAATGTCCCAAAGTTACTTATCTTATTTTTTTGACGGGGTTCCACTGGAGAACTTCTCTTCTTTCACGGGCTAATAGACTTTGTACTGTTTTTAATGCTGGCTTGAGAGACTCAGGTCTCTCATGTCTCAGTCTTTTGTCTTTAGCCCGGAGTGAAATGGCTATCGTCCGTCTCCCACGAGCGTTGCTCAAAAACTGCCTTTTTTTGTATTTACTTCCGTTGAGGGGAAGGGAACCCCACTTCCGTTTGGGGTCCCCCCACCAATCATTTGGCTTCATTTTCTCTTTCCCCTTCCGATGTCCAGCGACCCAAGGTCACTTAAGTGCGAACATCTGTGTGACCCACATTCATTTCTAACGGTCACTTTTTGACTGCTAGATAATTTTAGTTCAACGGGGGGAGAGTATCATTCCCACCTCCTCGTCTCCGTGAGCCATCACGTGACACTACGAAAGAATGCCACCCGAACAACGACCACCAAACACAATGACTGGGCCCTTCTTAATAACAAAGATATTAGAGATAAATATGTGTTAGCATTAAGTAACAAATTCGATGCACTACAGGAGAAGACAGATATACATACCGCGAATGTGGAATATGAGAATTTCGTCAACGCCCACCTAGAAGCAGCAGCGAAATACATACCAACAAAACTTAGAACTAAATATAGAGCCCCATGGGAGACATTAGCAGTTAGAGAAAAATGTGCTGACGTGAAAACTGTTTCCAAATGCAATAGGAAAAACCCAACAAACACAAATGCCCTGAAACTAAAAAAGGCACAAAATGAATTAGCAAGCATATGCATAAAAGAACAGACAGAATACATACAAAATTAGATAGATAAGATTAGAGACTCAGTGGAAGATAGGCAATCTAGGATAGCGTGGAAAACGATAAACGAAGTGAGCTAAAGAAAGAGCACAGCCAACGCTAAACTGAAAGTTACAAACCAACAAGAACGAATAAAACTGGAAACAGCATTTCGAGAATCTACCAGGAAACCTACCGAAAGTTACACATGAACCAATTACCAGAATTATTAGTAAGCAATTAGACATTAAACTAGGACCGTTTGCTCTAGAACTCGACTCAGTACTCAGAAAAATTAAAAATAGAAAAGCCGCAGGGCTCGATGAAATTCCCCCAGAAGTATGGAAGACCAGACAATTCGACGAAATACTGCTCCGACACTGTAATGCAGTTTATAATCAAAAGCCGATTGACAGATGGATGAAGGGATGCATCCTCCCTTTCCCTAAAAAGGGCGACTTCAGATTAGCCAAGAACTAGAGAGGTATAACACTTACAGCCAGAGCAGCCAAAATATACAATGCCATATTACGCAACTGCATAGAACCCAAAAGTGAAATTCTTTGGAAGAACCAAAATGGCTTCCGTAGAAATAGATCCACGGCCTCACAAATATTGACTATCCGTAGAATCCTTGAAGGCGTACGGGCAAAAAACCTACTGGCGACAATACTATTTGTCGACTTTACCAAGGCCTTTGATTCCATTCCCAGAGGGAAGATGGAACAAATTCTACAAGCATACAGCTTACCAAAAGAGACCGTCACAGCCATAATGATTCTCTATTGAAACACCAAAGTGAAAGAACGTTCTCCAGATGGAGACACAGACTACTTCGACATTGTAGCAGGAGTACTGCAAGGAGATACACTAACCCCATACCTCTTTATCATCTGTCTAGACTACATGCTCAGAACATCGATTGATAAAATCAAAGAAAACGGTTTCGAGCAGACAAAGAAAAAAAAAAAAAAACAATAACCGACTACGCCGACTACGCCGATGATATAGCGTTTCTGGCAAATGCACCCACCCACGCCCAAACACTACTGCATAGTCTAGAACGAGCCGCCGCAGGCATTGACCTCCATGTCAATGCGCACAAAACGGAATACATGTGCTTTAATCAAACAGACAACATTTCCACACTCAGCGGTAGCTCTCTGAAATTAGTTGACAAGTTCACCTACCTAGGAAGCAGTGTCTCATCAACCGAAAAAGACATCGACACGCAACTAACAAAGGCATGGACAGTTATCGATAGACTATCGGTCAAATGGAAGTCAGATCTGACCGATAAAATGAAACACAGTTTCTTCCAAGCAGCGGTAGTGTCGATACTGCTATATGGATGCACTGCATAGACGCTAACTAAACGTATGGAGAAAAAGCTTGACGGCAACTACACAAGAATGCTGCGAGCAATTTCGAACAGGTCCTGGAGGCAACACTCCACAACGCAGTAGCTGTACTGCCACCTACCTCCCATCACGAAAACTATCAAAGTTAGACAAACCAGACATACAGGACACTGCGAGAATATCCTTTATGAGCTCGTCTCTGCTTCTCCAGCAGAGACGAGCTCATAAAGGATATTCTCCACTGGACCTCCTCACATGGATGAGCAAAAGCAGGGCGACCAGCTCGAACCTAAATGCAGCAGCTCTGTGAGGATACGGGATGTAGCCCTGAGGACCTACCAGAAGCGATAAACGATAGGGAGGAGTGGCGAGAGAGAGTCAGGGATATTCGTGCTGATGGCAAGATGATGAGATGATGACGAATAAATAGTACATGTATAAACTAGAAGCTGTCCTTGAAAATGAAACCCATACAATTATCTGGGACTTTGAGATATATACGGATCACCTAATCCTTGTCAGTAGGCCTGGGTTTGATTGAAGAAGAATAGAACCTGTAATATAGTGTGCCAACAGACTTCAGAATGAAACTGAGAGAAAGCAGAAAGCTGGACAAATATATGGACCTTGATGAAAAAGCTGTGGAAAATGAAAGTGACGATACCAATTGCAACTGATGTGTTTGAAATAGGCTCCAAAGGCTCGGAAAAATTCTGGAAGAAGAATTGGAAATCAGAAAATGATTTGACACTATACAGACTACAACATTAAAATGGGCTAGAACACTCAGAAGACTCCTGAAGACCCGAGGAGACTTGCTGTCACTCAAACTCCAGAAAAGACTAAAAGTTAAAAGTAACGTGAAAAACATTATTTACATTTTTCGGACTATATCCTCATCTTCGTCGCCATGTTTATCAGAACGTTTCGGCCGTTGTACGCTCCGGCCTTCTTCAGGTGGTTGGAATGTCGAACTTAGCTCTTTATTTAGTGTCATATCCAGAATATTCGTTGGGGCGGGGGTCTTATCCTTCTGCAGAGATGCAGTCAGTTTATTATACAGCCCCAGCCGACTAGGCCATATATATATATATATATATATATATATATATATAAGAAACGAGACCCTCTCCAAAGCAAAATGCTTGTGAAGCAAAATTTGTCAATTAACCTTTGGATCACGCTCTAACAATTCGTTCAAAAACAAAAATATTTACCGGCAATCAATTCGCTCTCAAATCATGTATATATATATATATATATATGTATGTATGTATGTATGTGTGTGTGTGTGTGTGTTCATGTGTGTGTGATTATGCATTGAATAACTGACAAGAATTAATATGCCATTAAACTAATACCCTTGGGAAAGGTATGAATCCAATTATTCTCCCTCCAGCTATGGGTAAATAGTAGGGCAGACTATGTTCTTCAGCCTTGGTAAGGCAACTAGTCTAGGAGAAGGAAAACTCTGAATTCAAACCTGTTAAACTCCGCTTAAAAATTGACCATGTGTCATATCCTGCCCGAGCGGAGGGTTGGTAAATATGGATATGCCATTAAACACCAACTAATCAACCATCAATACGTTCAGTATTGGTCAATCAACTCGTTGCTTAACATTGCAGCTTTCAGAAAGGAACCTTTGTCATCCACATTCAACCATTGTACCGTGGTATCGGTTATTTTGAAGAGTTTGCAAAAGTTCCCTGCGCATTTAAAACTGAAGATTGAAAACACAATATTCGCGGATTAGCTGAAAAGTTCATTTGATGACTTCATATTTTTTGTTGATCACTTTTTTTTACCAATGGGTCCCAAGCACTGCAAACCCGATGGAAGAAGTGTGTTGACAAGAAGAGGAACTATCTTGAAAACTAAACCACATTCGGTCACATTTCATGAGAGAATATAGGTCAATGGTTTCTCTAGTATAATTTTTCAGCTTTTATGAGGATTTGGTCACTCTACTTTTTGACGGAGGTGGGAGGGGGAAGGGTCATTTGCTTATTCGTTACTACCCAACCCATTTTTTCTTTTATTCTTTCTACCGAAAATTCGATACTAGTGTAGGAGTCAAATAATTCTACCCTTGTTCTAAAAAGAGACTTTCACGTTCCAACAGTATTAGCTTTTCGATTAGGTTCAAATTGTAATTTGGATTTACAGTAAAATTGTACTTCCATTTAAGACACAGTATACAGCACAGATTTTATAATGAAAAAATTAAATAAAATCATACATTCATTTTAAATGACAATTTAGTAAAAAGACATTATATTACTAACCAGTTTTTGGACTCTTTTCTGGGAGTGAACGTGCTCATTCTTTTCTAACTTATTTTCAAATGGTCTCTCTAGTATAAGTTTCGATACTGCTATGTAGATGCACTACATAGACGCTAACTAAACGTATGGAGAAAAAGCTTGACGGCAACTACACAAGAATGCTGCGAGCAATATTGAACAAGTCCTGGAGGCAGCACCCCACAAAGCAGCAGCTGTACGGCCACCTACCACCCTTCACGAAAACTATCAAAATCAGACGAACCAGACACTGCTGGAGAGGGTGGGGACGAACTCATAAGTGATGTACTCCTGTGGACCCCTTCACATAGACGAACAAAGGCAGGACGACCAACTCGAACCTACATACAGCAGCTCTGTGCCGATATGGGATGTAGCCTTGAAGACCTGCCAGAAGCAATGGACGATACGGAGGGGACAGGGATATCTGTGCTGATCATGTGACATGATGATGATGTACTTGCTCAACCTATGAACTTTCATTAAATCGTTAGGAATTGAAAAAAAAAAGCTATAAATATTAGTATACACTTATATATAATATATTCTGTTTACAACGTTTCTTGTCATTTAAAATATAAACAATGTCAGAGCATGTATTAATTTTTCTTGGGAGTTGTTCTGGCAGGATATTTTTTAAAATGTGCCATTGTCCGGTGCTTTCTTTTTGCCTTATTATTTCAAGTTCCAAGTATTTCTATCTGTTGTATTGTATCACAGCTTGTGAGAAGAATAATATTAAACTCTCCGGAAAGGTTTTATGAATTTTCATTTTTACATTACATCATATATATATATATATATATATATCATCATGTCGCACTGGTAGCACGAATATCCCTGACCCTCTCTCTGTACTCCTCCCTATCGTTCATCGCCCTAGGTAGGTCTTCAGGACAACATCCCGTATCCTCACATAGCTGCTGAATGTATGTTCGTGCCGGTCGTCCTGCTTTTGCACGGCCATGTGTGGGGGTCCACTGGAGTACATCTCTTATGAGTTCGTCCCTGCTTCTCCAGCAGTGTCCTGCATGTCTGGTTCGTCTAACTTGAATAGTTTTCGTGATAGGGGGCAGGTGGCCGTACAGTCGGTATCTTGTGGGGTGTTGCCGCCAGGACTTGTTCAAGATTGCACGCAGCATTCTTGTGTAATTGCCGTCTAGCTTCTTCTCCAGCTGTTTTGTTAGCGTCCATGTAGTGCAGCCATATAGCAGTATCGATGTGACCGCTGCCTGGAAGAAACTGCGTTTAAAATATATATATATATATATATATATATATATATATATATATATATATATATAATGATAATGAGAAAGTGGAAACTCGCCACGTACCTGCAGTCGATGATTAGCGTACTAACACCAGTTTGAGTATCATCTCTTGTCGTAACACTGATCTAGGAGATTATTGATGTACAATGTTGCGTCCTTTGTTGGAAGCCCCAGGTAAGGCGGTTAAAGCCCTCCCAATACCCCAGCAGACACCGTAAGCAGAACAAACAATGAAGCCGTAGGTTATGGAAGGTTTTGGGAAAATATTAAAACATCAGGAATGGATATTCAAGTTTCAATTTTTTTATTTGTCCTAGGAACTCGAAAGAAAAAAAGGAAAAAAAAAGATTGAAATTTTAAACATTAAGGTATTCTAAGTAAAAAAAGAACCCTGTCTCAAGGGCTTATGCTGACTGTAACCCTGCAGAGAGGAAGACCTCTAAAAAAAAAGAGTGTTCTGAATTTGACCTTAAACGGTATCTAATGGTGAAGACCTTGCTCTATGAATCTACTCCTTCATTGCCTTTACTCCCTGGTCTACTCTGACCCGGAGTGGTAGTACCTGTTAGGATTCCGTCTATGGGGTCAAATAAATCTTTTTATATTATACGTATTCAACAGAACTGTGTGATAAAAAAGAAAATTACAAAAAATGTAAGTATAAACGCAATTCCCTAACCTCTATTCATAAAATAACCCTAGGCGGGTTGAAATACCATTAAAATCAATCAACCAATAGATATTAGAAAAAAAAGACAAAGAAAAAACAAAAATCAAGAACAAAAAGATTACCCACTCAACCTTCTTGCCTCTCTTTTTGCCACAAAATTGAGTCAAGTTGATAAAATGAACCAGGAAGTTTCTTCAGTTTTGATTTTTGCTTTGATGACCTGGCAGAAACGCCTATCATTCATTCCCGATCTGGCAATAGATTCACTTTTGTTTGTTACGGAAATTGATCCGATGCAGAAGTTAAATCTGCTGCGACAAATCAAAATAAAACCATAAACTTTGGACGGAATTAAAAAGGAAGAGATATTATTTTAAAAATGTGTGCGTGTGTTAAAAAAGACGATTGTAATTTTTAAGAGGAATAAATTTATTTTGATAAAACTTTTTTGAACTACTTAAAACTTGTTTATAGGATTGGATACCTTATTCAATACTTATATATATATATATATATATATATATATATATGAAAAAATATTTTTGTTCTAGGTCCAAAGAGAGAAAGAAATATTTTTAAATTAGTATATCCACGAAGAGATTTGTATTTTTTTTAGGATTTATTTATTCATTGATTTTGTTTTTACATACGTACGTGTATGTTTCCTGCTTCGTACTTTCGTCAGAGAACATGTATGTCACAAGGCCTTGTTAATTTATCATAGAGGGTACAGAAATAATCCTTAACAATAACTCCTTCCAATTCAATAACATTAACTATATCCAGACCTTAGGAACAGCTATGGGAACTAAAATGGCGCTAACATACGCTGCCATAACCCTAGTATATTTGGAAGAAAACCTATACGAAATAATAGATAAGAAATACGGCAATGACATAAAAGAAGACTGAAAATGAATAGAATTCGTTTTAAATCTAATTTTTCTAATAATCTGTTTTACTTCTTTTTATTAAAAGAAAAAGCGATTTTTGAAACTAATACGCTAATTACCTAACTCTGCAAGGGGAGCATTTTTTTCATTGTCAGGATTCAGAACGTTCGCAGTCGACTTATTCATAGCCAGAATAAGCGGTTGTTTTAACCGGTGTTCAATCCCATTTCGAATCATACTAAAGACTTAAAAAATGGTACTTGATACCTCCTTGCTTAGTACTTAGCATTACAAGGTGCGTATCAAGAGTAAAGTTGAGTAATCTAGGGAAAGCAGTTGACCCCTCTCCTACGTTTCGATGAAGTAGCTATTGAAAAGGAGGCCCTCGGGTTGCCCACGACTACGGTCGCCAACAACTTTCATGACACAATTTATTCGTAGAAACCAGACTCGGACAAATAGACATTGCAGCTTAATATATATAATTATTTTAATATTGTGTAACACACACACACACACACACACACACACACACACACACACACACACACACACACACACACACATCGTCATCATCATCATGTTGTGCAGCTCTCACAGATTTCTCTAACTCTTTGTGTCCATCCGTCTCTATCATCCATCGCTTCCGGCAGGTATTCCAGGCTACAACCTGTGTCCGTACAGAGCTGTTGTAGATAAGTTCTAGCTGGTCGTCTTACACTTGCATGACCGTGTGAAAGGATCCATAGAAGAATGTCGTCTAAGAGTTTTCCCTTGCTCCTCCAGCTGTGTTCCGCATGTCTTGTTCGTCTAATTTGGATGGTTTTCGAGATGGTAGGTGGCCGTACAGCTGATATGTATATATATCCGATGTAGCATCCTTGTGACGTAGTCACGAGCCACCACTGGTCTAGACTTGACACTGTTCGTCTTTTCAAGTAAAAACGTTTGGTGAATTACTCACGATTTTTTTTTCATTTTCCTTTTATTTATTTATTTACTTAGCAATAAGCAACAAAATTAAAATTGTTGGTAAACAAGAAGTTGATTTTGTTATTCATTCGCCCAAAATAGTTACATTTTTAAAAAGATTCAGCACCTCACATTTCTCAAGTCAATAACTTTCTTCTCTCTCCTACCTACGTAGCAGTAAAAATCTTTTTTTCCTTTTACACATAAAAATTCTTTTGAAGATTTGCATAATCAACGCCGACACTAGGAATCAAACTCGACATCTCTTACTGACATTAGAAAACCGGTTATCTTTAGTTACAATGTGTTTATTATTTTTTGTTCCATTAAACTATATATATATATGAGTGTAGAGAGAGAGGGAGAGGTATATATATATATATATATATATATATATATATATATATATTGATCGATTGATTGATTGATTTTAAAAGTATGTCAACCCATCTGGGGTTATTTCATGCTTAGAGGTCAGGGAATCGCGTTCATTGTACGTACATATTAACATTGTGTAGTTATCTTTTAAGAGATTAAAAAAATGCCCACAATCTTATCGAGTTCGAATAATTTTCAAACAGTTCAACCCATTGATGGAACCCGAACAAGTACTACCACTCTAGGTCAGAGTAGACCTGGGAATAATGGCAAGGAAAAAATACTCAACACTTCTCAGATCTCCATAACTATGGACCCTACAATCACACGCAGTTTAGTGTCACAGGATAAGGTTATGGGGGCGGTCTTACCCTTTCTGCAAGGGATACAGTCAGTATATTCTACGCCTAGCCGACTAGGGAAGAGAGAGAGAGAGAGAGAGAGAGAGAGAGAGAGAGAGAGAGAGAGAGAGAGAGAGAGAGAGAGAGAGAGAGAGAACAAATGCAATATGAATAAAAACGATCTGGGATCCAAGTTTCCATATCTCCTGATCAGGAAGGGGGATGTAATCTGCGACATCTTCTTCTCAAGGTGGTGAATAAAAGACTAGACAACACCTAAGACCCACTAAATGTAACATCCAACAGAGAAAGATCGAAGAATATAGTGGCAGAAACATAGTTATTTATTAAGACAAAGTTAGTTTGTGCATAAGGTCAGAATTATGGCGTGGCCAATCAGACCCGAACTCAGTTGTTTGGTAGCCATTAAAACAGCTGAAACCTAATAAAAGCAAGAAAATTATTAGTCGCTGCCCCCCAACAGACAGGACTTGACACAAGGTCAATGACCCGAAGGCCGATTATTGTGGGGATTTATGGGAAGGGAAGGTCAGGCACGGGCCGAGGCTCGAACCCTGCTGGTCTGTGCTGCTCATTGACCCACTAAATGATATGTAGGCCTAATGAGCCAAGCAGTTTCATGAACCCAAATCTGGGTCCGAGCACGGATGCCGGGTTATAGCTTAAACTAGACAGCAAGGTCTAGTGCTATACATAGGGGACAAAGATGTCAATGTTGCTGCTCGCCCACCCGAGCCTTTCAGCCTCGAATCTGCCATTGATTTCGATACCCCATCCGGCACGAATGCCAGACGGCCCAGCCAAGGCCGGGGAAATATCTTAAAAAGGTATAATAAAAACAAAAAAGATCATGATACACGTCCGAATAATTTGCGCATATGAATCAGCTACCTCTATTTGTAGGAGGAGAGATTATGGGGAGATGGCTATTTATAGATCTCCTTTATTGTTGAAATAATCAATGATAAGTTTTGGTTCAACGGTTTTATTTTGTTTGTGACACTCCCTTATGTCTGCTATTAAGGGAAGCTACAGTTTTGGGTCCTACTCATTCTTAAGCGGGAAGCAATATATTCATATTTTTATTTATATCTTTCAACATTCCTCTGTGTATCCGAGGTGATCTTTGTAACGTTTATCAAAAAACGACGGTTATATCTAAATTTCTATCCTAACAATCCTTCCTTTTAAATCTCACTGTATCTTAACTCTTAGTCACCCTTGACTGATTAAGTAGATTTCTGAAGCTATTATCTTCATTCCCCACCCAAACAGATTTGTTTCATTTTCTTTTATATCAGGTATTACTCAGATCTGAAACGAAAAATTCAGTGATATCTTTTCTCTGATTATTAACTGAATTCCTTTAAACAAAGACTGGTAATCGCATGCTTGCTTATGACGTATTATTACATCGATACGTAAATTAAAGTTTTATACAAATCCCATTACGATAATGTAATTGTAAGGTCAGCAATAATTAAGAGTGAAAACAAAAAGAGGAGGTAAAAAAGAACCCTGCAAAACCTTTCCCCCAAAAGAAACAAAAACAAAAACAAAACAACAAAACATAAACTATTTCACGTCTTATGAGACTCAAAGTAAATTTTGTAAGAAATATTGTAGGAAAATGAAACTGAAGGAAATTTTTCTTGGGTCGTCTGCTCCGATCACCTCTAAGATTTGCACAGGCTAAGGTTGAATTATTTGTATTAGGAATACTTGATATCATGCGCAAAAATCTCTAAAGAAACGATTCCACAGAAATGTAAACATGAATGAACAATGAACCTGAATCCTTAACATCTAGGCATAAAATAAAACTAGATGTGTTGACACCCCGTTAAAATAAATTGATAAATTTTGTGATGTTTTTAATAGCTCAAATCAAATTTGGACATTGCATTGAATTTATTTGAGATTATTTGGTGTCAAAATAATTATATTCACATTTCGGACATGATAGAGCTTGTTCTACTTCTTTTTTCTTTTTTGTCACAGGGTAGATTAATGAAATTTTTGAATACATCACTCGGGTACCGTGCGATTTTGGTTGGAGATTGTTGGCTGTCTCTATCTTTCATGAGTTAGAATTAAAAGAAATAAATGTAAATAAATAAATAAAGAATCGATGAAAGAAAAAGAAAGAAAGAGAGAAAAAAGAAAAGCAGGATGGAAAGACAGAAGGAAAGAAAGAAAGAAAATAAAAAGAAAAAAGAAAGAAAGTTCAAGAACAGAAAAAGAAATTCGTTCATTTTTCTTTCCATGTCTTTACTTTTCTCTTTTTTTCATTTTTAACGTCTTTCCTTCTCTTTTCCTCGTTTAAAGTCTTTCCTTTTCACTTTTCTACATTTAAAGTCTTTACTTTTCTCTTTTTTTCATTTTTAACGTCTTTCCTTCTCTTTTCCTCGTTTAAAGTCTTTCCTTTTCACTTTTCTACATTTAAAGTCTTTACTTTTCTCTTTTTTTCATTTTTAACGTCTTTCCTTCTCTTTTCCTCGTTTAAAGTCTTTCCTTTTCACTTTTCTACATTTAAAGTCTTTACTTTTCTCTTTTTTTCATTTTTAACGTCTTTCCTTCTCTTTTCCTCGTTTAAAGTCTTTCCTTTTCACTTTTCTACATTTAAAGTCTTTACTTTTCTCTTTTTTTCATTTTTAACGTCTTTCCTTCTCTTTTCCTCGTTTAAAGTCTTTCCTTTTCACTTTTCTACATTTAAAGTCTTTACTTTTCTCTTTTTTTACTTTTAATGTCTTTCCCTTTTACTTTTCTACTTTTATTGTCTTACCGTTTCTCTCTTCCTCTTTCAAAGTCTTTCCTTTTCTTTTCTTTTCCTATTTTGAAATCTTTTCTTTTGTTTCTACTTTTAAAGCCTTTCCTTTTCTCTTTTCCACTTTTTCAAGTTGATGACAAAAAATCCAGGAAAGTGACTAGCTTGAAAGAAGAGAAAAATAATATAAAAAAGATAAAAGAAGCAAAGCGAATATTCGAGAAAGAAAGAAATGAAGAAACAAAGAAAGAATGGAATAAAGAAAAGGAAAATACAAAAAGAACGAAGGCACAAATTTTTATAATAAATCGTTAGTAGTAAATGTTTTTGTTTATTTCTTCCTTTTAGGAGTTTCTTTAACCTCATTCAATATATACATATCGGGATATTATTTAAAAGTATCATTATATCTATGATTTATTCTCTTTTTACACCAGAAAGGGGTTTCGTGGGTATAACATTAAACTCTCTCTGAAGGTGAGGCTATAGTTATAGAGAGGGGGTATTCTCATAGTGTAATGCTTAAACCGATGGACTGCAGAATCGTAGAAAGCGAGATCGAACTCCAGTCAAGCTATAACATTCACTTTCAGAAAAATACCTTTTGGAAAAGTATGAACCCCCTTATCCTACCAGCTATGGGTTAAATAGTGCAGCTACTGTTCTTCTTGAAGGAGGGCTTTAGCATTAAATAACCTACAAAGGTTGATATGCCAATAAACAAAGAAACTAAACCAAAATTATAGTTCTAGAGATCTAAGGAGTGTAGAGTACTCATTCACTGACATTCCTTACAGGACTACTCTGACCCGGTGTAGCAGTATCTGATAGGGTCACGTCTATAGATCTGTTTAAAAATTATTTGTATTAAAAAAAATACTTGTTGCCATACAACTGTGTAAATTATTTGTATTCAGAGTAGTTATTTGAAGCTATAATTGATATCTAAGGATTATTATAAGTTACTTGAAACTATATAATTGTATGCAAACAAATGACTATTATAGAAATAATTACTTGAAACCATATAATCGAGTATTGATTATTAATATTTGTTAGGAAAACTTGAAACCATATCACTGAGTACAAATCGCCAGTATTAGAAAGGAATACTTGATATTATATAACTGTGATGGGTTTGATGTTTTTAAGGCATATTAACCATTGTAGGTTATTTAATAACAAATCCTCTTTATACATATATATTAAATATATATATAATTTGGTTTGGTTTGGTTTCATGGCATACCTACTATTGTAGGTTATTTAATGCCAAATCCTCTTTATACATATATATTAAATTATATATAATTTGGTTTGGTTTGGGTTTATTGCATATCAGTCATTGTAGGTTATTTAATGCCAAATTCTGTTTATACATATATATTACATATATATGATTTGGTTTGGTTGGATTTAGGGTGTATCAACCATTGTAAGTTATTTAATGCCAAATCCTATATATATATATATATATATATATATATATATATATATATATATATATATATATATATATATATATATATATATATATAGGATTTGTTTTAGTTTGGTTTTATAGCATATCCACCATTGTAGGATATTCAATTCCAAATTCTTTTTATACTTATATATCAAATATATGTTTTCTAAACACATTTTGTGAATAACATTTTTAAACGACCCCGAGGTCATTTTTTTCACACAGTTAAATTATTTCTATCTAATACGAATAATTGTTTTTACTTTTAATCACTTGTTGCAAACAGTTTAATGTTTTCAAGTATTGCTATGTATAATCAACAATTCAATTGAATATCAGTCATTTGTTTTTGCACAGTTCAATGATCAAAGAGTTTGATTTTAAACAATTCAGTTTAGCATAAATACAGTTTTTGTTTACACACAGTTAATTCAATTGAATATCAGTCTTTTGTTTTCGCACAGTTCAATGATCAAAGAGTTTGATTTTAAACAATTCATTTTAGCATAAATACAGTTTTTGTTTACACACAGTTAATTCAATTGAATATCAGTCTTTTGTTTTCGCACAGTTCAATGATCAAAGAGTTTTATTTTAAACAATTCAGTTTAGCATAAATACAGTTTTTGTTTACACACAGTTAATTCAATTGAATATCAGTCTTTTGTTTTCGCACAGTTCAATGATCAAAGAGTTTGATTTTAAACAATTCATTTTAGCATAAATACAGTTTTTGTTTACACACAGTTAATTCAATTGAATATCAGTCTTTTGTTTTCGCACAGTTCAATGATCAAAGAGTTTTATTTTAAACAATTCATTTTAGCACAAATACAGTTTTTGTTTACGCACAGTTAAATGATCAACAGTTCAATCTCAAACAATTTAATTTAACATATGTACACAGATCAAATGTCAAACAGTTCTATTTGAACCATAGATAGGACCCTATCAGGTGCTATCACTTCGAGCTTGAGTGGACATGGGAATGATGGCAATGAAGGGGTTCTCTGCATTCTCCGAAGCATTACCGAACCCTCAGGATCAGATTGTTTAGTGTCATATCTAAGACACCCGTTGCTGAGATACAGCCGGTGTGTTCTACAGCCCCATTTGACTTGATAAAATATAACTGTGAACAAAAACTCGTAAGGAACAGCAACGCAAAAAAGTGTGTACAATGGACTCTATTTCTTAACCTCTAGGCATAAAATAACCCTAGATGGGTTGAAATGCTTTTGAAATAAATCTGCTTTTATGTCCTATGTAAGTGAGTGTTAAAAACAAATAAAAAGGAAAATATCCCCGCATAATTCTGATCTCCACCTGACGATCATGAAACCCAACGTGCATGAAACTAGGAGTTTCTGCTCTACTTAAGACTCGCATCGAACATTTTTATATATTGTTATTTTGGAAAATAAAGCCATTTTAAGTCAAGGGAGAAACCGTGGCATAATGTTTAAAAGTACGGGATTCCAACTTCGAAGCAAATGAGTTCGAATTCTAGTCGTTCTGTTACGTTCATTTTTGTACTAATCTTATTTACCCCCCCCCCCGCTCGGGCAGGATATGACACAAGGTCAATTTTTAAGCGGAGTTTAACAGGTTTGAATTCAGAGTATTCCTTCTCCTAGACTAGTTGCTTCGCCAAGGCTGAAGAACCTAGTCTGTCCTACTATTTACCCATAGCTGGAGGGAGAATAATTGGATTCATACCTTTCCCAAGAGTATTAGTGCTATGTGAAATGCAATCAGTCTCGTCCAGGATTTGAACTCGTGTCGCCGTGTCCATTTCCTACGACGATAACCATTACACCACGAGCACCTCCTCCTACGACGATAACCATTACACCGCGGGCACCTCATTTTTGTACTAATACTCAGGGAAAAAGGCCCGAAGCCTCTTATCCCATCAAGTTATCGGTTAAATGATATTACTACTGTTCTTCTATAAGGCTGGCTTTGAGATTAGATAAAGGTTGATATGCCATTAAAAAAAACAACAAAGAAAAGAACAAAGAATTTTTGATCCAGTTTGTTACCAAAGGATAATATTGTGGAGTCTACTGAAGGGAAACTTACAGTATGAGATAGCGGGAAATGATTGCCGAAAAAAAGAAATAAGAAGACGAGATGTAAAATTGCTTTAAATTAAAGAAGATGACGAAAATGATGAAATAGAATAAAAGAAGAAGAAGGAGAAGAAGAGACAAATTTCTGAAAGGAATTATAAGCGAATAAATGGTTAGAGACATATCTTGTAAAATGGTTTCGTCGAGGAGGAGGGTCCGACTCATGTAACGTAACTTGGGCATGAATAGCCTGCTGGAATCGGTGGTATCCTTGTGGTGTAATGGTTAAAACGATGGACTGTGGAATTGAAGTAAACGAGTTCGTTCTCCAGTCGCGCTATTACGTTCACTTTCGGGCAAATACCCTTGGGAAAGGTATGAATCCCCTTATCATCCCAGCTATGGGTTAAACAGTACCACTACAATTCTTCTCGCTGGATGGCTTTGGCATTAAATTACCGACAAAGGTTGATATGCCATTAAACAAAAGAAACCAAATCTGGTGGAGCCCGTCCCTCTCAAGGTCAACTGCTGGTTTGAATTCTGATTTTTCCTTCGCCTAGACGGAAGTTAAAGAACTTTGTCTGCCTTACTATCTACCCATAGCAGGAGGGAGAAAAGTTTCCCAGGGGTGATCGCACTATGTGAAATGCAAAAAGCTTCGTTCAGATTTTAGACTCGGGTTGCCGAGTACAGCTCCTACGTTGATAACCGTTGCGCAACGAGCTCTTCCAAATGGTTTGGAAAAATGAAAAGCGGATGAAGGGCTATTTTAAGAGTGGTTGAGAAGGAAACAAATATTCAATGACGGATGTTTAATCCAAGAAAAAAATAGAAAGAAGCAATAACACGTTGTCATAAGAAAAAAGAAAAAAAGAAAAAAATCCCAACAAAAACAAACACTCACAAAACACCCGGAAGGAAAGGGAAAGAAAAGAAAAGAAGAAAAATCCTTTACAAATAACTGAATAAGTTATATGAAATAATGTAGACGACAATATATGAATTAAAATCAAAACTGAAGAAAAAAAAAAGCTGAAAGTAAAAGGAAAGAAAGAAAAATGACTTCTACCCCGATTAGGACCCAACAAAGCCAGTCTGTATTCATGGAAGGGGATTGGTGAACAAAAAAACCACTTGTATTTCAAATTAGAAACACGCACAACATGAAACGATCAGATACCAAAAATAGAAAAAAAAAAAAAACCCAAAAAGATGTAGATCTGATTTTCAACCAATCTGAAAGTGAGTAACAATTTATGGGTTTTTTTTTCTGTTGAGAATAGGAAGTAGCGACCAATCCCTATGAATTTTCAGCATGAATAAAAAAAAAACTACTTTGCTTTTTTTTTTTTATCTTTGTTAACCTTTAAGCTTTTTGTGCTCAGATTCGCTGATTGTCCCTCTCTTTTCGTTGCCTAGTTATTCATGGATGAGTAAATAGAATGCAATGTCTCGCTTAGTCATTTCATTCTTACTGACAAAAATATTAGTTTTCTTCTAATTGTCATTGTAGGTACTATATATACTTTTTGGTTGTATTAGTAAACCCTCGATTTATGATTACGAAATCATTAATTTTTGGAATTATTTTGAAAAGTCAAAAGGCGCTTTCAGTCCTTATTCTCATTGTTTGATTTCAACCTTACGTAATTATTACTCATGTATAAGACTATAATTACTCATGTATATACAATATGAAAAAGAAGCTTGACGGGAACTACACAAAGAAGCTACGTGCTGTTTTAAACGAACACAGGAAGATTTTGTTGTTGTTTCTTGCCGTGTCATAGTATGGGTAATTCCCACTAGATGTACCCTCACAAAATAAAGATGATATATAGGTACTTCCACCCCCCAGTTTTCAATAATAAACAAGATAGCCAACATGGCTACTCACACATCGTATCCTGACTTGTTTCTATTTTATTCCTAATGTATTGACTATCATTGAGCCATAATATTACATGGTAGCAGCAGTGCATGGACGAAACTATTAATAAGAAAGAAGACGTCTCCAAAAAAGAATAACAAGAAGTTACCGAAACTCACTACGGAATAGAAGCCTGAAGTAAGTACGCCCAATTTATTTATTTATTTCATTGCCCGATATTTAAAGCGAGATAATGAATACAAATGCATGTGAACCAGTCATGTATTGGGATACGGAGAACCTGGTCGACTCGTTCAGATTTTTCAAGCATCGATGTAAACTGTATTTCTCTATTAAAAATATACCAGCCGAGAAACAGGTTGACCACATTCTGCTATTAGCTGGCGAGGAAAGACTCAGAAGATACAAATGCTTGGACATTCGAGAACGATTCCGACCGAGCAGACCCAGAAATTATTTGGCGTAAATTCGAGGAGCGACTCGAACTTCAAGTTTCCGTATTGCACGATTTTATCTGTGCGAATATAAGCAGAAGAACACAGAAAATATTGACGGTTTCGTTGCTAGGTGCAAATTACTAGCCAAAAAATGCAAATTTAAAGACAACCAGGAAACGGAAGAACGGTTCATTGAACAGATTATTACCAGTACGAGACACCCTGAATTACAGATGCTTTTACTATCCAAAGGCATAGAGCTGACACTTCAAGAGGCTTTAAAAAGCGGTCAAACGCATGAAGCGTCCTTTAATCATATGAAACAAATGGCCGAAATTCAGGGAGGAGATAAACAGAATAAAAGAGAGTCACTGTAAACGATGTGGAAACACACCCGGCTATCAGAAAGGAAAATGCCCAACCTGGGGTACCATATGTTCGGCTTGTGGAATAAAGAATCATTGGGCAAAAATGTGCACCAACAAAAATGAAAACAAGAAAAGATTCGCCCAAGCACGTACGATACACAATCCTAAACAACCGCACGAGATCCAGACTAAAAAGCGCAACAATCGAATCTGCGCGATTAACTCAGACACAAGAGAGCCCAGCAAATTATACAAAGAGTTCGAACTGTTGACGTTTGATGCAGTTCAGCAGCAAAGAGACAATCGGACTGAAATCTTCACAGAGTTACAAATAAGGCTTCCTGATAGACCAGGCATCCACACATTAAAGGCAAAAGGGGACACAGGTGCAGAAGGCAATACGCTTCCCCTACGAACCTTCCGTAGGATGTTTCCAGACTAGGTAGATGACTTAGGACTGCCGATCCCAGGTTCTATAAAAAAGGAGCTCACAATACTAACTGCATTCAACGGCTTCTGCATAATGCAACATGGGTCAGTTTGCATACAGTGTGCACATAAAGGTAAATGGACCACACTTAAATTTTTCGTTGTGACAACAGAGGGACCCATAATAATAGGACTACCCTCACTCAAGAACTTGGTGCTGATAAGCCCCCACTGCATAATTAAAGAAGACAAAGGTCCAATTAACTCTATTGTCGAGTTAAACTCATACCCAAATCAGTTCGATCGCATAGGACACTTCAAAAGTGACTATCACATAGTCCTAAAGTCCGATCATCACCCAGTGATCCATGCACTCAGGAAATGTCATACATCTTAGGGATGAGATCGAAGAGGAATTGAAGATCATGGAATCCCAAGGCATTATTAGAAAAGTTAGCGCGCCGACCGAATGGGTTAGCAGCATAGTGTACATTCGAAAGAAGATTGGAAAACTTCACTTATGTCTAGACCCAAAGGATCTGAACCGAGCGATCATGAGATGCTATTATAGGACTCCCACAATGAAGGAGTTGGCACACAAGCTGTCAGGTGCTCAACACTTCTCAAAATTAGATGCCAAAAATGGATATTGGTCCATACCGTTTGACGCAGAATCACAACTATTGACGACCTTTCACTCACCATTTGGGAGATTCTGTTTTCGTAGAATGCCGTTTGGTCTGGTGATGTCCCAGGATGTCTTCATGCAGAGAATGGACATGATACTGGAGAAATGTTCTGGAACAATTGGACTGATTGACGATGTCATTGTTTATGGGAAGACGAAAGAAGAGCACGATTGCAACCTGCAAAATCTAATGAGAATAGTGCAAACCGAAGGGTTGTGTTTCAACAGCGAAAAATGCGTGATAGATAAAAAAAACAAATACATTTTTTTGGTGCTATCTACAATAAGAGCGGTATAAGACCAGATCCAAGTAAGGTGGAAGCGATAAAGCAACTACCCAGCCCTACCAACATCACTGATTTGTTAAAAGCGTTAGGAATTATCACCTACTTAGCACACTTCATTCTGCATCTATCTGATCTGACTGCACCTATGAGAGATCTATTAAAGAAAGAATCTGAATACCAATAGACTGCTAGTCACCAGAAAGCAGTGAAAAAAAATCAAAGACTTGATTTGCAAGGAAATGTCTCTCACCTACTTAAAACCGTCGAAAGAAACGAGTTTGCAAGTGGACGCATCGAACAAAGGTCTATGCGCAGTTCTCCTACAAGAAGGAAAACCAATTGAATTTGCTTCGAAAGCACTTACAGAAACGGAACAAAGATATGCAAACAGAGCGAGAGCTTCTAGCCGTCGTTTTTGGCTGTGAACGATTCAGGACCTACTTATATGGATGTAAATTCCAAGTGGAAAGCGATCACAAGCCATTAGAAATGATCAGCCTAAAGAATTTATTTGCAGCTCCACCTCGTTTGCAACGTATGTTGCTACGCCTACAAGAATATGACCTGAGCATTATCTATCGTCCAGGCAAAGAGATGACCCTGGCAAACGGATTCTCCCGGTTACCAAACAAGAAAACCAAAGAAGAGATAAACCTAAATGTTAGAGTGGATTTTGTTCAATTTTCCACAGAAAAGTTAACACAAATACATCAGGCAACAAAAGCGGACCCGATACTTTGCGAACTTAGGGAAACCATTCTGCAAGGCTGGCCCAACACATTCAGAGAAATCAGCAAAAACTTGCAGTCATACTGGTCATATCGGAACGAGCTGGCCATTGAAAATAGTATCCTAATGTAGAGTGGCCGGATAATTATACCTAAGGTGATGCAGCCAGAAATATTACAAAAAATTCATTATGGTCATCAGGGAATGGAATAGTGTAAGTTTCGAGCCAAAAGCTGCGTTTTTTTAGCAACATCAATCAGGATATCAACAAAATTGTGCAAGGATGTGTTATCTGTCAAGAACAACAGAAAGGCCAATGTACAGAATCCTTAAAACCGCACGAAATTTCAGTGAGACCATGGTAAATAGTCGCCACAGATTTATTTCCAGTCTGTAGATCACATTATATGCTGGTGGTTGACTACAATTCAAAATATCCTCTAGTGAGAAAATTGAAGGACTTCAGCAGCCAAGAGATAATCAACCTCTCCAAGCACATATTCGGAGAACATGGAATCCCGGAGAGATTGATTAGTGACAACGGTCCTCATTATAGTTCTACCCTGTTCAAGCAATTTTCATGGGAATGGGGATTCGAACACTATACATCATCTCCTAGATACCCTCAAGTAAACGGTCTAGCAGAGCGCTGTGTACAACCCATAAAATCTGCTATGCAAAAAGCTGCTTCAAGTAACCGCGGCTTAGATATGGTGTTGCTATGCTAATGGTCCACTCCTATCGACCATGTAATTCCATCACCTGGCGAACTACTGTTCGACCGAAAACTTGTGGGAAACTTACCAGTAAAGTGCCCCAAAAATGCAAGCCAAAAAAGAAAAAATACCAATCCGCCTGTATCAAAAGAAGTCATACCAAAAGTCTCAACATGATCAGCACATCCGAGACCTCCCAAACATATTAGAAGGGCAACGTGTTCGACTATATGATCCGGATTCAAGTAAATGGTCCCCGGCAGTTGTTATACAGAGATGTGTTGAACTCAGATCATATATAGTGCAGAATTCATCCGGAAAGTCGCTTCGAAGAAACCGCAAGCATCTGAGGAAAGATAAGTCCTCAGCAACGCTGAATCCCGAGGCATCTACACCCACATCCGCGATATCCCCAGAAACCAATGGAGAATCTACAGTGGGTACAAACACAAACCACTCACCCATGAAACAAACTAGCACCGCCACAGCCAAGGGCAGATCTGTTCCAGATACACCTCACAAGACCCCTTACACTCATCATGGAACTCAAAAAACATCCAGATCCGGTAGTGTAATTAGACCACCAAGAAAGTTCAATTATGCTGAGAACATTTCCTAATCGAACCATCAGGCTACATCCATACATATGTCGTGGTTCTTTGATATATTAATTATTTTTGTTGTTTTGGGAAAAAGAGGGATGTCATAGATGCACCCTCACAAAATAAAGATAATATATAGGTACTTCTGTCCCCCCAGTTTTCAATAATAAACGAGATAGCCAACATGACTACTCACACATCGTATCCTGACTTGTTTCTATTTTATTCCTAATGTATTGAGCCATAATATTACAGTGTTCATAAAGTATCAGCCGGTGTTACTCTACTAGGCTGAGTGAAGGGACTTCTGTTCACGGCAGAATTAATTCCTTTCGACAAGTAGTTCATGTATAAGTAAGTGAAGTTCGCTCCGTGAACATAAATATGACGTTTTGTTGTCGGTCGTCAGCGTTTTATCTAAACCGGGGATTTTAGGTTGAGTAGCCAGGGCGACTACGATGAAGAGGTTCTAGGTTCAAGTTCTGTTTTAGATAAGTTTTTTCTATTTAAAAATATTTTATCTTCAGTTCATTACAATCAGGCTGACTATAAATATTTATTCAACAAAAGAACAAACCATGTGTAAAGTTAGTTTTCTGTCGTTTTTAAAAGCTTAATCTGGTACAAAGCCAGATGGAATACATGAAAATTCTTTTGCCCCGACCTTAATGAAAGAAAATAATGTTTGATTGATCAGAGCCAGTATAATTAATTAATTTTTTTTCTGAAGTCAACATCGTATAGACATAAAAGTAAAGTTGGCCACCGTAGTCGAGGACGACCCGATGGCCCCCTTTTTTCAATAGCTTCGAGGTGTAGAGGAAGACGCTACTCCTTTCCCTCGATTGCTCCACTTTACCGTTGATCAATACCTTATAATACTGAGTGTTAAGCAAGGAGACATCAAGTACCATTTTTGAGTCTTTGCTATGACTCGAGCTGGGATTGAACTCCTGTCTTCCGGGCCATTTTTGAACTCTCTAACCATTATGCCAATAGGACGGTTTCGTATGTGTTTTGTTTGATTTCTTTATTTAATAACAAATCAACTTTCGTGGATTATTTAAAGCCAAAGCCATCCTTATCGAAGGAGAGTAATTGTACTATTTAACCCCTAGCTGGGAGATAAAGGGGGTTCATACATTTCCCGAGGGTATTAGTTCGAAAGTGAACGTAATAGCTCGACTGGAGTTCGAAATTGCTTATTATGATATTGCAATTCAGCACGTCAACCACTACACCAAAGGGACTCATCTATAGACATAGGCTACATGACATATCAAGCTCCCCTGTTAGAGGATTCAAGTTCAAGTTCTGGGTGAACCTTTCTTTTGCGCTGAATTTCTGCAATTTGTTTGTTTGTTTTATGTCAAGGTGGGGTAATAAATATAGGTCTATCTACATCTATGATATGTATATATCTAACTCCTCTATACGAACAGGATGTGACACAAGGTCAATTTTAAAGTAGAGTTTAACTTGTTTCACTGTGGCCCAGTCGTTTCGGGCTGCAGAATACACCGATTGAATCTCTGCAGAGAGGTAAGACCCCCACCAATGAGGATATTACACTAAAATATCTGATATTGGGGTTCCAGTAATGCTGGAGCTTTGGGGAATGTGGAGTACCCCTTCAATGCTATCGTTCCCAGGTCTACTCTGGCCCTGAGTGGTAGCACCTGATAGTGACCTTGGCCCAGTCAGCTGGCGCTGCAGAATACACCGACTGCATCTCTTCAGAGGAGTAAGACTCCCCCAAAGAGTGTCCTAGATATGTCACTAAACAATTTGATGGTGAGGCTCCAGTAAAGCTTCAATAAAGCTGGAGCTTTGGGGAATGCAGAGTACCCCCTTTTGCCATCGCTCCCTGGTCCACTCTGGGTCAGAGTGGTAGCGCCTGATAGGGTTCTATCAATGAGTTAAATAGAACTAAACTATGTAATTTCGGTAAACTGAATTATTTGAAATAGAACTATATTTTATATATTCAAACTGTGTATTTATGCTAAACTGAATTGTTTGAAATAGAACTGTTTATATGTATAATATGAATTTGGCATTGAATAACCTAAAATGTTTAATATGCCATAAGACCAAAGCAAACCAGGTTTCACTGTTTTCCTTCTCATACAATGAAAAATGAATTCGCTAATAATGGCTCGTTAGCCTTGTACGCTAACCCAGGGTAGGATTTACCTACGGTTATCAGGGGCAGCCTGCTAGATTATAACCTTGTTTCAAGTGTACACCGAGTATTTACTTATATAATATATTCAAAACCATAAGGACAATGGTACAATAAGTATAGGATCTAGAGTATGGGGCCTCTGTACAATGAATATAGGACCTAAAATATGGGTCCTTTGTACAATCAATATAGGGTCCAGAGTGGTCTTCCACTATTGGGCCATGTGATACTTCTCAAGTGGGCCACATATATATGTACTCTAGAGTTCGACCTTGGGTTCACAAGTTGGGAAATCCTGCCCTGCGCTCTCCAAAACTTGCCTGTAAGTTCAGACGGTAAATCGCCAGCTTGAAAGACATCTATCGTATAAGTCGACTCGACTGAACATATAAAAATCTGTTTACTGTGCTGGCGTGCAATAAAGCAAATAGCATCCATATATCATAGCGGCTTGCGGTCAAATACCGCTGAAAGCAGAGGTTCTCGTTTGATCTCCAAAGTTAAGCACCGGTCCAAGACGTATTCATCAAGAATAAAGTTTATCCACGAAGATATCGTTAATTAGAAAGATAAGTCTATTAAATGTTATGGATTACTTAATAATTAATTTTTTAAAAACATTTTAATAAGTATTTGAGTGATAAATGCAATACTTTTTGTGTGATTTAATTTGTTGTTGGGTCCATTTGAGGTAAGGATTTAATGATGTAATATCCATCTGTCTTCATGTATTTCAACAATTGATGTAATATTTGATAAATTATCTCTCCGTCTCTTATATATGTATATATATTTTTAATTATTTCTATACCTGTATTATAACTCTGGGGGTGTGAAAAAACCCAGATGATACAATTTGTAAATAAAAAAATATTACACAAAGTAATATTTGAGAAAAAAATCATTAAAAAAAGAAATGATTAAAAACATTCGTACTGCTTGAAAATAATCAACTCGTACCGCAATTTCTAATCAAAAGATCAAACACCGACGGAGTTACCTAAGCTGAAACGTAAAATACAGTACGTAGAACGAAATTAGATTGCTTAAAGAGCCAGAAGTATCTACCTAGTATTCGGCAACCAGATCATCAACAAAATTCTGACACTCAGAATTAACCTGATGATACTGTAGGTGAAACCTTGATTACTTCTGGCTCTTGAGGTATTCTCCTCACCTCTCTCTCTCTTATATATATATATATATATATATATATATATATATATATATATATATGTGTGTGTGTGTGTGTGTGTGTGTGTGCGTGTGTGTATGTGTGAGTGTACGCGCGTGTGTTCATTTAAGTATTTTCATATTTTTTACTTGCTCTATCTATCTATCTATCTATCTTAGCACACATTCACCCAAGGGTGTCACAAAGACATATACATACGTTTGATTATTTTCTCCTCTATCAAGATCAAGGCGTTTCTCGGATGAACTTGTTTAAAACGTTGTCTGAGACAGCTGGCTCGCTTCTGACACGTAAATATGTCAGCTCCAATAATGTACAACATGCGTTTTTCGCCACCCGATGATGGTTGTATTACAAAGAAGTTTAATTTTATTTTTTCCCTTTTTGCTTAAACTTTATTTTAAAAAATTTTTTCCTCTTTTAATTTTTTTTTTTTTTTTTTAGATATCTTCTTCTTCAGCCATTTTAAATGACTTCCATCATGTTTCACTTCAAAAACAACGAGGTAGACGACATTTTTTTTTCATTGTTTGCTAACAAAAACGACCGGAAAGAAGAACAATTCTCCGTCTTTATTACTGCAGTTTGATTTAGCCTTAATGCAACAGGAACAATGTTTGATATATAAAAAAAATTCTGTCACAATTCGACTATTGTGTCTCGCCTTTTAAAACTAAGTCTACTACAACCCTTTTCTTTCCTTTTCCTCCACTCTCTCCCTTATATATATATATATATATATATAAGGGAGAGAGAGAGAGAGAGAGAGAGGAGGAGGAAATAAAAGGGTTGTTTATATATATATATATATATATATATATATGTATATATATATATATTGTGGGTACATGCAAATTTTAAAAGAGAAATACCAAAAGAAATATGCGAAAATTGGAGATTTACGATATGAAGAAATTTTATTGAAATCACAAGGCCCATTTTATCAGAGAATTGTCAAGCGACAACCTTCAGAAGTCATTTAAAAAACAATGTAAATAAGATTAATTAAAGCGGGTGGGGGTGAAAATGAAAATAATAACAAGACAAAAAGGGGAAAAAAAATTACCCTCCCCGCCTAAGTCAAGCAAGAGAATTCTCTTAATAAATTCTAAGAGTGTTTTGTGTTTTGCTTGCATGGAGAAGGCCGATTAAGTAAAATGGTCTCCAGGACAATTAGATGTTGTTTCGTTCTAGCTCTATGCAAGGTCACAAAATGCTCTTTATTTCCTCAAAAATTGAAAATTTACATTTAAAAATTTTAGGGGAGCATGAAGCCCCCAAAGTTTTGTGGAGGACGAATGAAGACTCTGATATCTAGGGAGCCCTAGCTATCCACATTCACCGACCCAGATGCTTAATACAATAAAAGACAGCTATGCATCAAGAGGCGCGCAACAATCACCAAAATACAACATTCGCTCTATGAGAATCTATTTAAAACCAGGTGAAATGAATGATTTATTTACAATGAAGACATATACACAATTTGGGTAATAATGGGAGAGGGGAGAAAACCCACCAAAATAATTGGTAAAAACAAGGATAAAACCCCGTTTAGTTACCCTGTCGTCTCCCCGTCTATGATTGATGTATAGAGATGACTGTTTCCCGGTGTCCAAGTGGACCGAAAACAAGCCGAGTTATCCCTATGGCAGCGTGGATCTAAACAAACGGGATAAAAGAAACGCAGGCGAGGGCTAGCCGAGGAATGGGTGGCATCGATTACAGTAATGTGAGTCCAAGATCCCCATAAAAGATGGGGCAGGAGGAAGGTTCAGGTGATAAAAGAATAGGGGATCTTGGAAACTAACAACTAAGTGATGGGCCAATGACACAACTCAAACTGCTAACTAAGGTGTAAAGGGGCAAAAGAATTCCTACTTACCTGGAGTGGGGTCCAGAAGGACCCGGACCATCGTCGCTATGTGCCGAAATAGGAGGGAAAGATGACTCCAACGTTGCCCCCTTTCGTATGACCAAGCTCGCTACATACATCCACCTTTTGTCGAATGTTATGCGGTCCAAGCGTTTTCTATCGCATCTAATTTTGACCCTAAGCTGATGCCTAAAGAACAAAATCAAATCACGATGTGATAAGTTTGCACCGTCATACAATCCCTTATTTCGCGTCACTCAAATCACCATTCTAGCCACAGCTAAAATCGCGGGAAACACCACACGCTTTTCACCTTGATACGGAGGATCCTTATTGTCCACGACGTAACCAACGTCGAGCAGCACGAGCTGTTTGGGACTGAGGCGGACCGTCCACTCCCCGACGTAACTCCAGAACGAGCGAACTCGCTCGTAGTAGTTGAGGGCATGTAAAGCCGTTTCCTCTAAACCACTGCCGCAGCGAGAACAGGCGGCATGTATGCCAAGCACGTTCTAAAAGCCCAGTCATTAAGGGGCAACATGTTCCGGGCAAGCCGCCAGGTGAGCAAGGACTCGGAGTTGTTCAAGAAGCTCGAGCCTGGTATCCAATTCCATTGAGAGCAAATCTCCCCCAGTGACCAGTCGAGTCGCTCCACAAGAGGATCCGAAGCGGAACCCACCACTAACTCCCGATACAGTTCCTTTCGAGGCCGAGAAAGGTCCTTGGAACCAGGAAGTCTATGGAGGGTTATACAGCACTCGCTGGCGAACGGTGTTTCATCCCTAGGCCTACGACGACCTTCAGCCTCGGGATTGGACTTCAGGCGAGGAAAGACGACTCTCACCTTTTGTCCCCACACCGTGCCTCTCGACAAGAATCGGTCCAGGTAAGCCAGTCTTTCCACGATCCAGTGGCTCTCCGGATCCGGCATCCCTAGACCCCCATTTCGAGGACGTTGGTAGCAAACCTGTCTACGGGCCATGGGGCTTCGACCTTTCCAAAGTAGTTTGTAAAAGGATTGTTTCAGTGCCATCCGTTGACCCCTAGGCAGGGGAAGTACGGACGAGTGGTAAAGGATCAAGGGAAAGATATACACAGCGCACACCTCCTCCCTGCTCTTTAAGGACAATCGCCTTCGAAGCCAGGAAGCCACCTGCGCTTCTACCTTGGCCTGTACCTCCGACCAATTTCGCTCCAACTGGAGGCCGGGCCTGAATCACACCCCAAGGATTCGGACGGGTCCGTCACTCCAGCGTAAGGGCTCTGGCAGGGGGACGCCACCTCTCCAAGCACCCAACCACAGCCCTTCGCGCTTATCAAAATTGATCTTGGCACCTGCTACTTCTTCGTACCTCTCAAGCGCCTTCTTCACAGCTAGTATGAACCAATGGCGGGACACAAAGACAGTGGTATCATCGGCATACGCAGAGACCTTCGCCCTAACATGGCCGGCAATGGGGACACCACGCAGGGCCGGACTAGCCTTCTCACCCTTAACTCTACGGAGCAGGAACTTCAAAGCGAGGACACAGAGAAGAGGATACAAGGGGCAACCCTGCCGGACCCACCGCTACATCGTAAACTCCTCCAAACGCTTTCCGTTCACCTGTACCACTGCCTGTGGGTTGTGGTACAACACGCTGATGCATTTGCGGAACTCCGGTTCGAATCCGGCGGTCTCCAAAACCGTCGCCAAAAACCGATGGTCCACCCTGTCGAAAGCATTGGACTGATCTAAGTTGATCAGCGCGGCTTTAGTGTCGTCTTTTAACCCCTCTAGGATCTCGGGAACCAGATGCAAGTTGTCTTGGATCGATCTTTCCTTCACAGTAGTTCTGCTCCGGTCCAATCAAATCGCTGATGATAAGCTGCAAATGTGATATCAACCTTTGGTAATGCTACTAGAAATGGCTCCCCAGCAAACCAATGGTTGAACATATTCGTCAGGATAGGGACAAACATGTGTGACATCCTTAAGTACACTTCGTAGAGGAAACCATCTAGTCCCGGCGACTTATTGAGGCCGACCTGATTCAACGCGTCATGGACTTTTCATTCAGTCACTAAGCCCTCGCAACTAGCCGCTTCCGCCTCCCCAAAGGCGGGGGAAGTCGGCTAAATAGCAACGAAACTCCTGTACCGGGAGGTCAGGACAGCGGGCAAAGCGATCACGAAGTGCACGATTCGACCGTAGTGCATGCCCATCCGGGAACTGGACGAACTCGATGTACCGATGAGAAAACCTTCGTACTTCTTCCTCACGCACGAACGCGTTACATTTTACGGCTTCATCGACAACTCGATTTAGCCTAACTCTAACTACAAAATCCTTGTTGTGCTCGCTAGTCTTGCGCTCAAGGTCCCGCCTAGCTAGATTTACAGGTAGGGAATCTCCCCACTCCACCACCTGGGAAAGTCTATCGCCTAAAGACTTCGCCTTCTTGGCCCTATCTAGTTTGAGCTGTCGGCCGTATTTAATAGCGAAGTCCCTAATCCTATACTTAAGGGATCCCCACCACTTATTCCCGGTAACCGCCCCTACCAGCGCTCGCTGAATTAGGCTTTCCAGCCGTTCCCGAAAGTCCCCTATTTCCAGCAAGGAGGTATCGAACTTCCAGTAGCCGACCAGACTTGGCCTATTGATAAATCGCAGACTGACCCTAACAAGTTTATGGTCAGTCTACTCTATCCAGTGAAACGTGGGACACGTAACGAAGTCACTGTATGCTCTTCTAACACTCTGTCCAAATAAGACCGAATCTGTTCAGAGGGCGAATCTCCTAATTACGTCCACATCTCCTGCCCTGGGTGATCCAGACGAATCCTGTCGACTAAATCATGCACGGTCAGCAAGTCGATCAGGCTGCTTTCACACCTATCCAACCCACTAGCACTCTGCCCACCCCTATCTAACTTGGGATCAAGGATCGTATTCCAATCACCAATTAAAACTAATGGTTTCGAATCGTCGAGGACTGGCTCCAACCGTCGGAATAAGGAGCGTCTCTCGCCAACGTAATTGGGCGCATAAACCGCGACCACCTGGAACTCGAAGCCTTTAACGTCAACATCTGTCACAACCAGCCGGCTCCCGTCATCTGCAAAGACAAGATTGACAATCGTATTAAGGCTGCATCCAACCAGCAGAGAGACTCCAGCGCTGCAGTGGCTGCTGAATGCTGAAAAGACCACAAAGTCACCCTCCAGCACCCGACAATCCTCTGTGCAAATGAATTGAGTCTCTTGCACTGCAGCAACATCTACATAGAAGTTCGAGAGTTCACCAAGCAAGTGAATTGAGAGTCAACCCAAGAAGGGAGTTGACGAATAATGGAAGAAAAAATAAATGAATCGTCCTGAGTAGAATGCTAAAACAAGATTAAGTAATTGAATTAACCATTTCGCCAGTGAATGTTGTACGGAATGGCACATGGACAAAATAGGTCGCAAAGGAATATCAGGTTAATGAATTTTAGGTAACCCATACATTCTCGGTCTTTGCGAACTAAATGGACAAATTAACTCATAGACTTCTCTAGAGATGATTTTTTTTTAACACTTTAAGAAATCGCTTCTGTAACTTAATTTCTAACTTATAGGTGTCATCAAAGGACAAATCACAAATTTTTAGAAATTTAGTTGCATCGCCCAAAATGATAGCCATTTTAGTAATACAATCATTACGATTCAGGATCCAAACGGCAGCATCTTTATCAGGTCTAGTGAGAAAGATAGTAGAATTCCGTTTTAAGCACTCAGCAACTTCAAAATGATTCTTCTGCCACAAGAATTCACTAGAGATTTCTTTAGTATTAATAAGTCCATTAGCTATGTCAGCTAAGCTAGTCTTCAAATAACACAGATTTTGTTGTGACACCGGAGAGAGCTTAAGTAATTGTTAAAACAGTAACTCAAACGCAGAAAAGATCGTAACTGAGTCAAATGTTATGCGAGGGGAGGACACAAAAATTCAATCCTCTCGACAAAATCAAACTTTCACAATCCGACAAAACATAAGAAGAAAAATTAAATATATATTTGTCGGATGTTAGCACACAACCAAACTTCCTCTTAATGAGGAAGTGAAAGAAACTTGTTTTTGCCAGTATTGAACAGGTATTTAGAGAAGCGAAATATATCAAAGAAGCTAAGAGATGTCCAAGCTTTCTTCCATAATGTATGTAAACGGTTTTAAGAGAAGTAGTATACGCAGAATAAAAGTTGATGGGAAGTGCCTGTGGTGTAATGGTTATCGTTGTAGGAAATGGACACGGCAATACGAGTTCAAATCCTGGACGAGACTGATTGCATTTCACATAGCACTAGTACCTTTGGGAAAGGTATGAATCCAATTATTCTCCCTCCAGCTATGGGTAAATAGTAGGGCAGACTAAGTTCTTCAGCCTTGGTGAGGCAACTAGTCTAGGAGAAGGAAGACTCTGAATTCAAAGCTGTTAAACTCCGCTTAAAGATTGACCTTGTGTCATATCCTGCCCGAGCGGAGGGGTTGGGTAAATATGATATACGCAGGATAAAAGACGATTTCATCTTTTATAAAAGTGCATTACGGCAATTTATTTTAGAAATACGTCTTGAAATATAATCAGGGACAACTTTATTATTCATACAAGATTGAAGGAATTGGATCTTACATTGTTCCCAGAGATATTCGTAACCACACAACACCCAGGCATTCAAAATTGCTCCATTCTGCCACCTGTGGGCATTTGAATACCTTAAATAGTTGTATGGTTAATTACAGCAAGGAGTGTTTTGTGGCCTTGAGTGTTTTGGTGTCTTTCTTTGAACACTTGTTTAATCGCCTAGAATTTTTCTTGGATTACTGCCACCTTTTTTTTCTTTTGGCTGACAGCTGGACGTAAGCTACTTCCTTCACACTTGGTCCAGACTTCATTAGCAACTGACGGCCGCGAATGTGTATTTATTTCTAAAAAGAAATAAATAACTCCGCGGCTTGCTTGTCTTATCACTATTTTTTAAACCATCTTTAGTTTGTCATTTTTCTCTATTTTTTTAGTTTGGTTAATTCAAATAACATACGCGTCTTACCCCACCTCCTGGTTGTCTCTCACTAACATGGAGGACTAGGGTTAGGGTTAGGGTTTAGGGTTAGGGTTCTTCAAATAACTCCCAAATCCTCTTTGGAAGATATATGCATACATATGTCTGTATATATGTGTGTATGTGTGTATTTTCAGCAGACATGTGTATACATATATAAAAAAAGGGAGAAAGAGCTACCAGTAAATTTAAAACCACAAAGCACCCCACACAAAAATTTCCCAAGACACACACTCACACACACACAGAGAAGACAAAAAACTGTTTGTTAAATCCAAAACCACTCCAATGCCAGCGCCCACACCCACACAACGATAAACACACTCTCGGAAAAAGGGAGAATAACCCCATATAAAACCCGCCTGACTAACCGAAAATCATTCCAACTAGAAACAAGAGTGAGTTCAAGTCTCATTGAGTACCCCATTAACCAGGCCTTGTGCCACATATGTTCTCTAACGAAAGCAACAAGCTGGAAACATCCACATATAAAACACGTATGTAAGAACAAAATAAATAAATTCAAAACATACAAATCTCTTCGTGGACCTTCCTATTTTAATATATATATATATATGTATGTATATATATTTGTATGAATAAAAACTCAAAAAATGGTACTTGATGCCGCTTTGTTTAACACTCAACGTTATAAGGTACGTATCAATGGTAAGTGGAGCATTCCAGGGAAATGAGTAGCACCCTCCTATACACATCGGTGTATTAGCTATTGAAAAGGAAACTTTCGGGTAACCCTCGACTATGGTCGACTAACTTGTATGTCTGCGTGTGTGTGTGCGTGCGTACGTGCGCGTGTGTTTATGTGTGTGTTGCTTTTTAAAGCTTCGTTCAGAAAAAGTATGATCTCCAATTTTCTAGAAAACTGCTGAACATTTAAAAGCAAAATATAAAAAATTAGGAAAACTTATTACAGACCTGGTGAAAGCCATCGCGATTTATCGATAAACTGTATGACGCAAAGTGTCACTTTGTAACTGTAGGTAAATAACCTTAAGGCCTGTGTGTTAGACTAAGTAAAGCTTAGTAAATCACAACAGCAGATACTATCAGCAACCTAAAACGTGTGCCATGTTTAAGCGAAAGTGTACGGAATAACCGACTATGCAATAGAAAGTATCTTTTTTCGCCTTCTACAGAGACATCTTGACGTAGAAGCTATTCCTTTTTAGAGATCGACATCCGTTTCCGTAAAAAGGGTCTCCAAAGAGGATTGAGTTCTCTACATTAAAAAAAAAATCTGTGAAACAAGTTTATTAAAAATTACCGTTCGGCAGATGTTCCCGCCATTTCTAATGACAAATAGAAACCTTCCTGACAGCTATCGATCGTTTTTAAAAAAATGTTTTTGTTTTATTTAGTTTGACGAACGGATTAAATTTGTGTTTACTGATTAAACTTGTACTCGATCGAATTGTGTTCAGTGTTAAACTGAACCTGGTATGACCAAAAGTAGAAATACACCAATTATCTTAGATAATTAGACTGTTTTAATGATTGATTGATTTCAACGGTATGCCAGTCCCTGTAGAGTTAGGGAATTGCGTTCATAGTATATTCTTTGTTTAGTTGTTTCCTTTAGAGACTTTTTTCAGCAATCAATTTATGATATTAAGTATTCCTATCTAATACAAATAATTTGTACTCAATTATATAGTTTCTAGTATTCCTATCTAATACTAATAACAATATGGCTTCAAATATTTATTTCTATTTAATAATAGTCATTTGTTTGCATACAATTTATGATATTAAATATTCATATCTAATACAAATAATTTGTACTCAATTATATAGTTTCTAGTATTCCTATCTAATACTAATAACAATATGGTTTCAAATATTTATTTCAATTCAATAATAGTCATTTGTTTGCACACAGTCATATGGTTTCCAACGCAGGTTGGACACCGGATTCAATATAAGCTGGAGTTTTTGGCATCTCAGATCGAGAGTCCGGAGAGAGTTCGAGTCGGAGATAGAAGAGTAAGAAGAAAGATTCCAGAGACGTTCTGACATCGCCCCTGAACCGAGACCTTGTGCCAGACTCAGATATTAAGACTTGGTGCACTATTAGAGCAGTGTTCCGGGGTTAGTTAAAGTAAAAGAGACGGGCCAGAATCAAAAAGAAGTCTGTCACGGTTGCTGTTAGAGTCCTCGTCTATTTAGAGATCTCCTGAACGAAAACCTTGAGCCAAACTCCGAATACTAAAGACTTGGCCCATTACAAGACCCTTTACAACTGTATTACAGATTCCAGTGTCATTCAACTAAGACAGTAAGGGAAGGCTTCAAACTGCTATATACAACCAACGATATAAAGAAAAAGAGTTGTTATATTTATGACCTGTGTTGAGTTTATTGTCTGTTTTTCGTGTGACCAACATTATTTTGATGTAAACCAAAGAAGGTTGCTGCATTAATAAGGAACTTTGTATTGTTGTTTCTTAAGAGATTTCTTTTTACACATGGTCCTTTAGAATGCGAATAATTTTTAAACATTTGATTCATAGATGGGACCCATAGCAACTAATATCACTCCGGTTCAGAGTGAACCGAGTTGTAATTGCATACTCTTTCATCCTCATCATCATATCGCGCTGGTAGCACGGATATCCCTGACCCTCTCTCGCCACTCCTCCCTATCGTTCATCGCCCTAGGTAGGTCTTCAGGACAACATCCCTGTGACGGCAAATTGACTAAAAATGCCAAAGCGGGACTTTATTTTCGCACGGGGCAGGTTGGCACTTGATCCCCTATAGAATAAGTCCTCGTTCAGAGTTTTTCTCTCAGGCATATAAGACCTGGAATATTACGTGAGGGATCAATTTTTAGAGCCAGACTGACCGCCGCTGGCAAGGGGTTCCAAATTTCACACTATCACACACCCACCAGGCCGCTAAACTTCCTTCCCCTCGACTATGGAAGAATATGGACCTATAGGTCTTAGTCGTAATAATATTATATTGTAGTAGTCGGCAACTCCGGTTTCCCGTGTGATATTTTAGGAATTAATAGGACAATTCTAAGCAAGATAACATAAGGCGAATAGAAGCTAAAAAGGAAATGTGACAACAACAAATTCGTAGTAAAACGGCAAAGAACAACATAGACCACATGGTAACATAAAAATACATGAATTCCTTTACTACAGTTATATACACTTTCAAAGTGTCAAAACATATAATAATTGGACAGTCCACGAATATAAATGTCTTTTCTTGACTTTTGCTTTTCTTCAAATTGAGAGAGAGAGAGAGAGAGAGAGAGAGAGAGAGAGAGAGAGAGAGTGGTATACAAAATTTGGGTATAAAGGAAAATGTCCCCAAAGTTACTTATCTTATTTTCCGACGGGGTTCCACTGGAGAATCTTTCTTCTTTCATGGGCTAATAGACTTTGTTCTATTTTTTTACACTGGCTTGAAGAACCTGGGGTCCTTCGTGTCTCAGTAATTCTTTTGTCTTCCACCCGGAGTAAAATGGCTATGGTTCGTCTGCCCACTACCAACCCTGCTCAAAAACTAAACTTTCTTATATTTTACTTCCGCTGAGGGGAAGGAGTCCCCACTTCCGTTTTGGGGTCCCAGCCAATCATTTGGCTTCTCTCTCCCTCCCCTTCCGGTGTCCGGCGACATGAGGTTACTAAGTACCAACATCTGTTGATACCCCTCTGTGATCTACATTCTTCCTTAACGGTCACTTTTTTTTGACGGCTAGATACTGCTAATTCAACAGGAGGATAGTATTAATTGTATCTCCCTCCTCCTAGTGGGATATCGCGTGACATCCCGTATCCTCACATAGCTGCTGAATGTATGTTCGTGCTGGTCGTCCTGCTTTTGCACGGCCATGTGTGGGGGTCCATAAGAGTACATCTCTTATGAGTTCGTCCCTGCTTCTCCAGCAGTGTACTGCATGTCTCCAGAACTGGAGCCTCGCAATCAGATACAATTTACTGCCCGTGGTGTAATGGTTATCGTCGTAGGAAATGGACACGGCAACACGAGTTCAAATCCTGGACGAGACTGATTGCATTTCACATAGCACTAATACCCTTGGGAAAGGTATGAATCCAATTATTCTCCATCCAGCTATGGGTAAATAGTAGGGCAGGCTGAGTTCTTCAACCTTGGTGAGGCAACTAGTCTAGGAGAAGGAAAACTCTGAATTCAAAGCTGTTAAACTCCGCTTAAAGATTGACCTTGTGTCATATCCTGCTTGAGCGGAGGGGTTGGTTAATATTTACTGTTATATCCAGGACAATCATTTTTGGGGGTGATTTCTTACCTCTTAGCTGAAGGAACACTCAGCGTATTCTAAGCTTCACCGACAGGGCCTGAGTTGCCGAGATCATTATTAACATTTGGATTTGGCTGTATGATTAATCAAAAAGTAAAATCAAAAGAAAAGCAAAAGAAAACAAAATTACGAATAGGCGCTCGTAGTGTAACGATTAGCATCGCTGGAAATGGACACAGTGACTCGACTTCAAATTCTGGACTAGGCCATTTGCATTTCACATAGCGCTAATACCCTCAGGAAAAATATGAATCCAACAATTCTTTTTTTAAGGCAGACTGGGATCTTTAACCTTGGTATGACAATCGGTCTAGGAGAAGGAATACCCTGAATTCAAACCTGTTGAATTCCGCTTATAAATTGACCTTGGACTCTAACAGGTACTACCACTCCGGATCAGAATGGACCTGGGAGTAATTGTAATGAAGGGGCACTCCTCACTCCCCAGATCTCTAGAACTGAAGCCTCACGATAAGATGCAGTTTAGTGTCATATCCAAGACTTACTCTTTTTTTGAGGAGCCTTAAGCCCCGCCAACAGAGTCCGTTTTTGAGTGGAGGTCTTACCAACCAAGCCGACAGGACAATCTTTGTATTTTTTGAGATGACTAAAACGTTCCTTCTGTGTTTATCATAAGGTGGCATTAGAAGCGCTTAGTTTTAAATAATTTTATAAAAAACAACAACTAACAAACAAAAAACAAAAACAACAACCAACCAAAAAAATAAATAAATAAAAAAATGAAATAAAAAACAAAAAACAAAAAAGTCAAACAAAAACGAACGGTCCCAATTGTATTCTGACAGCTGTCATATCTTAAAAGAATTTTCTCCAAATTAAGTTTTTTGGTCTGGACACTGAAGATAGAAAAAAATAAGCCAAAGTTTCGGCATATTACGCGTTTTTACGGTAAAAGCTAGATTCAAATACCAGAAAAAGATATGCATAGTTCACGGAGAAGGTTGTGCGAATGATGAAATGTATCAAAAATGGTTGACGAGGGTCCAAGGTCAGGTAGACGAGCTGAGTCTGACAGCGATCAAATGAAGACAATACCCGAAAATAATTAACATTTAATGACACAGGAGATAGCCAACTCAAAATAGCCTTATCAAAGGACAAAAAATCATTCAAAACCATATAAGCTCTGGATACTTTTCAATAAAATATAATGCAAAAAAAAAAAAAAAAACAACAAAAAAACAAAAAACAAATGTAAAAAATTCGTGTGGTCTGGGAGCAAGTGAAATGAATTAGCATTCACCAAAAGTCGATCTTCATCGCAAAGATATGATGCTGTTAATAATATGGAATTGGAACTATGAATTCTTCCCAGATTTAGGGATACATAAATAATCATTTCCCTAAGAGAATTGGCATGTTCTTTACGAGGCCCTGTTGGGTGGTACTGTTGCAGAAACCAATTCTTGACCTCTTTTTATCAATGATCTTTGACCATTAAAGACGTTGTCTCTGGTCTTGTTAGGTAACAGTAAAACGAAATGGCTATCTTACTAACACTCACCAAGTAATATCTGTTGGGACGCATTTGTGTAGTTTTTGGGTAATGCCACCTGCATGTTAATTGTGTATATAAAATGTTGAGTGTTCCTGTATGTGTTATTGAACTTATATCATTTTTTCTTCCAGTTTGTTCAGTGTTAATATATCACAGATATTCTACAGATATACTTCAGATATACTAATATTGCCGCTTGGAGAGTGAGAAGTCGACTTAACATCTTCCCTAACACCAAGTGATCAATACAGATCTCTAAATGATTGATTCGAACAAGCATTGCTCCCAGTCAATGGTGTCGAGTGAATATTGAAGATGAGAGTATTTGAAAATATATTATGCATAACAGAAAAATTAAACTCTTTTTAGAATTATTCAAAAATTACAGTAACCCAATTAGAAATTTTATTCGAAAAAATCAATTTAAAGATTAGTTCGATTTAGAAAAAAATATTAATCACTTTTCGCTTAATACTTAGAAATTAATTTCTTTATATTAAATAATAATTTACTGAACGTTTTGCTCAGATGTGGCACAAGGCCGTAAGAACGGGGCACCCAATTAAACTCGAACTCTCTCGTGAAGGTTTGCTAATCTAGCTTGCTCTGTGACAGGTCATAATGGTTCAGGGGATAAAATAAGATAAACCGGGGTGAGGTGGGTGAGTTGACTGATTTAAAATATTTCCATAAATTTTTTATACGATTGAATGCGGTGGCAATACCTACTGAAAACGCAGAGTGAAAGTATAAACAGAAAACGATGTCAACAAATGCAAAGATAAAGTATGAACAGAAAACGATATCAGTAAAGGCAGAGATAAAGTATGAAGAGAAAATGATCTCAGCAAAGGTAGTGTTAAAGTATGAACAGAAAACGATGTCAACAAATGCAGAGATAAAGTATGAACAGAAAGCGATGTCAGTAAAGGGAGAGATAAAGTATGAAGAGAAAATGATCTCAGCAAAGGTAGGGTTAAAGTATGAACAGAAAACGATGTCAACAAATGCAGAGATAAAGTATGAACAGAAAGCGATATCAGTAAAGGCAGAGATAAAGTATGAAGAGAAAATGATCTCAGCAAAGGTAGTGTTAAAGTATGAACAGAAAACGATGTCAACAAATGCAGAGATAAAGTATGAACAGAAAGCGATATCAGTAAAGGCAGAGATAAAGTATGAAGAGAAAATGATCTCAGCAAAGGTAGGGTTAAAGTATGAACAGAAAACGATGTCAACAAATGCAGAGATAAAGTATGAACAGAAAGCGATATCAGTAAAGGCAGAGATAAAGTATGAAGAGAAAATGATCTCAGCAAAGGTAGGGTTAAAGTATGAACAGAAAACGATGTCAACAAATGCAGAGATAAAGTATGAACAGAAAGCGATATCAGTAAAGGCAGAGATAAAGTATGAAGAGAAAATGATCTCAGCAAAGGTAGGGTTAAAGTATGAACAGAAAACGATGTCAACAAATGCAGAGATAAAGTATGAACAGAAAGCGATATCAGTAAAGGCAGAGATAAAGTATGAAGAGAAAATGATCTCAGCAAAGGTAGTGTTAAAGTATGAACAGAAAACGATGTCAACAAATGCAGAGATAAAGTATGAACAGAAAGCGATATCAGTAAAGGCAGAGATAAAGTATGAAGAGAAAATGATCTCAGCAAAGGTAGTGTTAAAGTATGAACAGAAAACGATGTCAACAAATGCAGAGATAAAGTATGAACAGAAAACGATATCAGTAAAGGCAGAGATAAAGTATGAAGAGAAAATGATCTCAGCAAAGGTAGGGTTAAAGTATGAACAGAAAACGATGTCAACAAATGCAGAGATAAAGTATGAACAGAAAGCGATATCAGTAAAGGCAGAGATAAAGTATGAAGAGAAAATGATCTCAGCAAAGGTAGGGTTAAAGTATGAACAGAAAACGATGTCAACAAATGCAGAGATAAAGTATGAACAGAAAGCGATATCAGTAAAGGCAGAGATAAAGTATGAAGAGAAAATGATCTCAGCAAAGGTAGTGTTAAAGTATGAACAGAAAACGATGTCAACAAATGCAGAGATAAAGTATGAACAGAAAACGATATCAGTAAAGGCAGAGATAAAGTATGAAGAGAAAATGATCTCAGCAAAGGTAGGGTTAAAGTATGAACAGAAAACGATGTCAACAAATGCAGAGATAAAGTATGAACAGAAAGCGATATCAGTAAAGGCAGAGATAAAGTATGAAGAGAAAATGATCTCAGCAAAGGTAGTGTTAAAGTATGAACAGAAAACGATGTCAGCATATGCTGTGTTAAAATATGAACTACAAAGAACAGGTTAACTGGCACAAGAAAATCTGAACTCTGATAAAATAAAACAGGAATCCTTCCAAATTGTAGCTGTGTCCGTACGACTGTATGGCAGTCTTACACTGTCTTTACCGAAACACCTTCTGAAAAAGAAGCTGGATGGGAACTACGAAAGGATGCTAGTGTTGTTTTAAAAAGATCCTGAAAGAAGCACTCCCAAAAAATAGCAACTGTTCGGCCACTTACCTCCTATCTCATAGACGACCCAAGTAAGACGAACAAGACATGCTGGAGAAGTAAGGAAAAACTGACGTTCTACAGCGGCCACCACATATGGGCTCAGCAGCAAAAAACTTACATTTAAAAACTCTGTGAAGACACTGAACACCGTCTAGAAGACTTATCAAGAACGACGGCCGATATAGATAAATAGAAAGAGAGAGATAAAGGAATAGATGCTGTCTACACACCTTGATGATGAGAAAGATTATTTGTTAATTGGTTTGCCAATGGTCCGGGAGACCTGGGTTCAATCCCAGGTCACATCATACCAAAGAATTTTAAAATGGTACTTGATACCACCTTGCTTAACACTCAGCAATATAAAGTGCGTATCGAGGGTAAAGTGGAGCAATCCAGGGAAAGGAGTAGAAACCTCCCTGTACACCTCAGTGTAGTAGCTGTTGAAAAAGGAGCCTTCTGGTTACCCTCGATTACGGTCGCCAACTTTACTTACTTTTATATATGTTTAAATCATTCGTATTAGTTAACAATACTTAAGACCTTAAAATTGTGAAAATTATTTGCATCGGATAGGAAATACTTGATGGAATATAGCTGTGAAAATAATTTGCATCTGATAGGAAATATTTGATGGAATATAGCTGTGAAAATAATTTGCATCTGATTGGAAATATTTGATGGAATATAGATGTGAAAATAATTTGCATCTGATTGGAAATATTTGATGGAATATAGATGTGAAAATAATTTGCATCTGATTGGAAATATTTGATGGAATATAGATGTGAAAATAATTTGCATCTGATTGGAAATATTTGATGGAATATAGATGTGAAAATTATTTGTATCTGATAGGAAATACTTGATGGAATATAGATGTGAAAATTATTTGTATCTGATAGGAAATACTTGATGGGATATAGCTGTGAAAATTATTCCTATGAGATAGGAATATTTGATCGAATATAGCTCGGAAAATTATATTTATCTGATAAGAAATACCTTATAGAATATAGTCGTGAAAATATTTGTATTAGATAGGTTTACTAGCTAATATATAGCTGTGAAAATTATTTGTATTAGGTTGGAATACATTTAACCATACAATTGGGAAAATCATTTGTATTTGATAGGAATACATGAAATCATACAACAGTAAAAATTCTTTTCAGATAAGAATATTTGAAACCGTAAAATTCTGAAAATTATTTGTATTTGATAGGAATACTTGAAACTATATAACCGTGAAAATTATTTGTGTCTCATAGGAAAACTTGAAACTGTGAAAATTAATTAAAAGCTCTTAAGAAACAACTGTACTAAAATGTAAATATAAATGTACAATGACTACCAAACCCTAACATAAAGGCTTTGAATACTCCTAGGTGTGTTGACATGTAGTTAAAATCAATCTATTAATCAATATAAAAGTAATGCATTTTACCATGTTTGAAAAAGTCACAAAAGATTGCAAAAAGTATATTGAATAATCTTTTATGGGACCCCCCCCAAAAAAAAACAAAAAACAACCAACCAACCAAACAAAAAACCCCAAACAAACTAGAACAATAAAAATGACAGATGTTTGATTTTTTTTTTATTAGTGCCGGATTTGTTTGTTGCAATTGAAAAAGGAACACATCAATCTATGCCATTTTAAAACGGGAAAGGAGTAAATTTTAATTTCACAACCCTGAACTATTTAAACAAAATAAAATTGAAAGTGTAATATCTAGAAAAAAAAGAAGAGAAATCACTTACCCAAATAGTACTGCTGTGCTCGGGGGTAGGGAAAATATTTATTCGTGTTCCCACTCACCTAAGACCAATATTAGTATTTTTATTTCCATGATATACTAACACCGAACACAACGGAAGGAAACACAAGATAAAATAAATAATACATACAAGAACTTCAATCAGTTTAGAGTATTCGGACTACTGTCTCCATCTTCATGGTTATATTCACAATTTTTCGGCCGATGCATACTTCAGCCTTCTTCAGGTGTTTCGTAAAAAAATGAAAAAAACATTTTTATCAATAGATATATGATAATCTAAGGGAAGTAATTCCTATTTTATTAAATGAGTCATTTCCCTTGTTAAGCAAAGGAGTTATTTCCCTTGTTATTTCCTTCCCTTTAAAGAATTATCTTGTTCACTGATATTTTTAAAGTTAATTTTCCAGAAAATTTAGATAAAAAGAAGCTTGATAATCCGTATTTTGTTAACCGGTTTCAATTTTGCAAAAAGTTGTGACAGTAGTAACTGATGTTTTTTTAAGAAATCAATTTATGATCTTATTCTGGCAGGGATAAAAATATTTAAAGATATTTTTTTAATCATTAACTGAACGATGAGTCATTTGGTACCGATTACAAAATACTGGAAGTCCGGTGAGGGTCGAATTCACTTCTAATGTAATTTGCTGGCCTAATTCCTTAACCTTTTCATCTCGTGAGACACACAAAATTAAGCATAAATTAAATTAGATTTGACTTCTCGGCTAAAAGTTATGATCGAACTCATCATTTAATAATTGATTTGCTTACATAAATTGCACTACGATGAAGTGTTTCGAGTTTTGCTTTTATTAGGAAAACGTTGAATTCTTAACTTAATCATAAAAGGGGACGTAAGTGTTTGTAGTGTTATTTCCCTAGCAAATTAAGCAGCGATATTTTTTGAAATTAAAAAAAAAATTAATTTTTACGTGATAGGAATTTAAATTGCTTTTTTTTAATTGATTGATTGATTTTAACGTTAAGTCAACCCGTTTGTGATTCTTTATGCGACTAGGTTAGGGAATCGCATTCGTTGTGCACTCTATTTAAACCATTGATGGGTGCCTAACAGATACGACGAGTCCGAGTCCGCATGGACCTGGGAGTAATGGCAATGAACGTCTACTCTTCAATCCCCAGATCTCTAAAACATCAAGCTCATTATCAAATGCGATTTTATGTCATACCAAGGCCGCACTTTTTTCTGGGGAATGCTGTCAGCATTTTTTAAACTCTATTGATGTTTTTTAAGATGGTGGTAAAGGTCACAAAAATGTACAAATAAATACATAATGAATGCTATTTCCTAACCTCTGTGCATAAAATAACACTTGTCTGGTTGACATGCCGTTGAAATCTATCAATAAAACAGTCTAAAAATGTGTGATTACACAAGGGAGAAAATCACAAAAACTCCCAGGGAAATGGATAGCACTGCTTTACTCCATTTTGAATGGGGGTATGTAGTTACCCAACCCCTTTGTCAAAGGCAAAATGTCTCACGAGGTTAGTTTTTAAAGCGAAGTACAGCTGGTTTGAATTCAGAGTTTTTCTCTGAGATGTAAACCCGAGTGCCAGTTTCATAATATACAGCACCATTTGTACAAACAAACGTAGACGAAAGAAAAGGGATAAAACAAGAATGTTAAAAAACATACACTTTTTTTTTACTTTATCACAATTGGACAAAAAGAAAATACAAAGGCAGTAATGTTCATAAATTTTGCTATGTATAGATGTGTGTGTGTGTGTGTGAAAACAAGAATATTTTTTGTCAGGAATAATCATATTTACCAACCCCTCCGCTCGGGCAGGATATGACACAAGGTCAATTTTTAAGAGGAGTTTAACAGGTTTGAATTCAGAGTTTTCCTTCTCTTAGACTAGTTGCCTCACCGAGGCTGAAGAACACAGTCTGCCCGACTATTCTCCCTCCAGCTATGGAGGGAGAATAATTGGATTCATACCGTTCCCAAGGGTATTAGTACTATGTGAAATGCAATCAGTCTCGTCCAGGATTTGAACTCGCGTCACCGGGTCCATTTCCTACGACGATAACCATTACACCACGGGCACCTCTTTTTTTCTTTTGTCAGGAATAATAGGGAGAAAGAGAGAGGTCAACTTGTACTTACATACATGTGTATGTGTGCGGGTGTGTGTGAGTTTTTAGCTGGACAATGCCGCCCAGTGCAGATACCTTACTGCGGCTCTAGCAGCAGCAGCAACATGGACACACACGAGGGAACCCATCTAATTTATGGATTCCTCGCGGGGAATCCCAGTTGAATATAAATTAGATGCATTCAACATCCCTCGCACAGGCACAACTTTATGTCACCCCAAAATTGGCTATGTCGACCTGAGCGTAATCCCGCTCTCGACACGCATGGAGATAACGCCTACTCCCCCCAAATACCAGACACGAAACTCACGGTGACATCCAAAGTTCAATTCCTACAACTGCAACATGTCTTTCGTCAAAAATGCAAAAAAACACAATCCCTCACACGTCCAGCGACACACGCTGCCTTCTCAACATCTCATAACGCCATTTCGTCTCAATACTAACAAGCTTAAACTCCGCGAGTCTTGCAGCATCAAAAGCGAAGCCAAATATTCCATGCTGCAAATAAAAACCTATTCCTAAAAACACCTTTCAACTCTCGCCATCTTACTTCTTCATTCTACTTTTATTTACCCTTAAACCTTAGCGAGGGGACTAACAACACTAAGCGAGGAAACAACCCAACGTAAACACACATACGTCACACCATTATCCTCGCTAATAACAAACTTTCCCTCGCTACTAACAAACCAACTTCTCCAGCTAAAATCATCCCACAAAAACTCTGGCTAAAAGTTCTGGTATGTATAAGTCACTTAATCTATTTGTCATTCAAGCCTACTGTTGGTATGTTAGTGTATTTGAGTGCGTCTGATTTTCTCTTTAACGGGTGTCGTCTCTGTGCTATCTCTGATCTCCAAAATTTTGGGGTTTTATGCAATTTTAAAGGATCGAAATGATATATTTTAAGTTTGGGTGGGTAGATTTTATTGTGGGTCAACTAAAGTTTAAATGTGAGGACGTATGATTAAATCCAATTCGTGACCTGATCTAACCTATGAGAATCGTAGAAATTACACATTTATTGAGGCGCCTATTTTTTAGTTTTATGAAAAATCTTTCGGCAAGTTAGTGTTTGATCCGTTTTCTCTTGAATATTCTAATCTATGTGTTTGCTGATTGGCTTAAAAATATTTTAAGTAAGTGAGGTTTGGATCCTTTTTTTCTAGAATATTCTGATTTACGTATTCTTAGCTAATCTAACTAAAAAAAAGTGTGGTTCCTATAGGCTAAAGAACCTAATCTTTTCTACAGTTTATCCTTTTCTGGGGTAGGAGAACTTATGGATTCATTGCTTTCCTGAGGGAATAAGTGCAAAGTGAAACACAGATAGCCTTGCCAAAAATTTGAACTCGGATCACCATTTCCATTCTCTGCAACGATAACGTTATTTTGCGTGGCGTATGTCTCAAGACGATCCATATTATTAGTTGTATTCATAGAAAGAATTGATAAGATTTAGAAGTTTCTTAGAGCTTTTGTCTTCCTCTTCCGCAAACCAAATCGAAGACCACGTATAAAGGCTTGTCATCCTTTCAGGTCCTTTTTTTGTAAATATTTCAAAGAGATGATCATGTCGATGGTGACTATGTCTACCCTGAAGTCACTTTAGGGTTCGGGATGAACGTGATCTACCAGCAACCGTTGACCCCCCTGGAACCACCCAGACAAAAGTCTTGTCAATGATGCTGAGCAGTAATATGTCTGTATTTATTAAAGTCAATACGATCCCTCTTGTTCTTGTAGAGCGTAATAATGAATACATTTCTAATATCTTGGGAAACAGACCCTGTGGCGTTGTTGGCTATCGAAGAGACATGGCGAAGACGAAGATATTATAAAGAGAAGACGACGAGTCATTTTTTCTTCTTATTGTGGTTTTCAATAAACTTTTTTGCAGATACACACAAAAAGCTACTTAAAAATTTAAACCAAAAAGACAGAATGCTACAGCTTAAAGGACTTTTTTTTTAAAAGTGCAATCTACATAATGTACTTTGATCTTTAAGATAGATACCATTTTGTTTCATCCAATGAATAGGCGATCCGAGTTCAAAACTTGGACAAGGCTGTTTACATTTCCCTTCGCACTAATGCCCTTGAGAAAGGTCTGAATAAATAGTAAGGCAGATTGGGTTCTTTAACATTATTAGACAACTAGTCTAGTATAAGGGAAACTTAGTGTTGTATTGTGGCTCGTACCACGTGACTTCCGGTATCGTGGAGGTATAAAAGACGTCGTGTTTCTTAAGCACGAGAGTTCTGCAAGATCTCAGTCAGTAGTAAGACCAACTTCGGACGTAATATCCACAGCGCGAGACTTATAATGTTTGTTGGACCGAATCACTTCAGTCAATAAATAATTAACTCTTTATTTCACAGTGTATCTCTTCCTTACCACGATACAACACTTTGAATTTAAACCAGTTTTAAAAATTAATCTTGTCCGTAACGGAGGGGTTGGGTAATTACATACATGCCTTGTACATTTATGCTTTCAACGCTAAAGGGACTACTCCAAAACGGATTCCGACAGTTATCCTTTGTACAGAGCTTAGCCGTCTGTCGGGTGTTGCTGTTATCAGTTTACCAGTTTTTACCAGATGGTTCCTTCTTATAAACGATTAGCGCTTCTTTCTTTTCATCAATGACAAGTTACATCTGAGATATCAAGACAATCCTAGTTTTTCTCTCCATCTCTCCCCTGTGAAGACATGGCCTTGTAAATAATGACATGAATAAATAGAAGCCTTACCTCTATAGTTGTGGGTTCATTTAATTTAAAAACCTTATCCATCGGGTCGTTGAATTCGATGTAAAGCTCTAAGTTCGATATCTTTTTGACATCCTATTTCCGCTTGATGTAGGTCCCCATTTGATATTTGTCATACTTCGGTACATACCATCGAATGGTCTGATCTCAGTCAGCTTCATGAATGTACATTATCGTGGGGACAGCTCTTTTAGTGATATTTATATCAACTAAGGTCAATGACCCAACCTTGAATGTCTCAAAGATAATTTATGGCGAACCTTTAATCTTAGATAACGTGTTGGTTTTGCACAGTTTGCAGGGTAAGCAGGCATACAATAATCTCGTTTATCTTACTAACGCCAGAGTTTTCGAGACAATTTGGCACTGAGCTGTGATCCGATACGACTCTAACATTTAAGCCACCATAGAGAAAGATGGAATATTGGTGATGGTAGCGTCAAACTCACGATAGACTTGACCTTTTCCTTCCTAAGGTTGATCATAAACATATAAATATGTATATAAACAAATATATACGTATATAAACAATGATTGTATATACACTCGCGTGTGAGAGTGCAATCGAATAGAGGCATACAGTATCTCCCATAAATAATTACATTCTAACATATATTTTTAATACAAGGATAATTTTCTTTAATACCAAATATACCAGGATTTTGTTATTTCTAGAGGGACATTATGCTATCTGTTGTACTCCTTACATAATGGACTCACCCTCCTCCATAAATACATGTCAACGGAGCGTTGACCAGTGTTCACCAGAGTTGATCCAAAACCACGTGACACAATCACTTGAGACACAACTCGCGTAGTGGACAATAGTCGCTACCCGACTGGATTCTCAGTTAACTAATGTTCACTTGTATCTTGTTTCTGTTACTTGAATATATATGTTTTTCGATCTACCTTTTTGCGTTCCCCATGTCTTTCTTTTGCCAGCATCACAACACTATCAAAGCAGATATTTTTGGCATCATTTATTATGAAACTCTGGAAATGAAAATTCAAATTTAGAGGGTTTCAATAGTTTGGAGTTTGGTAAAGAATAATATCTAACAATATCAATATCTATGGTATAATATTTGACCAGAGATAATAAAATTCATGTATCTTAAGAAAAAAATTACTTATATATAAAGTACAGTAAAGTTGGTGACCGTAGTCGAGGGCAACCCGAAGGCTCCTTTTTCAATAGCTACTACACCGAGGTGTAGAGCAGGGCGCTACTACTTACGCTAGATTGCTCCACTTTGCCATTGATACCTACCTTATGATGCTGAGTGTTAAAGAAGGAGGTATCAAGGACAATTTTTTGAGTCTTTGGTATGACTCGACGTGGGATTGAACCCTTGTCTCCCGGGTCATTAGCGAACACTCTGCCCACCAGACCAATGCGCCGGTATATAAATTTATATAGTTAATTTTTGTATATATTTATAATTTTTATATATACATATATGTTGTGAAATGAATAAATTGTTATAAAAATATATTTTCTTAAATCAGAAAAGAACACGAATTTTCTTAAATCAGAAAAGAGCACAACTTTTCTTAAACCAGAAAAGAGCACAAATTCTTAGCTGTAGAGCAGGATAAAATCTAAAATGGATGTTTTTCACTTCTTATCTCAGTCTCATGACTATAAATTTTATCTCAAAAAAAAAAAAAAAAAAGAATACAATCATCGGATGATGGGATGAAATTTATTATCATGAGACTGACTGGAGGTGAGAAAGCATTTTTTTAAGGTTCTATCCTTATATATATATATATATATATATATATATATATATATATATATATATATATATATTCGAAGGGAGACTTAAAAGTTCACAGATTGAAAAGTTCATATGGTAACGTCATATCTGTTGTTGAATTTTTTGACCAACGGGATCCAAACACAATAATACTAATGATGGAAGTGTGCGGAGCATAAGGAGGACTAACTTGAAAAAATAAACTTCATTTGGTTACATGCCATGAAAGTTTCTTGGTCAGTCTATGAACCTTTCAGAATATATATATACATATATATATAAAGTAAGTAAAGTTGGCGACCCGAAGGTTCCCTTTTCAATAACTATTACGCCGAGGTGTAAGAGAGGGCGCTACTCCATTCCCTGGATTGCTCCACTTTACCCTTGATCCTTAACTTATTTTGATGAGTGCTAAACAAGACGGCATCAGGTACTATTTTTTGAGTCTTTGGTATGACTCGACCTGGGATTGAACCACGATCTATATATACATATATATATAACTTTGATGATATATATATATATATATATATAACGTTGACGATATATACATATATATATATATATATATATTTATAACTTTGACGATATATATATATATATATATATATATAATTTTCACTCTTTCCGCCTATATTTCAGTATTTTCCCTAAGGCAATAGTTATTATAAAAAATATATGACCTTTTCGAATATATCACAGTAGAAGTAATATATTTTCCCTGGGGTCATAGTCTGTATTTTTTTTTTGTCAAAAGTTTCCATTGGCTCAAAAAAAAAGTCTTTAATATTTAATGCGTAATAAATGGATGTTTTTGATCTCTTCATTTGCTGTTTGCTTTGACCTTCATACATTTTAAAGTCTGTGTCTATCTGTCTATCTGTCTGTCTTCTCTCCGTCTCTGTCTCTGTCTCTGTCTTTCTTTCTATCTGTCTCTCTATATATATATGTACTAACACTGAGTTAAATCGATCATTTTCTGTCTCTATCTGCCTGTCTGTCTGTCTGTGTCTCACTATATATATATATATATATATATATATAGTTATTTTTTAAAATCTTATTGTATTAGTGGCACAACACTAGAAATCTAAAGAGTCAGTCAGCATCGAACTCATGATTTCTGATTTTCTAGTTTTCTTCGCTAACATATGCATCTTGTGTTCTTTGATATCGAAGTCAGCATTGCAATTTTGATCTCTAATCCAATTCACTTGATAAAATAAAGTTTCATTTCATCTTAATTTCCGACGAAAATTTCTTCGGTTTTAGTGGTGTTACATTTTTTAATAACTTTCATTGGAGAATCATAGTCAAAAAAAGAAAAAAGACAAAGAATAACTCTGCTGCGAGATTTGAGGTTTTCTTAAATGTTGCTAAAGATTATTATTTTTCTCTCTCACCCTATCCGATTTGTGATGCTGACGATTGTGAGGAAAAAAACCACCTGAGAGTTGTAATAAAAAGCAATAGAAATAAGAGGAAAAAACTTAAAAAGGAAAAATAATCTAAAATTCTCAATCAATTATGACGTTGCTAAGCAGAGAAAATAATTACATAAATGTTTATCCATGCTTTCAGTATCTATCTATCTATCTGTGTGTGTGTGTGTATATGAATATATATATATATACATTTTTATATATACATTAGTGTATAAATATATGTATCTTTCTCTCTCTCTCTCTCTCTCTATATATATATATATATATATATATGTGTGTGTGTGCGTGTGTGTGTGTGTATGTTACAATAAGGATACTCTCAAATAGTAAAAATAACAAAGATTTATTGAAATATAGTCCTTAAGAATAGTAATTGCTACAAATATTATTCAAAATCTATAGAAATCTTATCCATTTGTACAAAAAATATTTTATTCAAAGGGATTATGAAAAGAAGTTATTCCAGATTAAACTTAATTTGAATATGAAAATTGTTGAAGCCAAAATAAATGAACGAGTCTGCAATACAAAATAAAAAAAAATGTGCTATTTGTAAATAATTCAACTTAATTATTCAATAATGAAAATAAAGTACCGGGATGTTTATTAACAATCATAGCAGTTTATCGATGACAATTAGACATGAAATGTTTTTATTTATTTATTTATTTATTTTTTCTAATTCATTTTCGAGTTTTCCCCATAAATCGGTTACATGGATTAGGTTTTTTTTCTTATTCTTGTATTGTAACGTAATGGTCGAGGGATTTCGGTTCATGCCTTTGAGTTTAGTTAGGCTGAGAACCTTTCGGCTCAGCACATGGGTTAGTTAGGTGCAAACCTTGATGTAGGTGGTAACGTGCTCGCGGGGCGGACGTGCCACTCAGAGATGTCACAATAGCTCGAGATGACGGAACGGGGTGACAGGGTGCAGGTGACGTCACGCAACGGATGCGCGCGGAGGTTTGTGGGAGATTTGAAGAAAGTTAGAGAGTTGAAAACTAAACGTCGAACGAGGAGGTTCGACTTTTGGGGCTCGCTGAGGCGAGACGAACTTGCGCGCGATGGGTGCCGTACGAGATAGTGGCCAGATGAAGAAGCCAACATAAAAAGATTGTGTCTCTCTCCTTGAGTTGAAACCTTTAACTCAAACGTTAATAAAAAGGTTTCGTACCTGAACAAGAAGTCGTTATGTGTTTTCGAATTCCGAGATTCCTATGTTCTTTATGTGTTCTACGCTAAGTATATATGTAATGAACGTCCCATGTACATTTCGCAAATAGCCGTATTTACCCATGGAACAGTATCACATTAGTTTCCACAAGTTCTTGATGAGATTTAAGTCACGACTTTGTGAAAATCATTTTATGATTTAATATTTTTTTTCCTCTAAAAATCTTTCACTCATTTCGCTGTGTGACGACTTTGTCATGCATAAAAATGGCAGGCTGATTGGGAGGTGCTTGTAGAAAATTTTTTAAGTAGCTTGAGTGTGTATCTGCAAAAAAAGTTTATTGAAAACCACAAGAAGAAGAAAAAATGACTCGTCGTCTTCTCTTTATAATATCTTCGTCTTCGCCATGTCTCTTCGATAGCCAACAACGCCACAGGGTCTGTTTCACAAGATATTAGAAATGTATTCATTATTACGCTCTACAAGAACAAGAGGGATCGTATTGACTTTAATAAATACAGACATATTACTGCTCAGCATCATTGACAAGACTTTTATCTGGGTGGTTCCAGGGGGGTCAACGGTTGCTGGTAGAAAAAGAACGGCCTGAAGTTTCCATAAATTTCGATGCACCTTATCATATGACAACACTTGATCCCCTTCAGTGGGGCATAAAATACGATGATTTTTTCTCCTGCAGAGAAGTAAGACCTCCTCCCCCAAAAGGGTGTCTTGAGTATGACACTAAGATGCATCCGATGGTGGAGTTACATTTCTGGAGATTAGAGAAGAGTGGAGTACATCTTCATTGCTATTACTCCCCGTTCCACTCTGGTCCTAAGTGGTATTATTTACAATAGATCAAATAGATATGTTGAAGAATTATTTGTATTCGATGGGAATACTTAATGTAGTATAACTGTAAATTATTCTTATTAAGAATAATTACTTAAAGCAATAATTGTTTACCAAAGATCATTATTTTTAGTTTGATGTAATCATATAACTATGACCAAAACCCCTCATATGGACCCTTTTTCACTCTCACACGCGTTCAGCTCCAATGTGTCCTTTGTTTTTTTTAGGTTGGTGTCGCCTCTTCATTCGGATTGTTTGCACAGGAAAACTGACCTAATCAAAATCAATGCCCAGTCTATTGATAACGTCGTCTAACGGTTCATTGGTAACCGTTGTATTCTCGTTGAAAAAGAAAAGTAAATATTGCTTTGATTTTCAGCGAGCCGTGGTATTTTAAAATACGTCATCGAAGTTAAAGAAAAGAGTTCCATTGTCTCCTTTAACTGCTGGAAAAATGAAGATACCAGAGAATGTAATAATAATACTTAACCGGAAAATGTATTAAGAGAATTCGTACACAAAATTGAAAGATTGTAGCACATTATCTTTAGGTAAGGCAAGAAGCAGTTAATCGGAATCGAATTATCTGCTCGGCAAACGCAAAAGATAATCCGCTTCTTTGAGGGTTTGCTTTTCTCGGTTACCTTACTTCTATTTACCGGTGAGTCCCCAATCAGGCTGGGATTTATGCTAAATTCCCACCCACGCCATCTGATTTGAAACTACATTCTTATTGGAATTCCGTAGAGGACACAAGTGCGAAAGGCCAAACTGGCCAATCACAGCCCTTCTGGACGTCACGTGAGGCTGGCTATAAAACAAGGCATCACAAGGAATCATCCCCTTTTTGCTGCGACCCGGGTTAGCAGCTCTAACTAAGACCGCATTGTACAAGCCCTAGACGGCGACGATTCGGGAAGTGAGTCCACTACCTAGCAGTTGAGAGCAGACAAATACAACCACTACTACGAATTTTCAACAGTATCCTAACAAGTTACAAGAAACCACTAAACTGCTAAGTTTCTGCCGGCATATTTATCTGCAACTTTATCAAACCGAAGTCTTTGAACTCTTGTGCTTGTTTTGCATGTTGTATCGAACTGTTATACGAGGATCATTAAATAAGTTTCCAGACTTTTTTCTGTATGGGCACTTTTATTGATAGTACACACACGAAACTCTAGTCCCCTTCGAAGTAATCTCCTCCGGCAGCAATGAACTTGTTGTACCGCTCCAACAACTTCTGGAAGGCCTCATGGAAGTCCTCTTGTGTGAGCGTGTCAATGACCTTCGTCACAGCCTCTTTCATCTCCTCAATTGTCTCATAACGACAGCCTCTAAGCTTATTGAATAACCAAGAGTCACAAGGCGCAAGGTCTAGGCTATAGGGAGGGTGAGGAACTGTCTTGATGCCCATCTTGGTTAAATAGTCTATGACAAGGATGGAGTTGTGGACTGGTGCATTGTCCTGGAGGAAATGCCAATGACCCGATTTGAAGAATGCAGGCCTCTTCCGACGGAATCTCTTCTTGAACTCCCTTAAAACCTCAACATAGTAACCCTAACCCTAACCCTTTGACCAATCAACTCTGGTGTATTGACTTCCTTACTCCCCCCACACCTTTCATCATTCCTCACAGACTCCCTGCCTTCCTTGAACTGATGCTCGATTCATGCAAGATGGTCGAAAAGCAGTCTGAATCATTCCATACATTTCTGTTTCATTTTTACCAAGTTTAAAACAGAATTTTATTGCATATCGTTCTTCTAAAGTGTCAGATTGCATTTTTGAAATTCACCAGCTGTGACAATCGGTCTTTAGTAGGGTGTATTCCAATTGCTGCTGTAGCTGTTCATTTAAACCTGAAATCATAAAAATTGGTCAGTCAAAAGATGTATAGCAATAACATAGTGAATTTTCAAGAGTCTACGATAATTTAAAATGTCTGTACAAAAAAGTCTGGAAACTTATTGAATGCACCACGTATATTGTGTATATGTACAATAAACCTTTTGTAGTAGCAAAAACTCGTTTGTGTCCTTTCTTCAAAAGCGGCGTTCATCTCCCCACTGCGTTCTAAGTACAGTTTATTCTTTTACAAAACGTAGGGTTAAAACAATGCTTTTCCATGGGACAAAAATCCCCACATTCTCAAACAGTAATCCCATCGCCCCCTGTCGAGGTCAGAAAGCCTTTTCCTAAACTTCAATAAAAAATATGTGTTGAAATAACTTCTATTTTAACTTCATTCAATTCAATGAGACAAACTGGGTAAAAGACTATTTCCTCCCCAAAAGTCCTGACTCTCCATTGTTTCCTTAGTGACTAGAAGGTTATTTCCTAAATTTTAATCAACAAATTTCGAACCGAAATATTTTCTATTTTAACTTATGTTTTCAAAACTCCAACAATATATAACAATTCATCCAACCGTCTTTTTAGCCAACTAAAAGTCATCTTAGTGATCTTCTGCAACAGAAACGAGAAAGTGTTTTGATTTCGAACTGTCTTTATCAGCATATAGGCAAAATGTATCAACCCACGCAAAATCTAAAGATTTCTTAGGCTTCAAAACCATTTCTCACTTTAATAAAATAAAATATTCTTTTTTAAATAATTTGGAAAATAGCAATACCTTGTGTTGCATAACCGTGATACATATACAACTATACACATATACATGCGGAAACATAGTCAACACAATATTGACTTACCCAGTCGGCTGGGGCTGTAGAATACACCGACTGCTTCTCTGCAGAGGGATAAGAACCCCCGAACGAGTGTCCTGGATATGACACTAAACAATCTGATGGTGAGGTTCCAGCAATGCTGGAGCTTTGGGGAATGTGGAGTACCCCTTTATTGCCATCGCTCCCAGGTCAACTCTGGCCCGGAGTGGTAGCACCTGATAAGGGCCCTATCTATGGGTTAAATAGAACTAACAGCGTACTTCTGCTAAACTGAATTGTTTGACTAAACTGAATAGCTTAAAATAAAAATGTTTTTGACAATTAAACCGTACTTACACTTGAACTGCGTGCTTGTGCTTAACTGAATTGTTTGAAATAGAACTGTTTTTTCGACATTAAAACTGTATTTACACTCAACTGAATTGTTACATATAACTGCAACCGGACATTGAAACTGTATTTACACTAAACTAAATTGTTTAACATAGAACTGTTCTAACATATAACTGTGTGTAAACAAAATCTGTACTTTTACAAAACTGAATTAGCTGAAGTAGAATTGCTTGACTAAACTGAATAGCTCGAAATAAGAATGTTTTTTAACAATTAAACTGCACTTACATTTAAACTGTGTGCTTTTGCTAAACTGAATTGTTTTAAATTGAACTATTTTTGACACTGAAACTGTACTTACACTAAACGGAATTGTTATATATAACTGAATAGTTTGAAATAGAAATGTTTTTGACAATTAAACTGTTTACTCATGCTAATCCGAATTGTTTTAAATAGAACTGATAATTTACATAAAAATGGATTTGGCGTTAAATAACCTACAAAGGTTGATATGCCATAAAACCAAACCAACCAACCAAACCAAACCAAACAATAATGACGAACAGACACAGTTCTTTAGAAAAATATACCTCTCACACTTTATTCGAAATGGTTGCGAAAGGGTTATGCGTGAGAGGTGAGTTGGAGACTGAACAGAGACTGCAACATATTGACCCCAAGCTTTTCTGGCTATAGCAGCACTTCTTTCTCGTTCTCCTGGGCTGCTCAACCGGGGGCTCTGAGGACCACAAGCCCTCAGTCTGGAGCTGGTTCTCACGCTGGCATCTTATCTCAAAAACTCTGACCCCAACTACAAACTCCAAACTAACTGAATTTCCTGTCGCACCGGGTGATATCATTGTTTGACATCCACCTGCTTTCTGTGAGCGTCACATTTGTACCGAATTCAACCCGTCCACGGTCAAGGCTATTCCCTGATATCTTCGACCGGATGCACCTGTTCCTTGATTGACGGCTGGGTCAATATGTTACAATTGTATACTTCTAAAATCAATCTAATCAATACTGCTTTACCTCAAGTTAGATGAACAACCAGGTCAAATTATATTTTAATAATCATAGTTTGTTTCTTTTTCACAGCCTAAAATTATCAAAATGTATTCATCTAATAACAAAAAGGGTCTACCTTGTTATATAACTGTATGCAAACAAATGCCTATTATTAAATTGAAATAATTTCTTGAATCCATATAATTATTAGTATTAGATAGGAATACTTAAAGCCATATAACCGAATGCAAACAAATGATTTGTATTAAATAATTAGAAATAATTACTTGAATCTTTATAATTATTAGTATTAGATAGAAATACTTGAAACTATACAACTACATACAAATCATTTGTGGTAGATAGAAATACTTGATATCATATAATTGTGGGGGTTGACATGTCGTTAAAATCTCTCTCTCTCTCTCTTTCTCTCTCTCTCTTTCTTTCTCTCTCTCTCTGTCTAGCTCGTAATTTCCAGGTAACATATAAACACTTGAAGATTCTTCTTCCAGGTAGACTGTTTCTTCTTATCGACAAATAAAGTGACATCGCTTGTTTCTTCAAATATAATTGCTGTAGCATTGACGTTCGACAAGTGTCCGATTCGCAAAATGATAAAGAGTTATCTTAATCGAATCCAACTCAATGATACCCGCAATTCCAATTCTGTATCGGATTGTTCGAATAGATAACAAAAGGATGATTCACCGCTTTTAATTTACTGTATTTTCAGGGGGATGACCACGGACTGTCATTGATCAATGGCTATTTTTCTCAAAAGTAACACAATCACATCAATAAGATTAACTTTGATTCATTCCTACTTCGAAATACTGACAACAAATTGAGGAATTTTCCCGTTTTTTCTTTCTTCTTTTCGCTGTCTTTCTAGAGGAATTAGAATCCTTCAAGGTTCTTTCTTTCTTGAGAGATGTCTCCTTGCAAAAAAAGAAAAAAAAGGTTAACTCTTTATGCATTTCAACAAAAAGTGCAATTATTCGCTGACTGAATGTGACGAAATTGAAGCAACATGAACAAATTTTTCTCTGCCAACCTTTAAAACGAGGAATACTAGTAGATTTACCCGTATCACACACAGAGTTTAAGATAAAAATTGACGTTCATAATGTGTGTATTTACCCAGTCCCTCTGCCACGAGCAGGATATGACAAAAGGACAATTTTTAAGGGGAGTACAAAGGATTTGAATTCAGAGTTTACCTTCTCCTAGACTGGTTGCCTAACCAAGACTAAAGAACCCAGTCTGCCCTACTATTTACCTATAACTTGTGGTAGAACAGATCGATTCATGCCTTTTCCCAAGAGCCTTAACGTGAAGTGAAACGCATTCGTATCCAAGATTTGAAATCAAGTCGTCGATTTTATTTCTAACGCTGATAACCGTTTCATTAAAAACACCACCCATTTTCATATTTTGATAATTCAATATTTTAAGCTTTCTTTTTTTTTCTTTTTTCTTTCTCATGGCGTGTGAGCTTTGATCAATTCTGTGTTAAAATCTTTGATTTATTGATGCCTACCATGCATGTCATTTTCCAAATTTGATATCATGAATATTTTTATTATGAAAGAATCTTTAGGTCAGATTTGGGGATTGCAGGTATGCGTTTTTCTTGGCTAAATATTTTATGCAAGTTCACAATCTTTCAGGATTTTTAACTTTGCTCCCGGCTACATTGAGCTGGCCATATGAGGAAAAGTTACCTTTTTGATAGATCCTGATCTAGAAAAGAGTTTGTCGCTGTGTTTTGTTTGAAGTTGTTCTCAAACAGACTCGAACTGGAAACTATCTATGTTGAAGGCAAAAGAGAAACAGTTTGTCAATAAGAACAAATATCATCATCGTCATCATCCTCAAGGCGTGCTGACAGCATGGATTCCCTTGGCTCTCTCGCCATCTATCTCACTGTTCTTGGCAGATCCTCTAGGCGTCATCCAGTGTCCGCAGAGCTGGTGTTTATGTGTAGGTGTCCATAAGAGAACGTTCCTTAAAAGTTCGTCTTGCTCGTCTTACTTGAGTTTTTGAGTTGCTGTTTTGTGGGGTTCTACTTCCAGGATCTGTTCAAAACAACACGCAGTATTTTTATGTAGTTCCCATCCAGCATTTTCCCAAACTTTTTGTCAGAGTCCAAGTGGTACAACCAAGCAGTAGTACTGACACTGCTACAGCTTGGAAGATTCCTAGTCTTATTTTATGAGAGGGATCAGATTTCAACAATAAGAATACGTGGGACAGATTACCCTTTTATAAAGTCACTTTGCTGCGTTTCGGCAAAAGTTGCCGGTGACATAAACGCTGATGACAACGAGTTCGCAAGAAAGGAAAAAGTCAGTCACGTGGTCCCAGAAAATGCCACTTTGCGTATCTTAACATTTCTCAGGACCATTCTTAAATCTGGGAGACGTGAAGTGTTATTCCTTTTGAGCTGACGAAGGAAAGATCTTATTGTTTTATACATATTTACCAACCCCTCCGTTCGGGCAGGATATGACACAAGGTCAATTTTTAAGCAGAGTTTAACGGGTTTGAATTCAGAGTTTTCCTTCTCCTAGACTAGTTGTCTCACCAAGGCTGAAGAACCTAGTCTGCCCTACTATTTACCCATAGCTGGAAGGAGAATAATTGGATTCATACCTTTCCCAAGGGTACTAGTGCTATGTGAAATGCAATCAGTCTCGTCCAGGATTGGAACTCGTGTCGCCATGTCCATTCCCTACGGTGATAACCATTACACCACGGGCACCTCCAAAGATCCTATTGTTTCATAAATCGTAGCACACACCTAAGTGACTTTTAAAAATCCATAATTCCTGTGTGATAATTTCTCGCTTTTTATCGCGAGATTTTCGTGCTTGACCCTTTTTTGTCGGTCACCCGGTTCACTGAGGGGGAGAGTAAAGCTGTCACAAGGTTTAGCAGAGATGGAAAGGCTACATTATAAAAACGAGAGGGACAGTAAGACATTGAATGTGAGGGTAGGCATTTGTACTGTAATGGCTACCGTAGTAAAAAATGGATACGGCGACTCGAGTTACATCTTGGACGAGACTGTTTACCTTTCACATAGCGCTAGTACTCTTGGAAAAGGTACAAATTCAACTATTCTCCTCCAGCTATGGGTAAATAATTGGGCTGCTTAGGCTCTTTAGCTTTGGTATGGCAACGGATCTAAGAGAAGGAAAACTCTGAATCAAACCTGTTAATTTCTGCTAAAAAATTAACCTTGTGTCACATCCTGCTCGTTTGGAGGGGTTGGTGAATGTATGAATCCTGCTTCAAAACTATTTTAAGCCGGATCTCTAAATATAGTTAAAACCTTTTCACAGTTGACCCTACAATTTTTGTAAATTTGGTTTAAATCAACAGTCTCAGCTGTACAGAAGGATAGACAGACATCTGATAAATTATTATAATAAACCATAATCTGTTTACGACTTTCAATTGTATTTGCTGTTATTATTCATTTAGTCTTTGCTTAGTCTAATAGAGAAGCTATTGTTTTAAGTGGTCACTCATTTAAATGCTAAATAAGCTGATAACTGCTTAATTTCGGAGATCGGGCGAGAACTGATGCTTTCATTGTGGCTTAACCGTAAGTCAATGGCCACTGTTTCTACCAAAGTTGTATAAATATTTGCACAATCATTTTATCGAGGCGACTGAAGGGTTTATGCATCAGAGGCGATCTTAATGTCTACTTCTTTCTCCTTGGATGTTTTTGGAAGCTGTTATCAGCTGATTGTTTCCGGAAGGACAACCGGGATATAACCAGCACTCTAATTCATAACCATATTTTACTTTGATAAATTGTCTTGATGTGTTCGCATCTATATTGTAATCTGGTAGACACTTTGAAATGAGTGTGAGATATGTAACATGTTCTTTCAAATGGTCTATAGCAGTTTTAATAGACGGAGTTGAAACGCTGACAACTGGCTGCGTCGCTTTTGGTTGGATATTAACGTTAAGGCGGTAGATTTCTGCGTATGATAAATTCGTGGTTCCAAACTGAAGACTTTTCGCAAGGCAATTTTAGCGAATGTTTTCTAATTCATAACAATATTTTTTCTTTCTTTTTTTATTTTTATTTCTCATGGCGTGTGAGCTTTGATCAATTTTCATATTAAACTCAGAAACAGCGATGCATTATGGGATATCTCGGACGTTTTATATTGTTCTTAAATGATTCCTTTTTTGCAGTCTCTTTCTTCTTCGTGTGGTATTTATTTGCTCTGTGCAAGAATAAAATGAATCCCATTTTCAAAAACAAAACGCTAGGAAATTAGCACACAAGTCAGTGTTTCATGAGGTTCGGATCCGTGCATGACACACATACAGAGAAAGAGCGAGAGAGAGACAGAGAGAGAGAGAGAGAGAGATTATTATTAAATACTTGAAACAATACAACTAAGAGCAAGATATTTATCTTTAATAGGAATGCTTTATATATAACTGTAAATTATTTGTATTAAGAATAGTTACTTGAAACTGCTATGTGCTGTTTTAAACAAATCTTGGGAGCAACGCCCCACAAAAGAGCAACTGTGTGGCCACTTACCTCCCATCTCGCAAACCATCCAAGTAAGATGAAAAAGATATGCTGGGCACTGCTGAAGAAATAAGAACGAACTCATAAGCGACATTTTCCTGTGGACGTCTACACATGAACGCATGTTAGTCAACCAGTAAAAAAATGATGAACATCAGCCCCGAGCGAACACTGAATGCTATTTAGAGTACTTATTAAGAGCAATGGCTGATTGATATGATATTTTTCTCAATGTCCGACATTTTCCATTGTTGTGTTGGAATGCTTCGTAGTAGGGAAGATATTTAGTTGAGTCCTTACTCACTTAAGACTAATACTAGCGTTAATACATTCATGGTATACTAATCCAGAACGAAATGGAAAAGTGTTGGGTATTACCTACCCTTTCAGCATAATGAGCTGTTTCATCTGCCATATATGGCAGTAGCGGAGATCAGTCTGGAAATAAGCCTACAAGTCAGACCAGAAGAGCCGTTCCTATTGTTGAAGTATATCCTTACTCTATCACTAATTCTATGTTCTTATTACTAACAGACTCCCTCTTGTAAATACTCTTTCCTGTAAATATAACTATTTCCCTCACATATCGTGGTTTTGTCTTATTATTACTACTACTTGTGTTCACTAACCAGAACACAACAAAAAGACAAAATGAACTCAATTACATATAGAAAAATACTTGATATTTTTCAAATACAATATAGATACAGGTAATATTACAAGGAAATAATAACACGAACGTGTGTCCATAGTAGTTCTATGAACAAGTAATATGCAAAAGGGTTTAAAAAATGGAAAAAGGCTTACTTGATTAGGTAGGGTTATATAACTATGGCAGGTTCAGTCTCTACCGTTCAACGAACAAACGGCTTGTGAGACTATTGTCTGACACCACAAAAGACCTCTGAAGGAAATGCTAGTTCTTAAATGAAGGTGATTATTTGTTGTATCTCTACAGTTGGAGGCGCGCTTAGCTTAACTGTTATCGTTGTACACATAGAAAATTACTTGATATTTTTCAAATACAATATAGATACAGGTAATATTAAAAGGAAATTATAACACAAACGTGTGTCCATAGTAGTTCTATGAACAAGTAATATGCAAAATAAAGATGATTATTTATTCTATCTCTACAGTTGGAGGCGCGCTTAGCTTAACTGTTATCGTTGTAGAACATGAAATCAGTGATCTGAGTTCAAATCCCGAACGAGACCATTTCTATTTCACTTAGCACAAATGACCTTGTGAAGAGTATGAATCAATGTGTTCTTCATCACAGCCATTCGTTAATAATATGGCAGAAAAACTGAATTCAAAACAACTTCATGCTACTCTTAAAAATGACCTTGTGCCACATCATATACGTTGACAGTTGTAAACTCTCAACTTTGATAAAAAATACTATTTTTCAAAGCATACCTACTTAACAAATTTTATTATTTCCTTAAAATATTTTTTATGTACGAAAATTCTAGCATTTAGCTTTTTTGTCAATCTTGTTAGTTCAGGGGTCCGGACCTTATGTCATTTCTTAATTTTCTTAAGAAATATTTTCTTAACAGGACCCGTATCAGTGCAAACTATTCCTCATTGCTTGTATGAGAAGAGCTTATCCCTAGTGGGTTATATTCCTAACCAATCTTTAGCAAGTAAGTTAGCCTAACTTCAAGCAACCCAATAATTTCTAGAATCTGACCTGGATGTTTCTTCAATTCTTTTACAACATTCGCGGAAAGTGTTTACTTAATTGTTTAATCAACATGGCATGTGTGATTTAGATAAAAAAAATCTATTCATAATCGTGTGAGCCTAGCAATGCTTGCCGAAATTTCAATCTCAGACAAGAAGAGTGCTCTGATAAATATTCATCTTCATGTACATATTTGAATATACAGAGAGACGTTTACATGTTTTGCTCTGAAATAAGTACAGGGTTCCACCAAAGTCACCTGGGGATTTAAAAATTAAATCTCTACAAAGCAGAAAATGGAGAACATCTAAGTTGTAGATTCACTAATATAGGTATATGTACTAACTCAGACACATACATACATACATACATACAAACAAAAAGACCAAATTTATTCATGTTAAAAAAATGAAAAATGAATAACTAACCGGTTTCGGTCCTACCTGGTCAAAGTTAAACTAGGACAACGATTAAGAAACAAACAGAGGAAAAAGACTCTGTTAAGTTAGAAAAAAAAAAAAGGAAATGTTAAATTGTAATCAAATTAAGATCCGACAAACATTCACTCTGCTTACAGAGAGACGGTTCATGCGTCAAAATATAGTAGGGGAGGTGCCCGTGGTGTAATGGTTATCGTCGAAGGAAATGGACACGGCGACACGAGTTCAAATCCTGGACGAGGCTGATTGTATTTCACATAGCACTGATACCCTTGGGAAAGGTATGAATCCAATGAGTCTACCTCCAGCTATGAGTAAATAGTAGGACAGACTGATTTCTTCAGCCTTCGCGAGGCAACTAGTCTAGGAGAAGGAAAACTCTGAATTCAAACCTGTTAAACTCTGCTTAAAAATTGACCTTGCGGAGAGGTTGGTGAATATGGTTTATGGGTCAAAATATGAATGGTCTCTAACACTTTGAGATGGAAATCCGCGTGGGACCTGCTTAAAATATAACAGAAATATTTGGCCCTTTAGATGACCATAATGAAAATTACGAACGCTGTGTATGGTTTTGTAAGACTAATACATTATAGTAACACAACTGCTTCAAGATACTTGGGGGGGATCTAATTTTGGCATGGGTTGTAACAGCCATTGACAAAGATTAAGTTCATTATCAACAGCTTGCGAAATCAGAACGTGAGCGATTATGTTGCGTCTACCAAAACGGCAAAATTCACAAGACGGCAAATTCTCTTTATTTTGTTAATTAACACTAGGTCTTGTCTTCTGGCCGGAACTAGGTGATCGGTTTTTATCTCAAAATCCGAGAGAATTTTATCGAGTTTTATATGATTTATATATGATTTTTCATATTATATATGATTTATCTCTTCTAGTTGTATAGTCAGACTTATCAGTTGTTGTCTCGTTTTTATCTTTTCGTTCCAATGTAACTTTATGTGTTTTTCTTTCCTTAATAGTTTATCTTGTTGTCACAATTTCTTTATTTGTTCTTAGAGTCTAATTTCCAATACAAGTTTTGTATTTCTGTTCGGGTTCCTTTAGGGGATATCAATTTTATCACTGATTAATTTTGCACCTGCAAAAAGTTGGTAATGGAATTTTCTTTGCAATCATGATTTATTAACTCTATATTTTTTTTGTCTTCTTAAGTTAACATCAATGTTGTGGTACCCGGTTCTGTGGGGATTTGCTTTTCCGTATTTTGTATTTCAATTAGTGTAGGGGGTTCTTCCTGAGCATGTTTTTCAAGACTTACCTGTCCACAAATTTTTTGTATGTCGAGCTCAGAGGAACAACCTTTTTTTTTTTTTTTTAATCCTTTTAGCTTGGACACAGGATGGCGACTGGGTAACTCGTCTTGGCTATTAGGGGAGCACCTACCGATTATGACACTTAGATCTGTAATCTGAGATTCGTGTCTGTGGGATTTGAAGGCTTTTTGAAGGTCAGGGGCTAAGGGCAAGGCTGTGTTGCCGTAAGATATCTGACTCCATATCTTGGTTACACTGTTTCACCCCACGTTGACTGGCCGGCGCAATGCCTTGCCCAAAGAAAGTCCCAAAAGAAATGTACAAAAAGAAAAGATAGAAAAAAGATAAGAGACGAAAACATTTCTTCTATGCTTTCCTTTATTTATTTGGTGAATGGAGTAACCAACGCTACGTCCCAAGACGTAGCATGGTGCCCAAAACACCAGACAGCAAAATAGCGTTATTGGTTCGACGGACACTGCCTGAAAGAAAAAAGAATACTTTGCTCCCTTTATCAAGAGGAAATCCTTTTTTCTTTTTACGCATGCGTCATCTCCTTTTCCGTTAGAGACCTCTGGGAGTTTCTTCAAATTTAATAGTTTTCTTTTTATCTATTTTTTTATTTTTTTAAATTTAATTAATTTATTTATTTATTAGTTCCCTACACGTTCATTTGGTATTTTTAAAGGGCAGTATGTGATTATACCATATCCAAAGGTTGATTATTTTCCCCACTCCTGTCATTGATGTAACCCACTCTTCTTGCAAGGAAGAACAATTCAGCGGGCTATAAAAAAGAAAATAAAAGAGAAAAAGAAAAAGAAAAAAGAAAAGAAAATTTTTTTTATATTTACGCCTTTAAAATTTCTTAATTTTAACTTAAAAGTTCAACTATCCCGTTTTTATCAGGCTTTGTGGATTTATCTTATTGCTTTCTCGACTAATTAATTTTTTCTTTTCTCTGTCTCTTTTTCTTCCGTTTTTTCTGAGTGGCAATTTCGATTTGGAAAGTTCACCATTGTTAAATAATCCCAGAAAAATATAAAATTCAAAGATTGCAGTTTACCTAGAATTATCTCCAAACTACATTATTACACAACCAACCCACATGTCCCTATTTAAGACTAGACACCCGAAGTGCTAATCCTACGTATATACTTATTGATTAGGTGGGCAGGATCATAGGTTTTACTAAATTATCCCCATTTATTCTCTTTTTTTCTTTCTTTGCTTCTTTTTCTTCCCTATTTTTTGATGGTACAAAATATTCAGATATTTACACAAAAATTAGTACAATAAATCATGTCATTTATTGAGCGGCTCTAATATTATTAAAGCACTTTTTTCCATCGCCAATTTAACGTGCATTTTGCAATGGTGGCTGTTACAATGTCTTCATATTACAGTCTGTGTATTTGTCTTATTCAGTCAGTCGATAGTCTCGTCATATTCTTTGTTTTTCATTTAGCTTTGTCAATTGTTTTCTTATGGCAATAATATGATGATAATAATAATAAAACATCATTTTTGCTTATATTTTTCTTTTCAATATTTTTCTTTTCCCCTTTTCTTTTTTTTTTTTCTTATAACAATATTTTTTCTTTTTTTTTCCTCTTGTCGGGTGAGTTTTGATTAATTTTCCTATTCAACCCGGAAAAAGCGATGCATTATGGGATATCTCAGACGCTTCATATTGTTCTCAAATGATTCCTTTTTGTAGTCTCTTTCTTATTCGTGTTGTATTTACTTGTGCAACACAAGAGTTATCGAGTCCAATTTTCAAAAAGGAAAACGTCGGGAAATAAGCACAAAAGTCATGAAATTCGGATTCGTGCACCACACACACACACACACACACACACACACACACACACACACACACACACACACACACAGAGATATGATCCATGCACAGTACAGAGAGAGAGAGAGAGAGAGAGAGAGAGAGAGAGAGAGAGAGAGAGAGAGTGAGAGAGAGAGAATGATATGGTCCTTACACGATACACACACACACACACACACACACACACAGAGAGAGAGAGAGAGAGAGAGAGAGAGAGAGAGAGAGAGAGAGAGAGAGAGAATGATATGATCCATGCACAGTACAGAGAGAGAGAGAGAGAGAGACAGACAGACAGACAGACAGACAGATTGAGAGAAGTGACAACTTTTACCTATAGACATGAAATAGAAATGTTTTTTTTACAATTAAATTGTGTACTTATGCTAAATTGAATTGTTTGAAATAGAACTGTTTTTTGTATAAAAATGAATTTGACATTAAAAAACCGACAAAGGTTGATATCCCATAAAACCCAAGCAAACAAACAAACTGGGTCCTCCTGTTGATTTACCAACTCAGTCTTCATATTCACACCGTCATCGACAAAGGTATTTTTTGAAGCTCAATGAAAACAATCTACGTTGCAATGTAACAATACAATCAGGTCACGTAACAACACGCATTGCGATACTCGAAATAGAAAATTTCCAAACTAATTCTCTCAATACAATTTATTTTTAACATAGTAAAATGTATATACATATAAATAGAAATAATTTAAAAGAAACATATCTGTATGCAGACTACAAAATATGAAAGTATGAAAGAAAATAAAGCATCATGATTTTTTGCAATGTTTAGATGATACTTCTGATCCTGGTCTATTTTAATGTATCCATTCTATAAAGATAATTCTGTTAATACAACATAACTTTATAATATTATAGTAAAAATATATGAAAAGAAATCTCTTTATGCAGACAAGAAAATAGGAAAAAAACAACGTGTTATGATTTTTTGCAATGTTTAGATGATACTTCAGATCCTGGTCTATTTCAATGTATCCATTCTATAAAAAAATCTTAAAATAGCTTTTAACTCTAAGAACATCTCTTAAATACAATTCTCAGAACATTTAAATTTTCTTTCCTGAACATTATAGATTTTTTGAAAACCACCTTATTCACACTATTGTGCACCCCCACCTATTACTGAGACCTTAAACAATTATTTTAATAGTTAAATTAATTATAATCAAAAATTGTTTGTCACTCATTTCAACTCTTTTTATAAAATAAAAAGATAAAAATACACTTAAAAAATCAAATTGACAGGGGAAAAATATTTTTATTGAGAAAAAAAAAAAAAAAAAAAAAAAAAGGAGCAGAGTCATAAATAATTTTTTTTGTAAATGCAAGTTTAACTATGCATTTCAAACTTCCAATGTTTTAAATGCAACTAGAAATTACCTGATTAAAGAGTGACTTCATCAGTCAATCTTATTTTAGTGGTGAAAAAGTACACATCATAATTTAATCTTAAGCAATTATTTTAATAGATAAATTAATTATAATTAATTAAAAATTGTTTTTCCTTTAATTTGTTACACATTTGAACTATTTTTCTTATAAGAACAAGAAAAAAAAATAAAGGAAAGAATGACCTTAAGAAAATTGAATTACGTTAAAATTAAGAAAGGAAGAGAGAGTATCTGTACTTTACATTTTTTTTGTTGAACTTCAGATCCCAAATAATTTCAAACAGCGGATTTATATGAAGTTCTGCGTGGTCTTTCTAGAATTATATATTTTGAATCTAATTTTGCCATATTTCCCCCCTTGAAATTCAGTTATGTATCTAACTGCTCTTTATTCAGTGGAAGTAATTAATCGAGTCAAATTGACAAAATGATTAAAAAAAAATCCCGTTTTCATAAAAACTTACCTCACCACAGAAAAAACATTTAAAAAACAAAACAAACTACAGTGTATCTTTTTTTTTTACAAATCTATTTCAAATAAACATAAATAAATATTTAACAGTTTTAAAGCAGCAACAATTTTATAAAATGGAGACGATAGAAAAAATAATAAACAAACAGAGCGCAGATTGCATTTTAAATTTTAATCGAGATGGAGGGGAGTTCTCCTTGTGTAGTGGCTAACGTGCTGGACTGTGGCTTCGAAGTAAGCGAGTTCGAACTTCAGTCACGATATTACGTTCACTTTTGGACTAATACCCTTAGGAAAGGTATGAACCCCCTAATTACCTTGTTATTCGGTGAAGTGGGTAGAGTATTCACCAATGGTCCGGGAGAACGGGGTTCACTCCCTGGTCGAGTCATACCAAAGACTTAAACAATAATACTTGATACTTCCTTGCTAAACACTCAGCATTATAAGGTACGTATCAAGGATAAAGAGAAGCAATCCAGGGAAACGAATAGCGCCCTCCCCTAGGCCTCGGTGTAGTAGCTACTGAAAAGGGAGCCATCGGGTCACCCTAGACATCAGTCACCAACTTTTCTTTTACTTAGTATAACTAATATTCTTTTACAAGGATAATTTTGGCATTAAATAACCCAAGAAGGTTGATATGCCGTAAAAGTAGGAAATCAAACCAAATCAAGCGATAAGAGTAATATTTCCTCTTGTAAAATCGGCATTTTTATTTCAGTTTTTAAAAAACTTTTTCTTCTTGGATAAAGAAAATGTATTTTTCATTCGTCAAATAGTCGATATATCATGATGTTTTTTCATCTATGTTGATCGGAAATGCCAGCGAAAAATTTGTGATGAATCGGTGCTTGATGAATCGTTACACTAAGGCAGTTTATGCACCGTTGATTAAATAAAGGATTGGGTTGAAAATTGCCAGAATGTTACCTACTACGAGAATCACCTGAAAAAGCCGGAGAGATTATCAGTTAAAACGTTGGGTATAGAATTAAAGAAAAAAATTAAGACACTAGTCTGATTATATGAGAAAATTATGGCGATGTACTATTGTTTCAGAGATTTAGATAAAATCTTATATTTATAGAATAAGGAATATAGCCTTGAATGCAATCTACTAGCCAAATGGTTGAAAATGACCATGAAAACCTGACACTAGCATTTACACTATCAATCAGAATAGTCGTCTCAAGAATGTATTCAAAAAGGATATATATATATATATATATATATATATATATATATAAGGCATTTTGGTATCTTTATAAATAAAGTGTGCGTTTATATCGGTGATAAAGCATTTATAGATCTAAAATGGGATTGTGAAGAGACCAAGTTAAAGTTGCTCTAACTTAAATCTCTCTCTCTCTCTCCCTCTCTCTCTCTCTCTCAATATATATATATATATATATATATATATTGAAAGATCGTTCAAAATGTTCTAAGACTCAGATGGAAGAGCCCAAACTGAAAACTGAAATCTTAGGGATGAGCAAGCTGTCTGTAAGTTGTGTCCCAAGGATGCAGACGCCAGAGCACCATGTATATATATATATACATACATATATATATATATATATATATATATATATTCAGTTAGGGCTCTTTAATCTGACTCTTGGAATTTTTTGAACGATCTTTAAATTTGTATATATATATATATATATATAGAGAGAGAGAGAGAGAGAGAGAGGTTTCATAAAAAAACACAGACAAGATTTTTTTAAACAAGTTTTTATGGATTTTTTTCTTACTTAGTAAAATAAATATATATTCAAAGATCGTTCAAAAAGTTCTAAGACTCAGATTGTTGAGTCCTAACCGAAAACTGAAATCTTAGAGGTGACCAAGCTATCTGTAAGTTGTATCCCAAGGATGCAGACGCTAAAGCACTATATATATATATATATATATATATATATATGGAGAGTTTTGGTCATAAAATATTTATAAATTGTCATCAGAATATGTAGAATATTTATCCGAATGCAAATTTCCTTTGCTACGTACAATATTTTATATCTACTTACGGGTATAATCAATTAGTCTCAAATCTGACTCTGTAATCAGCCAAAGCTTATTCCGTGAACTTAATTGGCCATCAGCCATTAAATTGCATTTTATTATTCAGAAGCTAGCGTTTCCAATGAATTTTCAAGTTGCTGCATTTTACCTTCCAAATTGTTTCAACTGAACTTGACAAATTTTTGTTGTTTCTCTGATGTCCTCAAAACTTACCCAACTGACCTTGTTGGCATGATGGTTATCAACATAAAAAATGGACTTTGTGGGCCAAGTTCGAAACCTGGACTGTTTGCTAATATCAGAAGGAAAGGGATGAATCAATTTCTTCTTCTTCTTCTTCTTCTTCTTCTTCTTCTTCTTCTTCTTCTTCTTCTTCTTCTTCTTCTTCTTCTTCTTCTTCTCTAAGTTATGTGTAAATAATAAAGCAGACTGGACTCTTTAGCCTTGGTTAGGCAATTGGTCTTGAAGAAGCTAAATTCTAAACCAGTTGAACTCTGCTTAAAAAACTGACCTTTTGTTGTATCCAGTCCGCAATGGAAGAGTTGGCTAAATACACACAATGCTGCCTGTTAAAATAGCAAACGAAATAACACATGGAAAAAATTAATAGACGATACTATTATTAACAAAGCGTAGCTTAGTATTGACACATGTTTCACTCTGTGAGGAATGAATTCTTTAATTAATTGTTATAATTTGAAAGAACGGCTCACAAATCTTTACCCGATGGCGAATCATTGTAATATGTATTATTTATGTATCATTTATGAATCTTAGAACTGTTTGACTAAATTGAATAGCTTGAAATAGAAATGTTTTTGACAATTAAACTATATACACATGCTAAACTGAATTGTTTGAAATGGAGCTGACTATTTGTATAAAAATGGATTTGGCGTTAGATAACTTACAAGGGTTGATATGCCATAAAATCCAACCAACCAACCAGCCATTTATGAATCATTGTAAGTTTATCCAACTCAAAGATAAATAGGAGGATAGAGTGGATGCGAGGAAGACTGTATGACACTAATTTCTTTCTGTCACGACAATCGGCATGATTTAAATATTTTTTTACCAGAGTTCGACCACTGGCTTCAAGCGAATGTGGAAATATTCAACTATCTCTCCCACTAGGCAGATCCCGTTAGCAATTGGCGAGATATATGATCGGCAGGGCTTAGAATACACAGAATGTATCCTCTGCATAGGGGTAAGACCCCCACCAAAATATGGTGTCCTGGATATGACCTTAAACTGCATCTGATGGCGAGGCTCCAGTTCTGGAGGTCTGGAAAGAGTGGAGTACTCTCTGATCCCCATTACTCTCAAGTCCACTTAGAGGCAGAGTGTTAATACCTGTTAGGGTCTCATCTATGAATCAAATAGGACAAAGTGCAAAAGAAAACTTCTTAAGAAAAATTCTAAACAAAAAATATGCATATGAATGAACAATGGACGTGATTCCCTAACCTCTTGATCTATCTATCTATCTATCTATCTATCTATCTCAGTTCATATCTACCTACCGCCTTGTTGACTGGCGCAGTGGAACACAGACTGCACTTGTGTAGAGGAGTATCCCCACAACGACCATCTGTTGGTCGTGGGTGGCAACCCATAATGCTTGGGAATGGGATTCTGGTGGTTGAGGAGTCCATAGCCTGCCAAATGAAGTGGTTATGTGACTTACAACACTCTATCTTATTTCTAACTTGGCTTGACGGCTGGTCGAAGCTGTCCGAACCTATCTGTCGGTTGGTTACGTCATTTTGTAGCACCGACTTGATGGTCTCGACCGTATTCTTCAAATTGCTTCTGTGGCAAACAAATACCAAACTTTATTTAATTTCAAAGGTGCTTGAAAGCTGTGGTTGGGGGTCAGTTGCACTGAGATAGTAATAACTGAAAACATTTAATTGAGTGTAAACAAATGATTTGGCATTAAATAACCCATTTGGGTTTATACGTTATAAAATACAACCAAACGAAACGAATCTATCTATCTATCTATCTATCTATCTATCTATCTATCTATCTAAGTTTGTGCCTTTCTCTTTTTATATTTAACGATACATGAAAGATCCTTCTTGCCCAGTTGGCTGGGGCTGTAGAATACACCGACTGCTTCTCTGCAGAGGGGTAAGATCCTTTCCCAATGAGTATCCTAGATATGACAATAAAAAAATCTGATGGTGAGGTTCAAATAATGATGGAGCTTTGGGGAAGGCAGCGTACCCTTTCATTGCTATCACTTCCAGGCCCACTCTGGCCGAGAGTAGTAGCACTTGATAAGTGTCTTATCCATGGGTCAAATAGAACTAAACTGTAGTTTCGAGAGTTTACTGTTTTTGCATTTAAACTGCGTATTTATGCTAAACTGAATTTTTTAAAATAGAACTGTTTTGACATTTAAACTGTATAATTATACTAAACTGAATTGTTTGAAATAGGACTGTTTTTGACATTGAAACTGTACTTACAATAACTGTTTCTTTTTTTTATATAGAAACTGTACGTATGCTAAACTGAATTATTTGAATTAAAACTGGTCAAACTGAATAGCTTGAAATAGAAATGCTTTTGACAATTCAACTGTGTAATCATGCTAAACTGAATTGTTTGAAATAGAACCGTTCATTAGTATAAAAATGGATTTGGCATTAAATAACCTGCAAAGGGTTGATATGTCATAAAACCCAATCAAACCAAAGATCCTCCATTTTCTTAAGCGTCTCTTAGAAATTTATGTACTCAGTTCTTCAATTTTTTTATATAGTATCATCTTTTTATTTTTCCCTTTTTACAACACGTCTTCTTCTTCTTCTTCTTCTTCTTCTTCTTCTTCTGTTTTCATTTATTCTTTTTCTTTTTTTACACCCTTTTTTCTACCTCAGTTTTAATTCTTTTTATTCTTCTTATTCTTTCCTTTTGTAATATATTCCTGTTTATCGCTTTGTAGCGAAGATTTGAAACGTCTTGTTTATTTCTACTTTTATCCTTTCTTTTCTTTCTTCCAACTCTTTTTACCATTTTGTTCCTTCATTTTCCCCTTGTATTTCTTTCCCTTTCCAATTTTTCGCCACATCCCAATCATTATTCCTCTCTTTTTCGCCTTTTGCTCTCCTTGCTCTTATCTGTTCTTTGCATCTAAATGCTTAACGTCAATCGAATCCCAAAGGATCTTCCCCAAAGCCAATTCCAGATGAAGCAATTAGAAGGCACCGATCCATCTTCCTTCCTCTGACATTCTGCACATGGATCCTTCTTCTTCTTCTTCTTCTTCTTCTTCTTCTTCTTCTTCTTCTTCTTCTTCTTCTTCTTCTTCTTCTTCTTCTTCTTCTTCTTCAACAATATTTATGACTCCTGGCTTTAGCAGTACTACGTCCGTAAAATGAACATTCAAGATTACTAAGATTGATTTTCCACTACAGATATAATGCTGAATTTAATGATCAGTCGCCGAGAGGTAAAAGACGAACAAAAAGATTTTCTCAGTGAAACATTATCAATTCTTTCAGAGGGTGGTGATCCTAGTGGCGTAGTGGCTCACCCTCTGGTTTGCGAGTTCAAACTCCAGTCACGCTATTATGTTCACTTTCGGAACTCTATTATTCCTCCGGCTATGTGTTTAATAGTACCGCTATTATCTGTCTCCAAAGATAGATTTGGCATTAAATAACCCATGAAAATTTATCCAACCAACTTCTTCTTCTTCTTCTTCTTCTTCTTCTTCTTCTTCTTCTTCTTCTTCTTCTTCTTCTTCTTCTTCTTCTAATAATAATAATAATAATAATAATAATAATAATAATAATAATAATAACAGAAGACCAGACCTTGTATCAACAAGAAAAAAGAATTTACCAACTTTCAGGTTGAAAATGAAAATAAAACAAAAAGACTGATAAATACTTGGATCTTGCCAGAAAGTGAAAGATACTGTGGAACATGAAGGTGACGGTGATACCAATTGTAGTTGGGGCACTTGCAACAGTCTCGAAAATCCTGGAAAAACGACTTGGGGAACCGGAGATGAAAGGAAGAATAGAGACTATCAATATCACAACACTGTTAAAAGAAGAGTCCGGGAGACTGGAGAAGACTTGCAATCACTGGAAAACCACCAATTTAAACTGGCATGAAAAATCCCCTCAGAGTATAATAATAATAATAATAATAATGGGACTTTGCAATCCAAATTGATAGAAAAAATAAAGAGCAATATATCAGATATAGTAGTTAAGGACTATAAAAGAAAAAAAAACTTGCCTTTTAATTGATATGTCCTTGCCAACAGATTAAGAATACAATAAAATAAGTAAATACTAAGAACTTGAAGCATAAATGTAATACCTTAAAGCTACCACCGTGCCAATAATAGTGAGAGCCCTGGGTACGATCGAAAAAGAGACCGGCAAACACAATAGTCCCAGCCGATATGAAATACAATAAATTGTACTTTGTGGAACTGCTCATCTCCTTTGAGTTTTATCAATGTGATTGCAAAAGTAACCCCCGAAAGTATGGGTGAAACTTATAAATAATCACAAGCTTTTCTCGCCTTAGATCTTGCGTAAAGACCTGGTAAAGGATTCTAAGAAACCGAAAGTAAAGCTGTTAATTAAACTTCATCCCAAATGCCATAGAAAACTGGAGCCGGAGAATTGACTGCTGAAAGAGAGTAAAACCTTGCAGAGGTAAAAACCCAAAGAGGCATTTCCATGGAGAATAACTCTCGTCATTACTGTTATATTCATAATGTCACTTAACTACATACTTAGGAATTGCACGGGGTAGGGGGCTAAAAGTTTACAAAATTACAAGAAAAGATTAATTATCTTATATACATGGATGATATAAAGGCATTTGCGAAAACTGAAAAATAAGATTATACAGTCGAGATATAGGAAGGGAATTAACAATTGAAAAATATATAATACTCATAATGAAAAATAAGGAAAAAGAAATAACAGAAGGAATAGAACTACAAAACCAGGAAAGCATCAAGACGCCAGGAGAAAAAGAAAACTTCAAAAATACCTGGGAATATAAAAAGCGGTCACTATAAAAAAAAAGAGTACTTAAGAAGGCCAAGCAAACTTCTCAAAACCAAGCTGTGCTGTAGAAATCTCATCAAAGGAATAAATACCAAGACAGCTATCCTTATAAAACACCCTGAAATTTCTTAAAATGGATTAGAGAGGAATTCAAACAAATGAACCAAAGGACAAGGAAATTGATGACTATGTATAAAAGACCTTACATTCAAAAGATGACATAGATTACATATGACGAGAAAAGAAAGGGGAAGAGGACTTACCAGCATTGAGTTTTGCATAGATGCATCAATGCAAGGACTCGAGGACTACATTAAAAAGAGCAAAGAAAGACTAATTCAGCAACCAGTCACAGTACTGGCAACATATGGACATAGAGAAAACAGTAAAAAAATAGAAAATAGAGATGAAAAGAAAAATAACTTCATGGATATTTCAAACGACAAAGAGGCGAGAATGCACGCAAGAAGACCTGGATATGGCTATGAAAGTGAAATCTAGAGAGAAACTAAATCTCTTCTTACAGCTGTTCAAAACAACGCCATAAGGACTAATTATATTGAACCTAAAACTGATATGCAACAGAAAAGCAAGTGTAAGTTATGAGATAAGACAGTTAATCATATAAGCGAATGAAGCAAATTACCACAAAAGGAGTATAAGACTGAGTAGGGAAGGTGAGTGACAAGGAATTGCAAGAGATTAAAATTTGACCATTCTACGTAATGGTTTATTCCCAAACCAGAATCCGCCCAAGAGAACGACACATATAAAATTCTCTGGGATTTTTTATATACAAACAAATCACCTAATTCCAGCCAGAAGTCAAGACCTAGTGATAGCTAAAAGACAAAACAAGACAAAGAACCAACCGATTTTGTCGTTCCTACGGAACACAGAGAGAAAATCAAAGGAAACGAAAAGAGATACAAGAATTTGGACCTTGCCAGAGAATGAAAAAGTTATGGAACATGTAAGGGATAGTGATACCAATTATTATTGATGCGCTTAGCAGGGTCCAGGTGACCGGAAGAGTTGGAAATCGAAGGTCGAGCCGAGACCTTCCAAGCTACAGCATTACTCAGATCGGCCAGAATACTTAGAAGAATCCTGGAGACTTAAGGAGACTAACTATCACTCAAAATCCAGTGAAAGGCTATCACCAAACTCTGGTGTGAAAAACTCGCCAGGAATAACAATGATAATAATAATAATAATACGAGAATGCATATGGGATGATACTGCTATCATAGATTTTAGAATTTCGAAAGATGTTTAAAATCTCTTTTTAAGTTTTCATAGCTTTCGTTATTAATTCAATATTAATCACGAAAGCTATGAAAACTGGTTAGGCGAACTAGCAGCCAGAGGTCAACTCATTGTAGGGAAAATACAAAGGAGCATCTTCCAGAAAAATTCATTGTCCGCCCAACAATTCGTTATGGCGATGATAATGCCAAATCATATCTTCTTCTTCTTCTTCTTCTTCTTCTTCTTCTTCTTCTTCTTCTTCTTCTTCTTCAGAAAGAAAGAAAGAAAGAAAGAAAGAAAGAAGAAGCGATAATAATTAAAATATGCTGGCTAAAGTAATCAGTCCCGATCAAACATTTACAACTAGTCTCTTTCATTGGTGATATGTGATTACACATTGCCGTGAAGCTTTTGCAATTTTATCAATACAAGACGTTTTCTAATCAAAACATTTTAGACTCTCTGATATCAACTGCATATATGTGTCTCGTGAATTTTGTTTTTGATTATGGACAATCTGTAATATACAATATCATAGCTATCCACACACAGACATCCCCCCGATATATATATATATATATATATATATATATATATATATATACAAAGCTTGTTGTTTGTTCAACGAGAGAAAAGTAAATATTCTGAAATGAATAGGTCTATAGATAATTTCAAATTTCGTTTTAAAGTTTTTATTAGTATTGTTTTTCACACCAGCGTCAGCCGATAGCTTTTTCACTGGAGTCTGAGTGACAGCAAGTTTCCCCAAGTTTCCAGGATTCTTCTAAGTATTCTGGCCGATCTTAAAAATGGTATATCCTAGATAGTCTCCACATGTCCTCTCATTTCCAAATCTTCCAGTCTCTGCAAATCCTTTGGGGATTGCTCCCAGCGCACATATCACAACTGGCATTACCATCACCCAAGTTTGTTGTTTTCCCTTGTTTATTTTCTGTGTAGTTGCTTAGTTCGTCGTTCGCGTACCTGAAAAAAGAACAGCGAACATTTGCAAAATGCCAATCAGATCTCCTATGTTGGCTGTCAAGAGTGAATCTGCCGATCATGAAACCCAAACCTGTTGTCTGGCTATCACGTTGAGTTTTGTTTCGATTTGTCGTTTTTTTCATGGGTAGTATATTGTAACTATACCCGATCCAGAGGTTGTTTATTATCTGGGCGCCAGTCACAGATGTGACCAAATACACTTTAAGTATGAAAACTCTTTAGGGGGTTACCAGAAAAAAAGCCTTTTCCCTTGTAAATATATTAAGTTTTAACTTAAAGTATATGATGGACTTTTTTACTTTACCATTTTTCTTAAGTTTTAACTTATTTAAAATTCATAGTGGATTTTACTATTTACTCTTTCTCGAGTTTTATCATTATTATTATTATTATTATTATTATTATTATTATTATTATAATTATTTTCTCATTAGAGTTTTTTACATCAGCGTTAGCTGATGGTTTTTCACTGGAGTTTGAGTGACAGCAAGTCTCCTCAAGTTTCCAGGACTCTTCTCAGTATTCTGGCCGTTCTCAATAATGCTGTCGTTTGGATGGTCACCACTCGTCCGCCAACTTCCAAGTCCTCTAGTCCCTTTAGTAATTCTTTTAGTTACTGTTCCAAATGCACCAATTACAATTGGTATCATTGTCACCTGCATGTTCCACAGTTTTTTCAATTCCCTAGCAAGGTCCTTCTTTTCACATTCTTTCAGTTTTATTCTGTAGTCAGCCGGTGCAGCAAAGTCGACTATTTTGCAAGTTCTCTTTTTTTATTGATTATTATTAAGTCTGGTCTTCTGGTCGAGATTAGGTGATCTGTTTGCATGTCAAAGTCCCATGGGAGTTTATGTGTGGTATTTTCTAGGACAAATGCTGAGTTGTGGATACACTTGTGTTCTATACGTGTTTCGGACTTTTACGATCTCTACAGTCGATTTAAATGGGCAAGTTAAGTTCCGACTGTCTTTTTATGTTAAAGATAATTTTGATAGGTTGTTTTGATTTTGTGTCATCCTAATTTTGTATCTCCGAATGTCCCATTAGAGGTAATTGTCGTGGAGACTTCTATGTGAATGCTTTTGCATATATATAAGTGTATTTTGTGTTTGTATAGACATAACATGTATCTTCACTCATGTATACATACAATCGTACAGGCAAGGTATTAGGTGGGTTTTTGTCCTATATTCTTTCCCTTCCTTTTGTACGTGTTTTCGACTTTTATGTTCTCTTTAAGCGATTCAGTTGGTAAGTTCTTGTTTCTTTTATAATAAAAATTGTTTTGATTTTATTATATTTCAGATTTTGTGTCTGTGAATAACCCATTTGAGATATTTGTCCGTGATGACTATATATATATATATATATATACATATATATATGCAATATATATATATATATATATATATATATACAAACATACCCCCACATATATATATATGTGTGTATATATATATATATATATGTATACTGAAAGTGATGTGTAGGCCTAGTGTAGGCCTGGAATACTATTGACAGGTTATCCATCATCATAAAATCTGATAAAATAAAACGGGATTTCTTATAAGGAGTAGTTGCATCCGTACTACTGTATGGATGCATCATATGATCATATGGATGTATCACATATTCTTTATATATATATATATATATATATATATATATATATTGTATTTTGCATAACACTTAGAAGAGAAGCTGCGAATTGAGAGTTTTTTTTAACAACATAACCTATTGAATAAAAATATCTGAATTAGTCTCTAAACATCAGCACTAAAATAAGTTCTGTTATATGATCTATCCGCTAACTAATCTTTATTAAGGTAGGTGAAGTTGAATACTAACAGGAAGGAGCGCATTACCAGTTATTGTCAATTGTTTTTATTTTGATTAGAGTTCATTATAAATATTTGGAATTCCTTGTTGCATTGGTGCTAAATAAGTTGCGACCAGCATTTGATTTAAATACTGATGTTTTTACTATCGTGTTTGAAGACTTGTTAACACACACACACACACACACACACACACACACACACACACACACACACACTCTCTCTCTCTCTCTCTTTCTCTGTCTCTCTCATACCGTCTCCTTCTCGCTCTGTGTATGTGTGTGTGTGTAATAATCCTGCTATTCTTTTCTATAGGTCACAATAAATTTCTCAATTATTCTAGTCTTTTCAAGTTTATCTTAAAATACTGTAAAAGAGTAATATGATCTTTGTTTGATCAGTTGAAAATAAATAAACTTTTTGTTTTTATCGTGCAAAACAGAGGTGGCAGTCTGGCCTTTTTATGATCAAAACTCATCAACCATCTTCAAAAAATGGAATTTAATTTCTCTGTGTGGTGTCAAACAGATATTTTTTGAAATATCGTCCAATTTTGATTTTTGTATTCATTTTCAATTTTCGTCGACTTAAAAAAAATCATTTTCTATCAATTTTTTTTCTTTGTAACTATGTACTTATCAGAGTTATTATCGTGGTTAACGATTGAATGAATGAAACTGGTGAATAGAGTTCGAATTTTTATCCTTACTGTTTGGATCATTTACGCATTGATAACTAAAAAAAAAAAGGCATTAATCGATTTTTCTTCAATTATTATCAATCGGTTAATGTTTTCTTGCTATAAAGCTGATATGATAGATAAAGAAAGAAACAAATGAAAATAATTTTGTTGCTCACAGATTAATTGCTGCTTAAACTTGACTAGTGGCATCCATTCTATCAACTTGGAAAGGTACTGAATAACTTTAACGAAGCCAATACTTTGGGGATCATATTATTAATATCAAGAGCTGATTTTGTAAGTATGTTTTGCAACAAAAATGCACACACACACATGAACATATATATATATATATATTGTCACGTGATATCCCACGGAGACGATAGAAGTAAGATTAATACTATCCTCCCGTCGGAATGAACAGTGGCAAACCGTTAAGAAAGAATGTAGGTCGGGGTGAAGACCAACAGATGTTTGTACTCAGTAACCTGACTTGGGTGATATCTAGTAGCCCTAACAAAATCGCCTGACCAGGTGGGGAGGAAGGTAGAAGCCAAACGATTGGCTGGGACCCTAAAACGGAAGTAGGAACTTCCTCCCGTCAGCAGAAATAGAAAAGAAAAAAGTTAGTAATTGGAAGGGGCTCGTGGCAGACAGACCCATAGCCATTACTCCGGGTGAAGAAGACAAAAACATATCTTGGACACGAGGGACCCAAGTTTCTCAAGCCAGTGTTAAAAATAGCATAAAGTCTATTAGCCCGTGAAAGAAGAAAGATTCTCCAGTGGAACCCCGTCGAAAAATAAGATAAGTAACTTTGGGGCTATTTCTCCTTTATACCCAAATTTTATATACCACTCTCTCTCTCTCTCAATTTGAAGAAATGAAAGAACAGAAAAGAAGGAAGACATTTATGTCCATGGACTGTTCAATTCATTATACATATTTGACACTTTGAAAGTGTATCTCTTTGTATAGTAAAGGATTCATGTATTTTTATGTTACCACGTGGTCTAAGTTGTTCTTTGCAGTTCTGCTACGAATTTGTTGAGTCACATTTCCTTTTCAGCTTCTATTCGCCTTATGTTATCTTGCTTAGAATTGTCCTATTAATTCCTTTTAAATATCACACAGGAAACCGGAGTTGCCGACTACTACAATATAATATTATTACGACTAAAACCTATAGGTCCATATCTTCTGTTGTCTGGGGGAGGAAGTTCAGTGGCCTTGGTGGGTGTGTGGATAGTGTGAAATTTGGAACCCCTTGCCAGCGGCGGTCAGTCTGGCCCTAAATTAATCCCTCACGTAATATGCCAGGTCTTATATGCCTGAGAGAAAAACTCTGAACGAGGACTTATTCTATAGGGGATCAAGTGCCAACCTGCCTCGTCTTCACACGTGCGAAATAAAGTCCCGTTTTGGGATTTTAGTCAATTTGCCGTCACAATGTATATATATATATAGAAGAAAATAATGGATAGTAATCCGACAATTTGTGAAGAAAATTTGACGACAAATAATCCAAATAGAAAGTGGGGATTTATAGAGAAACAAAGTCAGTCGACACTATAGCGTTTCGGTTCTGCTGAACCATCATCAGGACTGTGAGGGGTATTATTAGTGATGTTAAGTGTAGATGGATGTATAAAAAGTGTAAAAATATATAAAAATTTGGAAAAGTTGTACAACAAGAAAAGTTGGCTGTTTATGACAAGAAAAAAAATATATAAACAGGTGACACTTGACGGAACCTCTCTGAAACTGGTAGACAAATTCACCTACCTAGGAAGCAGCTTCTCATCAACCGAAAAGGACATCGACACACGGTTAACGAAGGCATGGACAGCTATCGATAGGCTTTCGATCATATGGAAATCAGACCTGAGCGATAAAATGAAACGGTTTCTTCTAGGCAGCGGTCGTGTCGATACTGCTGTATGGATGCACTACTTGGACGCTAACTAAACGGCTGGAGAAGAGGCTAGACGGCAATTACACAAGAATGCTGCGAGCAATACTGAACAAGTCCTGGCGGCAACACCCCACAAGGCACCAACTATACGGCCACCTGCCTCCCATCACGAAAACTATCCAAGTTCTATATATATATATATATATGCCAGAAAGGATCCAAGCAGCGGAGAAGGAACTCATTCAGCAAGCGGCTCAACTGCATTTGGCGCGCCAAGTCACCAGCTGGCTCAATTCACACATGGCTTTTTCACGTGGTCCTTCTCAACAAAAATTCTGCTTCGCGACATATTCCCAGAAGAAAAAATGAACGACCGTAGACGAGAATGAATCTTTTCTTTTTTTTTTTTTTTTTGAAAAACGTCTCGTTTCCATTGTTGTATTATTTCTCACTCTTTTCCAGTTAACGACTACATTAGTTCAAGGTTTATCCACATTCAGCGGTGCTAGAGCTCCTGCAACACTGTTCAACTCGAATGACATTTTTGTTAAACGTAGTTCAGTACCTGATTAGATCTAGAGAGTAGAATGATAATGTCGTGCCAAATTTTCAGGTGAAGCCTGCCAATAAACATTTGAAATCTAGGTTTTATCTATGCTTGAACACCGATCGTTGACTCTAACTGTAAATATGCAATTTCAAACCTTCACTGGATTCTGTGTAAGTACGTATATATTCAGTATGACAAACGCATATTTGGATGGTAGTTTATTTCCCTCATTTCCTGTAACCTGTTTTAGTCGTAGGTGTGCTACTCATATAGCATGTTATTATTATTATTATTTACTCATTAGAGTTTTTCACATCAGCGTTAGCTGATGGTTTTTCACTGGAGTTTGAGTGACAGCAAGTCTCCTCAAGTCTCCAGGACTCTTCTCAGTATTCTGGCCGTTCTCAATAATGTAGTAGTTTGGATGGTCTCCACTCGTCCGCCGACTTCCAAGTCCTCTAGTCCCTTCAGTAATCCTTTTGTTACTGTTCCAAACGCACCAATTACAATTGGTATTATTATTATTATTATTTACTGCTTGAGAGTTTTTCACATAAGCGTTAGATGATGGTCGTTCACTGAAGTTTTTGTGATTGCAAGTCTCCTCAAGTGTCCAGGACTCTTCTCAGTATTCTGGCCGCTCTCAATAATGAAGTACCTTGGATGGTCTCCACTCGTCCTCCAACTTCCAAGTCCTCTAGTCCCTTTAATAATCCTTCGGTGACTGTACCAAGAGCACCAATCACAATTAGTGTAATAGTCACTTTCATATTCCACAGTGATCCGTTGGTATGTCAAAGTCTAATAGGAGTTTATGTGTGTCATTTTCGAGGGCAGGTGCTGGGTTGTGCATATACCATTTGTTGGTGTGTCAAATTTATATTTCTTGCACATTTCCCAGTGGATCACCTTGCCAACCCAGTCATGTCTCGTCTTATACTCCTTTTTGTGCTAATTTGCTGCATTCGCTTATTTTGCGATTGATCGTTCTGTCTCTATCACCGCATTGTCTACATTTGCTATTTTGTTGAGTCTTGTCTATTCTCGCTTTCATATGATTGGTTCTTATGGCGTTGTCCTGTGCTGCTATTTGGAGAGATTCCGTTTCTCTCTTATGGTTTACTTTTCTTCGCCAGGTCCAGTTTTTCTGGTGTAAGATGTTGTTTATTTATCGTTTAAAGCGGCCATAGAGTTGTTTTTTCTCCCATTTTTGTTTCCGAGTTGTCATTTTATCGTCCATCGTGTTGTCTGTATCGTTTCTGATGGCTGTCGTCAGTCCTCATTCGTGTTGTTCTATGTAGTCTCCGAGCCGTTGTATCGATACATTAACGCTGTCTTCGATGCTGGCAAATTATTATTATTATTATTATTATTATTCCTTTGAGTTTTTCACATCAGCGTAAGCTGATGGTTTTCACTGGAGATTGAGTGACTGCAAGTCTCCTCAAGTCTCCAGGACTCTTCTCAGTATTCTGGCAATTTTCAGTCATGCTGTTGTTTGGATGGTCTCTACTCGGCCGCCAACTTCTAAATCTTCCAGGCTCTTTAATAATCCTTTAGTTACCGTGCCAAAAGCACCAATCACAATTGGTATGGTTGTCACCTTCATGTTCCATAGTTTCTTCAATTCTCTAGCAAGCTCAAGGTACCTATCTCTCTTTTCAGATTCTTTCAGTTTTATTCTGTGGTCTACCGGGACAGCAAAGTCGACACGAGCGTTAGCTGAGAGTTTTTCATTGGAGTCAGAGTGACAGCAAGTCCCCTGATGTCTCAAGCTCTCTTCTCAGTATTCTGGCCGATGTGGTAGTTTGGATGGTTTCGGCTCGTCTTCCAGCCTCCTACCAAGCCTTTGGGATTATCAATATTATTATTTGTTATGCCTCCTGGGGCATTTCGCCTTTTTACTATCTTCTCATATCAACTTTTTTTTTAAAACAAAAAAAATCTTTGTACAGAACTTATATAATGTTTATATACAAATCAAATTCTGTAAAGTAATTCATCTGATAGTTCCCCACCCCAAATCCCTCATAATTTTTTTTAACCATTTTTTCTGAAATCATCTGATTTGATTGTCTTTCACTCTATTGCTGTTTTTGATCAGTAAAAATGGTTTTAATTAAGAGTTTTCGATCTCCTAGACCGGTTGCCATAGCTGGAGGTGGAATAGTTGGATTCATGCCTTTCGCATGGATTATTAGCGCTTTGTAAAATACAAACAGCCTCATTCAGTATTTGAATTCGGGTAGTCGAGTCCACTTCCAACGACGAAAACTGTTACGCCACGAACGCTTTCTTGCTGGTCGACCTATTACTACTACTGCTACGACTAACAACAACAACAGCAACAACAACAACAACAAATGCATTTTCATGAAGTCCTTAGCATTCATTATCCCGGTATATTTGTCATTCGTGTCAAACAAGGCAAGTCTAAGAAGGCTTAAGGTGTGTAGATATATGGTTGCTCGTGTGCGTAACATACTGTGAGTTGCCTAATCGACTGGGGCTGTAGAATACACCGACTGCTTCTCTGCAGAGGGGTAAGACCCCTCTAACGAGTGTTCTGGATATGACACTAAACAATCTGATGGTGAAGTTCCAGTTATGTGGGAGCTTTGGGAAATGCGCAGCATCCCTTCATTGCCATCGTTCCCAGGTCTACTCTGACCTGGAATGGTAGCACCTGATAAGGCCCTATCTATGGGTTAAATAGAACTAACTGCATACTTATGCTTAACTGAATTGTTTGAATTAAAACTGGTTAACTAAATTGAATAGCTTAAATAGAAATGTTCTGAAAATCAAACGGTACTTACATTTAAACAGAGTGCTTGTACTAAACTGAATTGTTTGAAATGGAACTGTTCTTGACATTGAAACTGTACTGTAAATTGAATTGTTTAATATAGAACTGTTTTGACATTTAACTGTGTGTAAACAAAATCAGTACTTATACTAAACTGAATTAGCTGAATTAGAACTGTTTTGACAATTAAACTGTATATCCATGCTTATTGAATTGTTTGAAATAGAGCTGACTATTTGACTAAAAATGGATTTGGCGTTAAATAACCAACAAAGGTTGATACACCATAAAACCCAATCAACCAACCAACAACATACTGTGTGTGTATGTGTGTGTTGATAGATAGACAGATAAGAAAAGACTAAGATAGGAGTATAGTAACAAAGAAATGAACAATCTGAAATTGAAGGTTAAATAGATAAATAGATATGAACAGACTAATATTGATAGATAGATAGATAGATGTGTGTGTGTTGATCAAGAGAAAACTAAAGGGTAATATTAAAGAACAACTGATCTTATATAAATGTCTACGGACATTTTACTTGCAAAACCTGACAGTAGAATCAGTCAAGGAAGAAAAGGTCGTTATAAAGCTTATGACCACCCCCCAAACTCCCCCTTCTATTCGATACATTATTTCACCTGTCTTCCAAAATTGTTGTTCTTCAACTGTCCGACCTTGCTCTGTCTACTCACTTAATTGTGTTGCTCATTGATTGGCCCGAAGTTTCGTGAATCAGCACAATAAGTAACCAACCAGAATGCGACAAGTTGTAGTTGGCGACCGTATCGTAGTTTTTGCCCTTGAAGGAGTGGTGGTCTCATTACAATATTCATACCTAGATATGACTTAAGAAGATAAACATTCTAAAATAGTATTGTACAAGTTTGTAATGATGACCATTGTGTCTCCCCTCCTCTCTCTTACTCTAATGTGAAAATAGTGTAGTTAGCTAAGTTCAAATGTCAACTTATGTTATTTTCATTAAGTACTAATGTCCTTTAGAAAGGCATGAATCCTTCTTTACTTCGTTCAGTTATAAGTAAAATACAAAGGCAGACGGGAACTTTAGCCTTGGTAGAGCAACCGGTTTAGGAGAAGGAAAAGTTGAATTTATACCTTGTGACAAAATATCATGGGCCAACATAGAAAGGTAACACACACACACACACACACACACACACACACACACACACACACACACACACACACACACACAGATATAATAATATTAATATTAATATTAATTATGCAGTTTGCATTTCACATAGCACTAATACTCTTGGGAAAGGTATGAATCCAATTATTCTCCCCCTCCCGCTATGGGTAAATAGTAGGACAGACTGGGTTCTTCAGCCTTGGTGAGGCAACTAGTCATGGAGAAGGAAAACTGTGAATTCAAACCTGTTAAACTCTGCTTAAAAAATGACCCTGTGTCATATCCTGCTCGAGCGGAGGGGTTGGTAAGTAGGATTATGCAGTTTGCTATATTTGTCAATAAAGATTGTTCCATATCGGTGATAGAGCATGCGTAGACCTAAGAGGGGATAGCGTAGACGCAGTGTCAGCGGCGTTTAGTGACTATCAGTTTCTCGCCTGTGTGATCGCCTTGCAAACTCTTGGTCTGATAGTTGCACTGGCAGAAAACTGACAGTCATCAAATACCATTGTATCTGTATCTATTCTATTCAAACTTATCTCTCTCTCTCCCCTTATATATATATATATATATATATAATGTATGTGTATTTGCGCAGGGATTTGTATACTAGGATTATTGAATACAACAGAAAACGATTGCTTTGATTTTTTTTCAATTCAATTTTCTTTTTTTAGAAGCTGTCTGTTGTTCAGGGAATGTAAAGATTTTCCACGCTTTATTTTTTACTTGGTTGAATCGAAATTATATATATATATATATATATATATATGTGTGTGTGTGTGTGTGTGTGTGTGATTGTAATCTACTAAAAAGAAGCAGTCACCGTGACGTAAGGGTTTATGGAGATAGGGTTTTATGGGTGTTAATGGTTGGTGGTTGGTTATCTCTTCTTTCAAACCCCAATACATGTTGTTTTCTTTGGCTGGTTGCGTTAGCGGAAATGGAATGAATGAAGGAAGGAGAGACAAAAGAGTGAAGCTATCAAGACTCAACTTTATTACTATGAAAGTTCGCATCTGAGTTTTAAAGGGGAAAACCTCTCCGAGCAAAAATCACCGCCTTCCTAGCCGTGGTCTGAGTTTTTTCTGCGAGTTTCTTTTTGGTACCAGGGAACTTCCTCGTTTTCCGAGCATTTTCAGATTGTTCTTCTTGTCTGACGTCTTCTGGGAGATTGTTATTTCTTTTGTATTTATTTTATTTTGTGCTATTTTATCTGTTTTTTTAAAAAAATTATCTCATCGTCATCACTTTTATTCATAACTCAATCGTCAACAATTAAAGTACTGGACTTTGGCTTCAAAATAAGCGAATTCGAACTCCAGTCGCGCTATTACGTTCACTTACAGACTAATACCCTTGGGAAAGGTATGAACCCCCTTATCTCCCCAGCTCTGGGTCAAATAGTATTACTGCTGTTTTTTTTACAAAGGTGGCTTTGGCAATAAATAAGCCACGAAGGTTGATATGCCATTAAACAAACAAACCAAAACTATCAAAATTACCGCATTATAGCAAAATTTTTATTTAAGCAATACATATAAAAGATTTCAAACGGAATAAAGCAATTTCTAGTCCAATTTTCAACTGAATGTTGTGGGTTTGGAGTTTGCTCTGGACATCACTTTTTAACCGTCCAAATTCTTGATATAACAGAGATAACTATGACATTCTAATTAGAATCCATCTCTCCTTTCTAAACAGAAGCATCAATATCATCATGAACAGCTGTTACAACGAGAACCTTATGGATCCAACCATTTTTTATTATTCACGAACGATATGAAACCATTTCAACCTTAAAGTTTTCTTCTAATGAAAAGCAACATTGTCATGTTTCGTTATTGTACATACGAGGTGCATACGATAAGTTTCCAGACTTTTTTCGTATGGGCATTTAAAATTGTCGTAGACTCTTGAAAATTCACTATGTTATTGCTATATATCTTATGAGATGACTAAATAACGTTTATGATTTCAGGTTCAAATGAACAGCTACAGCAGCAATTGGAATACACCCTACTAAAGACTGATTGTCATAGATGGTGATTATCAAAAATGCAATCTGGACGTGAGGACACTTTAGAAGAACGATATGCAATAAAATTCTGTTTTAAACTTGGAAATAATGCCACAGAAACGTATAAAATGCTTCAAACTGCTTTTGGAGCATCTTGCATGAATTGAGCATCAGTTTTTCAGTGGCATAAGAGATTCAACGAAGGCAGGAAATCTGTGAAGGATGATGAGAGGTGTGGGAGGAGTAAGAAAGTCAATACACCAGAGTTGATTGGCCAAACGGTTAGGGTTAGGGTTACGATGTTGAGGTTTTAAGGGAGTTCAGGAAGAGATTCCTTGGGAAGAGGCCAGCACTCTTCAAATCTGGCCAGTGGCATTTCTACCAGGACAATACACCAGTCCACAACTCCATCCTTGTCACTGACTATTTGACCAAGATGGGCATCAAAACAGTTCCTCGGCCTCCCTATAGTCGAGACCTTACTCCCTGTGACTTTTGGTTATATCCAAAGCTCAGAGGCTGTCGTTATGAGACAATTGAGGAGATTTACGAGGCTGTGACGAAGGTCATTGACACGCTCACACAGGAGGACTTCCGTGGGGCCTTCCAGAAGTTGTTGGAACAATACAACAAGTGCTTTGAAACCGGAGGAGATTACTTCGAAGGGGACTAGAGTTTCATGTGTGTACTATCAATAAAAGTGCCTATACAAAAAAAGTCTGGAAACTTATCGTATGTACCTCGTATATTTATGTATATATGTGTATGTGTGTGTGTGTGTGTGTGTGTGTGTGGATTCATTGTTTATAGGCTTCATGATGGCATCCTTAATGTATTTTTGATAAACTTTTAAGCATTGTAGTCAATTAAAAAACAGTTACGAAAGATAATTATTACTATTAGCAAAAAATATTCGCTCTCAACCGGGCGGAAGTATTTACGTTTTAATGTAATGAAATATTGTATCAAATTTTAAAGACTAGCGAAACTTAAAAAGAACAAGCATAAAAAGATCTGAAACAGAGGGAGATAAAATCGAAGAATAGAACAGCTAGGACGCTAGCTCTTCCCATTACTCCCAGCTCCCATTTAGAAATTTTTTCAATTTAACTAAATTAAACTGTAAAAAATAAAACAATAGTTATTTCTTGTAGTTAATGATTTAATACTTATCGGTGATGATTCTTTAAAGATTTATTGGCGAGATTTTGGCTCATATTTCTTAAAATAAAACCAGCAATTAAAAATCAATAATACCGAGCAAATATTTATTAAAATCAAACGTTCAAGATCAATATGCAAATTAGCCTTCCCGTTGACAAATTACATCGCTATTTTATTGTATATATCTATAAATGAATATATCTATAAATCATATATCATATAAATATATCTATAAATCATATAAATATATCTATAAATTATATAAATATCTTTATAAGTCATATATCATATATCACATAAATATATCTATAAATCATATAAATATATCTATAAATAAATATATTTATAAATAAAAGGGCATGTTATTTGCATATAGATAAGACCAACAATTATAATATATGACGAATTTCTAAATAACTGAGATTCAAATCAAATCATTGAGAATGGGATATAAATAACTAAGGAAACTGTGACTTTGGTGGCAACGTAGTTTTGTTAACTAACAAATGCATTATCTCCATTACAAAGATAAATGTACATAATAAGGAAAATTATTTTTTACATTTTTTGTATCATGAAGTTAGTATTATTCGTTCAAAAATTTAATAGAATTTTATTGAGATATAATTTTTGATTTAGACAACACTCAAGAGAGTTATTAATTTAAACATTTTTGTTTTTTTTACCCAGAGTTTTTCTCTTGACTGAGTAATGACGCTTTGTAATTATTCTACACCTCCAGCTCAAAGTACGACCACCAAACCAAATTTATAATGTTTAATTAAATGTGAATAAACATTTAATCAAGATATTTGTTTCTTTTGGAATTTGGAAATTAAAATCCGCATGATTAGTTATGTCTTGCAGAAATATGGCTTTTGCTGTTTATTGTTTATTGCTAGAGAACCATTTTTTTGTTTGGTTTCTTTGTTTGATGGCATATCAATTCGTGGGGGTATTTAATGCCAAAGCAATTATTGTAGAACAGCAGTGATACTGTTCAAACTCATTCCTCATGAGGATAACAAATTGTTTTAAGTTAAAGCCATCCACAGTGTCCAATAAATACACTGACAAGATCTGATTGATATACATTAAAACGTTTGGCCATCTACATAGGACAGACGGACAATCATTTCCTAATGATAGAAATAGAAGAATGCAGGTGTCCGTCGTAGGAAATGGACACGGCGACACGAGTTCAAATCCTGGACGGGACTGATTGCATTTCACATTGCACTAATACCCTTAGGAAAGGTATGAATCCAATTATTCTCCCTCCAGCTATGGGTAGATAGTAGGACAGACTGAGTTCTTTAGCCTTGGTGAGGCAACTAGTCTAGGAGAAGGAAAACTATGAATTCAAACCTGTTAAACTCCGCTTAAAAATTGAC
>OY757934.1:41157853-41242853 GCA_963585895.1 Sepioteuthis lessoniana
CACACACACACACACACATATATATATATATATATATATATATATATACATTTCAGTTATTTCAGTCTATTTCTATGTATGTATACATGTATGTATGTAGATATATACAAATATAACAGTAAATTGGATCAGAAGTTGATTGGAATATGGATTTATATTAAGAGTCCTTAACTCATTACTGGCGGGCCACAAGCATCTCTCGCGGTCTCGATTCAATTTTCAAATTTTTCAGTTTGCCTTTTGATGTTGACTGTAAAGAAGTACCATAATAATTTCTGATAGAACTCAATAATCTTCAATGTCTAGAAGATTTAAAGTCCAAGTTTCTTGCTTGCCATGTTCTCGATTTCTTTAAAAACCACATGCTTCCATTTAGACAATTCCTCAACTTTATCATACACACCCAGCATGTTTGGCGCTACACAGTGCTATGAACTATTGCTCTCGAAAATGAAACATGCTAGAATTACACCGTGATAGCAACTGTCAAATCATCACTTGACATCTCCGTTTGCCAACCTCTTTATTTAACCTTGATATTTTTTGTGATTACTACCAACATCAGATGTCTCATTGATAAATTATGATTGTTACCTTGTGAATTTAGTTGGTTTTTATTCTGTCCTTTAAAGATCGTGACCCCAAAGCCTACTTAGTTAAACTTTATGACCCTCAGGCTGCAAAAGCGATAGACCCCTGACCTAAGTCTTAGAAAAAACTAAACAATCTATCTATCTATCTATCTCAGTCTGTTTATATAATCTATATATTTCAATTTGTTTCTATCTATCTATCTATCTATCTATTTATCTTCGCTAAAATTTGAGAAACGATATTCAGTTGAGAAAACTGATGAACAACTAAGAAGTAGCCATAACATTTCACAATTTGTTAAGACATTTCAACTTATTAAAAGTGTTGCTGTTACAATCGCATACAATGATACAATTCTTAAAGTAAGAGTTGAGTTATTATTTCTGTTTTTACAGTAAAATATCGTGAAAAGATGAAGATAGCTAAAATTGTGAATGGTTCAGTTAATCCCGGCAATGCAAGACGTATTGACGATATCATTACCAGACATTTATGTAACACATGTAATTCTATTTTACACACGGGAATGTTCAATCTCTTCTCTGCTTAAATTGGTACTGGGAACTAAAAGAAAAACCAATGTATGCCGTTTCTTTCAATTCCTGCTAGCGATGTTCCTGTCAATTATCTGGACCCCACCCCGTCCATTTCCTACGACGATAACCGTTACGCCAAGATTGCTAACCTGAAGGCGAGAGAATGGACTTATTAAAGTAGAAAAAGAAATCAAATACAAATACCACTGAATGATAATTTTGTGCAATTTGCGCGGATCGTCGTTTTTTGTTATTCAAATTCTCGATATAACGGAGACAATTATAAAATGCTAATTAAAGTCCTTTCCACCTTCCTAGATAGAAACACAATTATCATCATGGACCACTGTTACAAAGGGAACCCAAGATGTTTATGGGTCACTTAGTTTTTGAATATGTTATAAGGTTAATGCATAGTTGACGGTGCTATAAAAATAGAGATTACTGAAGGCTCCTACCAGCTGAGTAAATGGACTATCTGTGAAATGATTAAGTGGACAGAGAATTTCTTCAGTAATGTATATGATGAAGTATTCTCTATCAGTTGGAGAGATTGATTCACCACCGAATCAATTTGATATTGATTTCTCTGTTTATACATGCAGCTGTTAGATCGGAAACTGTCACTTGTCAAATAAACAGACTCGATAAGGGAATAACAAAATTACTGAATGTCGACGAAGAGAAGAATTAATTTTGCTAAGGGGAGCAATGAAGAGTTCGAATATTCTTGCTCATTATAGTCGATATGCCGGACACTAGCAAGATGAAGAGTTCAAGATTGACCTTTGGGACAAAGAAACCTGTCGCATTCGCTTGTTCTGACAATAACTCATCGTAGAAACTTTAATTTGCGTCTGTCTTTGCACTAAAGACAAAGAAAGTCACAACCCTTTTCAGCCTGGCTGACATTTTAAATAACAATGGGAGATGTTTCCGGATATTTGTTTTCCTTTCGACAATCTATCAGCGTGGAGACGCGTTTATCTTCAACTTAGTTTTTTTTCTAGGATGCTGGAGAAATACGAGGCGCTGCTGAAAAGTTGTGGAACCGGCCAATAAATAAATAAATAAATAAATAACAACCCTCACAAAAAACGAAAACAAAAATAAAAACAAAACAAAGCCATGAAATGTACATGCTATTGTAAAGCGATCGACTATTTCATCAAGAAATAAATTTCGTTTATTAAGCAAAATGAACCGGAAATTGGTATGATGGTTAGAGTGTTCACCAATGGCCCGATAGACCTGGGTTCAATCCTAGGTCGCGTTATACCAAAGACTCAAAAAATGGTACTTGATGCCTCTTTGCTTAACACTCAGCATTATAAAGTACGGATCAAGGGTAAAGTGGAGCAGCTCAGGGAAAGGAGTAGCGCTCTCCCCTACACCTTGGTGTAGTAGCTGTCGAAAAGGGAGCCTTCAGGTCACCCTCAACTACGGTCGCCAACTATACTTATTAAGCAAAAGGTACATGGTGCATACGATAAGTTTCCAGACTTTTATTTGTACAGGCATTTGAAATTGTTGTAGACTCTTGAAAATTCACTATGTTATTGCTATATATCTTATGAGATGACTTGATTAATTTTTATGATTTTAGGTTCAAATGAACAGCTACAGCAGGAATTGGAATACGCCCTAGTAAAGCCTGACTGTCACAGCTGGTGATTATCAAAAATGCAATCTGAACGTGAGGACACTTTAGAAGAACGATATGCAATAAAATTCTGTTTTAAACTTGGAAATAATGCCACAGAAACATATGGAATGCTTCAGACTGCTTTTAGAGCATCTTGCATGAATCGAGCATCAGTTTTTGAGTGGCATAAGAGATTCACGTAAGGCAGGAAGTCTGTGAGGGATGATGAGAGGTGTGAGAGGAGTAAGGAAGTCAATACACCAGAGTTGATTGGCCAAACGGTTATGTTACTATGTTGAGGTTTTAAGGGAGTTCAGGAAGAGATTCCTAGGGAAGAGGCCAGCACTCTTCAAATCGGGCCAGTGGCATTTCCACCAGGACAATACACCAGTCCACAACTCCATCGTTGCCTCAGACTATTTGACGACGATGGGCATCAAGACAGTTCCTCGGCCTCCCTATAGTCGAGACATTGCTCCCTGTGACTTTTGGTTATTCCCTAAGCTTATAGGCTGTCGTTATGAGACAATTGAGGAGATTTACGAGGCTGTGACGAAGGTCATTGACACGCTCACACAAAAGGACTTCCATGAGGACTTCCAGAAGTTGTTGGAATCGGTTGCAGCCGGAGGAGATTACTTCGAAGGGAACTAGAGTTTCATGTGTGCGCCATCAATAAAAGTGCCCATACAAAAAAGTCTGGAAACTTATTTTATGATCCTCGTACATGTAATTATGCCCTTCCAACCTTGTAGACGACACACACACACACACACGCACACTCTCTCTCTCTCTTTCTTTCTTTCTTTTTTCTCACCCTCTCTTGCACACATACAGACATTTGCAGGCGCTCTTAGCGTAACGGTATTAATCATAGGAAATCGGATAACCCGAGCTTGCACTAAATGTGATAGTCGCCATGTTGGTATGGTAAAAGTTAACAAACTTTATGCTAAAAACCTTCATTGGAGGCAGCCATTTTAAAAAGAAAAAAAAAACCGAAAACAGTTATTGATTTTTGTCTTTATTGAAGGGTCAAACATTTCAAGTTCCAAAAACGATAGCGTTTTAAAAGGCGCGTCTTTAATATTCAAAAATCAGAAATCAAGCATTTCATCAAAATACTTTTTCCTTTATTGATTGGTTTAGTTTCTTTGTTTTAATGGCATACCAACATTAGTGGGTTATTTAATGTCAAAACCATCCTTGTAAAAGGACAGAAATGATACTCTTCAATCTATAGCTTGGAGGATAAAAGGGTTCACAACTTTTCCCAAGGGTATTAGTCCAAAAGTGAATGTAATAAGATGACTGGAGTTCAAACTAGCTTACTGAAATGGTGTAGTCTCATTTATTGAACAAAAAGTAAATGTAATTATATCTTACACACACGCACACACTGAATTTAACTCTTTTCCACCAATCTCCTTTTAAAGTGTACTAAGGCTTTTCTTTTTCCACCATCTCTCTCTCTCTCTCACACACACACACACTCACTCTCACATGTACTTTCTCTGTTTCTCTGTCTTTCTCTCTTACACACACACACTCTCTCTTTCATACACACTCTCTCGCCCTCTTTCGATCTCTCTCACACACATACACACACTCTCCTTTACTCTCTCTCTCTCTCTCTTTCTCTCTTAAACACACTTTGTCTGTTTGTCTCTCTGTCTCTCACAAGCTCATTTTCTCATTTTCTATCCCTCTCTTACACATACACATTTTCTCGCTCGCACTCACTCATTTTCTCTCTCACATACACACTTTCTCGTTCTCGCTCTCTCTCTCTCTCTCTCTCTCTCACTCTCTCTCATAAACATACATACTCTCTTAATTTCTCTCCCGCTCACACACACACACACACACACACACACACACACACACACACACACACACACACTATCACTCTTTATCTCTCCTCCAACACACACACTCTCTCTCTTAAACTCTCTCTTACTCTCTTTCTTTCTTTATTTCTTTCTTTCTTTCTTTCAACATTAGACCTCTCTCTTTTTTTCACTCTATCTTTTACACTATAATTCATTTCCTCTATCTTAAACTTTTTATCACTTTTTTTTAATTCTCCCAAATTCTCTGCATCCTTTCCGATCACCCTCATCAACCTGACTCGCCCATTATCTCCCTGACTACTGTTTACTCCCCCACATTACAAAAACCCTTTAAAATCTTCATTCACTCAAAGGTTTTATATCTTGAGTGGCAGAGCAGATTTTGACAATAAAATAAGATTTTAAAAAGCGCTCCCTCTCGACAAAACAAAGCAAAACAAAAAACCCAAAACCCAAAACCAATAATCAGAGTTATTTCAAAGTATAAAGGAGAATACAGGTTTAGAGAAAAAATGAAATCTTTTTTTTTTTGTAAACATCGACCGTGTAAAATTTTTCAAAGTTAATGATGACATCCACTGAAATATTCCTCGATTCAAACAAATATATAAAAGTGATAAAAATTGTTTGTGATTTTGAATTTTGTTATTTGGACTGATTCTAGTTTAATCTTGTACACAAATACACAAAAGACTATGAATAGAATTTGAATTCTAAAATGAAAGCTCGTCATATTGAGTAAATGTTGATTTCTTTCAAGAAACTCTTAGTTCTTTTCCAAAAGAATGTGCCGTAAATAAAGTGTGATTTGGGGATATTGTCTTGTCTGGTAAAAGACGAAAAAGACTAAGAATAAAATTGTTTTTTGTTTATCCAGTAACACCCAATTCGTTTGAAGGTATAGATAAACTTAGCTTCATTTCAATAAATTATTTTTAAAGAAAGGTCTCTAAATTTGCACTAAATTTGCACTTTCCACTTCAACATCTTTCGTTCATTTAAATGACCAGTATATTGTGAACAGGTCGTATGGGAACGTTACATCACTAGTAGTTCTCATAAGTAATCAGGCATTCTGCTTGGTATAAAATATCTGGCAACTAGTCTACATGATCAAGCGATTTTTGTTCTCCTGTCTGGCTTTGGTCAGTTTTTCTTTTATCTTTTGTGTCTTCAAAGTAATATACTTGATTAATACCAGTAGGAGTTTGTTTGGTCTTTCAAAGCAAAAATAACGTTCGATACATTCTCCATGTGTGTGTGTGTGTGAGAGTATGTGTGTGAGAGTGTGTGTGTAATTTTCTCTCTCTCTCTCTGAGAGAGAGAAAATTATTGAGTATCTTTTCGTCACGTTTTCTAAACGAAAGCGAAGCAAAAAATTTCAATATGAAAAGGAAGATAATTCATCATAATCATCAAGGCGCACCGATAGCACGGATTCCTTTGATACTCTCACGTCTTCCGTCCCTATTGGTGCTCTTGGAAGGTCTTCTAGACAGAACTCTGTGTTCGCACAAAGCTGATAAATGTGAGCTTTTGCTGGTCGGGCAATATTGGTGTGTTCATGAGTAGGATTCCATAGGAGAACATCGCTTATAGATTCGTCCTTACCAGTAGTGCTCAACATGCTTGTGAGATGGGAAGTAAGTGGTCATACAGCTGTTTTGTGGTGTGCTGTTTCTAACATTTTTTGTTTCCAATATCCTTCATGCCCTGACTCAAAAGTCTAATATCTTTATCCTTAGAGTGGACTGTTTAGCGTTCTATTCTTCGGATTGAAAAGTCGCACCATGAAATTCAAACAGATTGCATTAGTATTTCTAGTATTATTTCATCTTCATTAGTATTATTAGTATTTCTAGTATTATTTCATCTTGGTCATAAGCTTTTTTTATTTTTGGCTCTCAGTAAAACACATTTTCTTTTGTTTTACCAGATCGAGTTTGGCCAAGTCGGCTGAGGCTGCAGAATACACCGACTGAATCTCTGCTGAGGAGTAAGACCCAACCCCCAATAAGTGTCCTGGATATGACACTAAACAATCTGATGCTGAGTCTCCAGTAATGTTGGAACTTTGGGGAATGCGGAGTACTCCTTTATTGCCATTGCTTTCAGGTCTACTCTATTTAACTGTGTGCAAATAAAGCTATTAGTGCTAGATAGCAATATTTAAACCCATTTAAGTATGTGTAAAAGTAAAAGAGTGTTCGCCAATGGTCCGGGAGACCTGGGATCAATCCCAGGTCGCGTCATACCAGAGACTTTAAAATGGTACTTGATACTTCCCTGCTTAACACTCAGCAAGATTAGGTACGTATCAAGAGTAAAGTGGAGCTATCCAGCGAAAGGAGAAGCACCCTCCCCTACTCTTCGGTGTTGTAGCTATTGAAAAGGGAGCCTTCTGGTCGCCCTCGACTACGGTCGCCAACTTTACTATCATTACCGGACATTGGTATGATTGCTAGAGAGTTCGCCAATGGCCTGGGAGACCTGGGTTCACTCCAAGGTCGAGTCATACTAAGAACCAAAAAAAAAATGGTACTTGATTCCTCCTTGCTTAACACTCAGCATTATAGGGTATGGATCGAAGGTAAAGTGGAGCAATCCAGGGAAAGTAGTAGCGCCCTCCCCTACACCTCGGTGTAGTAGCCATTGAAAAGGGAGCCTACGGATCACCCTCAACTACGGTCGCTAACTTTACTTAAGTATGTGTAATTATTGATTTATACTTAATAGAATGGTCCATGTTAGATAGAAATGCTCAAAACAGTTCAACTGGGTGTAAAAATTGTATTATTGGTATTACCGAGTAATACTTGGAACCATTTGACTGTGTGCAAGTGAATGGCTAGTTTTGAATAGAATTATTAGTGTTAAATAGCAATACTTGAAACCACTTCCCTGAGTGTAAACAAATGATGTATAATAAATAGAATTATCAGTGTTATTTGTTTGTTTGTTTGTACGTTTGGGTTTTATGGCATATCAATCTTTGTCGGTTATTTAATGCCAAATACATTTTTATACAAATGAACAGTTCTATTTCAAAAAATTTAGTTTAGCATAAGTACACAGTTTAATTGTCAAAAACATTTCTATTTTAAGCTATTCAGTTTATTCAAACAGTTCTAATTCAAACGATTCAGTTTAGTATAAGTATGGTTTTTGTTTACATACAGTTAAATGTCAAAACAGTTCTATTTCAAACAATTCAGTTTAGCTTAAGTATGCAGTTTAAATGTCAAAACAGTTCTATTTCAAACAATTCAGTTTAGCATAAGTACACAATTTAGTTCTATTTGACCCAAAGAGAGGACCCTATCAGGTGCTACCACTCCGGGCCAGAGTGGAGTTGAGAGCGATGGCAATGAAATGGGTAGTCCGCAATTCCCCAAAGCCCGGCATTACTGGAACCTCACCATCAAATTGTTTAGTGACATTCGTTGGGATAGGGTGGGGTCTTCCCCTCTGCAGAGAAGCAGTCGGTTAGCAGCCGACTGGGCAGTATTAGAGTTGTCATTAGTGTTGGGTAGCAATATCTAACTGTGTGCAAACAAATTAAAAATGAAATTACATACAAACAATTCTCTTATAAAGCATAAATGTATGACCATTTAAATGTGTGCAAGCAAACGATTGATGTTACATTCAATCGTTAATGTTACTTATTATCTTGACCCCACCCCGTCCATTTCCTACGACGATAACCGTTACGCCAAGATTGCTTTCCTGAAGGCGAGAGAATGGAATTATTAAAGTAGAAAAAGAAATCAAATACAAATACCACTGAATGAATTTGTGCAATCTGTGTGGATCGCCATTTTTTGTCATTCAAATTCTCGATATAACGGAGACAATTATAAAATGCTAATTAAAGTCCTTTCCACCTTCCTAGATAGAAACACAATTATCATCATGGACCACTGTTACAAAGGGAACCCAAGATGTTTATGGGTCACTTAGTTTTTGAATATGTTATAAGGTTAATGCATAGTTGACGGTGCTATAAAAATAGTGATTACTGAAGGCTCCTACCAGCTGAGTAAATGGACTAACACATTCCTTTTGAGCATTCTAGTCGATCTTAGTTATGCCGTAATCTGGATGGTCTCTATTCTTACGTTGTTTTTCAATCTCTTTAGTCTTAAAAAAAAACTTTTGGGACCATTCTAAGTGCACTAACTATAATTGGTATCACCGTTTCCCTCTTGTCCAGTCAGGTGGGGCTGTAGAATACACCAACTGCAGCTCTGCAGCGGGTTAAGACCCCCCTCCCCAATGAGTGTCCTGCATATGACACTAAACAATCTGATGTTGAGGTTCCAGTGATGCTGGGGCTTTGGGGAATGCGGAGTACCCCTTCTTTGCCATTGCTCCCAGGTTCACTCTGGTCCAGAATGGTAGCATCTGATAGGGCCCTATCTATGGGTTAAATAGAACTAACTGCATACTTATGCTAAACTGAATTGCTTGACTAAACCGAATAGATTAAAATAGAAACGCTTTTGACAATTAAATCGTACTAACATTTAAACTGGGTGCTTATTCTAAGCTGAATTATTGGAAATGGAACTGCTTTTTGACATTGAAACTGAACTTACACTAAACTGAATTGTTATATATAGAACTGTTTTGACATTTAACTGTGTGTAAATAAAATCTATACTTATACTAAACTGAATTGTTCGAATTAGAACTGCTTGACTAAACTGAACAGCTTGAAATAGAAATGTTTTTCATAATTAAACTGTACTTACATTTAAACTGCGTACTTATCCTAAACTGAATTGGTTGAAATAGAACTGACTATTTGCATAAAAATGGATTTGACGTTAAATAGCCTACAAGGGTTGATGTGCCATAGAACCCAACAAACCAAACCAAACCAAACCTGTTTCCCTCATGTTCCACAGTTTTTTCCCTTTTCTGGACTGGTATTTTCAACTTTACTTTCGGTTTCTTACACTCCTTTACCTGATCTTTACCCAAGACCTAGCGTAAGGGAAGGTAGTAATTGTATTCATTCTATGTATTTATGTTTTTGTTGCCTCTTTTGGATGAACATTTTCAGTCACATTGATAGAACTCTCCTAAGGAGAAGAGCAGTTTGCAAAGTGCAATTTTCTGTATTTCATATAGGCTGGGACTGCCAGGTATATTGTTAATGTTTTTATCTGTCCCTTTCTTAATCATACCCAAGGCTTCTACTATTACTGGCGCGGTGGTAGTTTTTAGGTACTGTATTTTTTTTTTCACTTTCTATTTCCTGGTTTTTTTATTTACCAAATTTATATTCTTTGATTGATATGTTATTATCAATTGAGAGGTCTATCGTCTTCATTTTTCTATTAGTTTGTATAGCAAAGTCCCAGAGAATAGTTGCTTCTTTGGCTTCTGTAATTGCTTCTGGTTGGAGTTCATACTATTTTTAAGATTTTTGTATCAGAGTATCTATTTATTTTCTAAAGAATATAAAGCCCTATTCCTCTCCCGATCTCCGATACCTCCATGACTAAGATTGGTAACATTGTCACTTTTACGTTCTATAATTTTCAGTTCTCTAGCAAAGCTCAGATTATTGTTCACTCATTAGAGCTATTCACATCAGCGATAGCCGATGGTTTTTCACTGAAGTCTGAGTGACAGCAAGTCTCCTCAAGTCTCCAGGACTCTTCTTAGTATTCTGGCTGTTCTCAACGATGCTGTCGTTTGGATGGTCTCCACTCGTCCGCCAACCTCCAAGTCCTCTAGTCCCTTTAGTAATCCCTTAGTTACTGTTATTATTATTATTATTATTATTATTATTATTATTATTATTCATTAGAGTTTTTCACATCAGCGTAAGCTGATCGTCTTTCACTGGAGATTGAGTGACTGCAAGTCTCCTCAAGTCTCCAGGACTCTTCTCAGTATTCTGGTCGTTTTCAATAATGCTGTCGTTTGGATGCTCTCCACTCGGCTGCCAACTTCCAAATCTTCCAGGCCCTTTAATAATCCTTTAGTTACCGTGCCAAAAGCACCAATCACAATTGGTATTATTGTCACCTTCATGTTCCACAGTTTTTTCAATTTTCTCGCAAAGTCCAGGTTCTTATCTCTCTTTTCACATTCTTTCGGTTTTATTCTGTGGTCAGCCGGGACAGCAAAGTCGACAATTTTGCAGATTTTCCTTTTTTATTGATTATTATAAGACCTGGTCTTCTGGCCGAGATTAGGTGATCCGTTTGTATATCAAAGTCCCATAGGAGTTTATGTGTGTCATTTTCTAAGACAGGTGCTGGGTTGTGCATTATTATTATTAATAATGTTATTATTATTATTATTATTATTAAACAAAATTACAGTTTAGAGAAACTGGTTTAAATTCATTTTAAGAAACACAAATAACTAATGCGTTTATCTTAGTAGATCCAACAATTAATCTGAGATTTCTTTAAAAAAAGCAATGCGTACATGGGTTATATATAGATATTTAAGGTCAGATTCTTTTCCATATATACAATATTAAAAAAAAAATTGGATTGCAATTTTTGGTCTAATCGGTCTGTTCATTCGGCCAAAAAATCTATTGAACCGTATCAATAATCAAATTCATTTTTGAATCTTTTTTTTTTTTTACCGAATCGTTGTATGAATGAAGAGAGACATTTATTATATGATCTTAGGTTATGTCTAAGATTAATAGAATTTAAATCGCTTTCTCATTTCAAATATATATATATATATATATATATATATATATATATATATATATATATAAGAACTCAAAAACATATATATGATTATACACACACACACACACACACACACACACACACAGAAATGCACATATATATATATATATATATATAAGAACTCAAAAACATATATATGATTATATACACACACACACACACACACACACACACACACACACACACACACACACACACAGAGAAATGCACACACATATATATATATATATATATATAAGAACTCAAAAACATATATATGATTATACACACACACACACACACACACACACACACAGAAATGCACACACATATATATATATATATATATATAAGAACTCAAAAACATATATATGATTATACACACACACACACACACACACAGACACAGAGAAATGCACATATATATATATATATATATATATATATATATATATGAATATATATAAAAGTTTTTGTGTGTTTATATGTGTGTGTGTGTGTGTCTTTTGTGTTCATAGATTATGTGCGTCATATTTTTAGACTGTATCATATTTTCATTTTAAAAGTAGGTGGCCCTACAGTTCGCAGCTAGAAAAATGGGTTTAGAGATCAGAGTTCAAATTCCATCCGAGCCAGTGAGTATTCACTTTACATTAGAGACTCTGATGAAAGCCATGAATGCATTTCTTCTTCATAAACTAAAAGTAAAATAGCAAAGAAGACTTTGATATTTTAATCTCGGTTGACAACCAACGTCGGAGACAGGCAAACAACAACAACAATAGTAACAACATCGTACGAGTGGGCTTAGTAACTCGAGCCTGTAAAAATCTCTACTTGCTACTGAATCCACAGCATCATCCCTGGTGTATTGAGACTGCGGTCCTATACTGCACAACACGTTTACTGGTCATAGTTATTGTGTCAATAGTGGAGCGAGTTATGTGTATTTGTGACTAGCTGTACAGATGATTCGTAAATGCTTAAATGAAAAACTAACCAGCCTAAAACCCATACAAAACATGCAACAAGGATGATATGTACATCAAGGAGGTTAGTGGCCGTACAGCTGCTGTTTTGAAGGATTCTACCTACTCTATATGTTCTAAACAGAATGAAATATCTTCGTGTAGTTTCTATTTAGCTTTTCCACAGGGGATTTTGTTAGAGTCCGGGTGTTTTAACAATACATTAGTACTAATACGACTACAGCTAGGAAAAATTCTCCTTTTATTTCATCAGAGAGAACAAATTTTCATATGGTCGATAACCTGTCAGTAGCAGTTCATACCTTACGTTCTTCTATGGACTTTTACTCATGTGCATACCATTGTTGGCCATACCTTCGATGACATCCATGAAAAATCGACTGATTTACATACTGAAAAAGTATTAATTTTTTGTTAACTTTTTGTGCAAAAATTGTCTTGAGAGCTGTAATTGTTGTGCCTGTATTTTTGCATTTTATGACCAATCAGCATTTACAGGGTGGAATGATAAAATTGTCGCCCTAGAAAAGACGACATGATTCCATTTCTGTTTAATGAAAACCGGTTTTCTTTTTTTTGTCGCAGACCATCTACTAGTTGGCCAGTTGTGTACAAATCCCAAGAGCGATAGGAGCCTTCTACAGGTTGGAACGATGAAATTGTCGGCCTAGAAAAGACGACATGATTCCATTTCTATTTAATGAAAACCGGTTTTCTTTTTTTTTTTGTCGCAGACCATCTACTAGTTGGCCAGTTGTGTACAAATCCCAAGAGCGATAGGAGCCTTCTATCATGTCTGAAAGTGACACAATGTTCAACGAGCTAAAGTCAACTTCTATATTTTCATTTAAAATTGTCTAATAACCAATTTAGCTGTTTTGTCTGTATATATCTACAGGGTGGAATGATAAAATTGTCGCCCTAGAAAAGACGACATGATTCCATTTCTATTTAATGAAAACCGGTTTTCTTTTTTGTTGCAGACCATCTACTAGTTGGCCAGTTGTGTACAAATCCCAAGAGCGATAGGAGCCTTCAATCATGTCTGAAAGTGACACAAAGTTAAACGAGCGATATCGGAGATGCGCCGCTGTACAACTCATGCTCTCTACCGATCCAAGATATGACAACGGGACCATTGCCAGCACACTCAAAATGCAAATCCGGACGGTTCAACGTGCCCAGGGTGATGAAAACAAAGTTTCCGGCTACGGTTATGGTCTTTGGTGTGGTTTCAAGTAAGGGCCACACCATGCCACCTCACATCTTCGAAGTCGGCTTGAAAGTCAACACCAAAGTATACCTGGATGTGCTGAAGAGTGTGGTGATCCCCTGGTGCAATCAGGTGGCCGGTGGCTGACCCTGGGTGTGGCAGCAAGACTCGGCGCCGGCCCACAAGTCCAAAGAGACCCAGGCTTGGCTTCAGAAGGAGTGTTACGACTTTGTACCCTTCTCTCGCTGGCCCCCTCCTCCCACGACCTGAACCCGCGGGACTACTTCGTTTGGTCATACGTCGAGAACATCACCAACATGACCTCCCACAACACCAAAGTCAGCCTGATCGCCGCCATCCGTCGAGTATTCGCCGAGCTCCCGCCAGCGCTGGTGGAAAAGGCATGCTCCCAGTTCCGGATCTGTATCGAGGCGGTGATTGAGGCTAAAGGCGTCTACATAAATAGATGTCAGCTCTACTACATAATCAAGTTACCTGAATTGATTTTTTCAATAAAAGTTTTAAAATAAAGCTGTGGTGTTGTTTTCTTTTATTTGACTTAAATTTTATCGTTTCACCTATTTCAAAATTTTTCTGAAATTCACAGACTACAATATTTGAATTGCTGCTCAAAATTTGTAGGATCAAAACCCCAAATAATTTAAGAATCATTTTCTCTCTTAGATTGTTTAAAATACATTTTTAACCAATTAGAATAATAGATAAATCATTAATTTTTAAAATCTAAATTTGAGCCTACCTCAGTCTTTTAAACAAGTAAGTAAATAAAGTTGACGACCGTAGTCGAGGGTGATCAGAAGGCTCCCTTTTCAATAGCTACCACACCGAAGTGTAGGGGAGGGTGCTACTCCTTTACCAGGATTGCTCCACTTTACCCTTGATACGTACCTTATATTGCTGAGTGTTAAGCAAGGACGTATCAAGTACCATTTATAAAGTCTCTGGTATGACGCGAACTGGGATTGAACCCAGGTCTCTCGGACCTTTGGCGAACTCTACCCTCTAGGCCAATGAGCCAGTATAGAATATTAGTAGGTATTAATGATTTATTCTGTAACTTATTGAAAACTTTTGAATTTATTTTCTTTGAGTGAAAATTTAACATTATTTTCCTTCAAGAATGAATTTAATTTCATCATCGCTTAATTATTCTAAATTGAATGAAAATATTGTTAACATAGATATACTTGTACTGCTATTAAAATCTTTTTGCTTCTGATAAAAATTATTGCTGCATCCGCTTATATAATTGCGCGTAAATGTACTTTATCTCCGTATATTGACATACTCACAAAGATGTCTTTTACACAATATATTAACTAGATTTAGACAACACCAACTACTAGTAAAGAAACAGGATTTATTAATTTGTAGATTGGTGTTTTTATCAATCATTTACATACATATCCGTTACTCATCGCTTTAAGTAGATGAGATATTGCTATTGAGGTATATAAACTGGCCTACTAAATTCAGAGGCTTGCCATTTAATGAGAAGATGGCGAAACCTTGATAAAAAAAACATGAATTCTGTTTTATCTGAGCTCACGTAAAGACCAATGTCTCTTACTGCCTGCACCTTGATAGAGATTCGGCTTGAGCAAGTGTATTTTCGAAAAGTGCTAGATCACATGCCTAGTCTGCATCACTTGGTTTCTTTCGGAAAGAGGGCTTATGGCATATCAACCTTTGTAGGTTATTTAACGTCGAATCCATTTATTTTTGCAAATAGCTCAATTTCAACCAATTCAGTTTAGCGTAAGGACACAGTTTAATTATCAAAACAGTTCTAATTCGAACAATTCAGTTTAGTATAAGTACAGATTTTGTTTACACACAGTTAAATGTCAAAACCGCTCTATATTAAACAATTCACTTTAGTGCAAGTACAGTTTCAATGTCAAAAACAGTTCCATTTCAAACAATTCAGTTTAGCATAAGCACGCAGTTTAAAGTGGAAGTACAGTTAAATTGTCAAAAACATTTCTATTTCAAGCTATTTGTTTAAGTTAAACAGTTCTAATTCAAACAATTCAGTTTAGCATAAGTATGCAGTTAGTTCTATTTAACCCATAGATAAGGCCCTATCAGGTGCTATGGTTCCGAACCACAGTGGACCTGGGAGCAATGGCAACGAAGGGGTGCTCTGCATACCCCAAAGCTCCAGGCTGTAGGAAAAGTTCTGCTGTGGTTGATTGTATTGTGGTAGTTGGAGCACTGACGCATTGTGCATTGCTTCACTCAGTGTGTGTGATTTGAAAGTCACACAGATGAACATGCAACGAAGTAGAGAGATATGCCGATAAAATCAATCAAACTTCATTTCTTTCTTGTTTTCTTTGTTTTTATTAATGTGTTAATCTTTGACTTCGTCTTTTTTTTTTCGGTCTTTCCAGGGTTTTTTTTTCTTTTTTTCTTCCCTTTACTTCTTCCTCGTCGATTTTTATAACGTTTTTTTGAACCCTCGATAACCTGCATTCACTTTGTACCCTTTTCACTCAGTGTGTGATTTGAAAGTCACACAGATGAACATGCAATTCAGGAATTTATGCTTTACAGTTTCAATGTCAAAAACAGTTCCATCTGCATCTTCTTTTTTTTTCTTTTCTTTTGTTGTTGATTATTATAGGGTCTGGTCATCTGGTCGAGATTAAGTGATCCGTTTGTATCTCAAAGTCCCAGAGGAGTTTGTGTGTCTCATTTTCCAGGACAAATACCGGGTTGTGCATATACCATTTGTTCGTATGGTCAAATTTCAATTTCTTGCACAGTTTCAAGTAGATCACCTTGCTCACCCAATCGTGTCTAGTCTTATACTTTTTCTGCGCTAATTTGCTGCATTCGCTAATTATGTTATTGACATTTCGTCTCTATCACCACATAACCTAAATCTGCTGGGGGGTTGGGGTTTGCGTCTTGTATATTCTTACTTTGATATGATTGGTTCCTATGGCGTTGTTTTGTGCTACTATTAGAAGAGAATCAGTTTCTCTTTTAAATTTTTTCTCGTGTGAGATGTCACTTGTTAGACGCTTAAAATGTTCATAGAGTTGTTTGTCTTTCCATTTTTGCTTTCTGGTTATTTCCGTTCTGTTGGTCCTCGTGTTGTCAGTATTATTTCTGGTGGCTAAAATAAGAGTTAAATAGCATAATTACCGTTCTACTAGGATATTTGGCATTAGATAACGCACAACGGTTGATATGCCATTAAACAAAGAAACCCAACTAAAAGTGCACGACAAGTGATGTAAAGAATAGGCCAAGGAGTTAAAGAATAGGACAACTAATGCTCGTCATGACGAGTTGCTTGTGAGTCTTGCAAGAACAAGAAAACTAATGGTCGTCAGGACAAGTTGCTTATGAGTCGTGTCAGAACAAGAAAACTAATACTCGTCAAGACAAGTTGCTTGTAAGTCTTCCCAGAACAAGAAAACTAATGGTTGTCAGGACGAGTTGTTTGTGAGTCTTTCCAGAACTAGACAACTAAAGCTCGTCTGGGCAAGTTGCTTGTGTGTCTTGCCAGAAAATATCCTAGTTCAATAAATCGCTTTTCTTTGGAGACCAACGGTATATCAACACCAGAGTTTGAGTTCCGTTAAAAAATTCAAAAACTGATGGTCTTCCTTTCACGATGTCCTATCTAGCATCAAGACATATGCAGGAACGTTTCCACTGGTTCGATAGCAAAATTGTTTCGAGCATCCACTGCTGAAAGAGGGTGTACTGTATTGACGAAAGTCAATTTCTATTATATATGGCCGACGTCAGAGTTTGATCCAAGGGAAATGCCAATCATCAACCAAGCATCCAAGAAAAGATTCCATTTAGAGGCGCTTGAATGGGCCTCAGTGCTCCGCTTTGAAATAGGATGGACAGATTTTAGGTGACATATAAGCACCTAAATAAACAAACAAAACACTCTCACGGCTAATTTGAAACATACAAATCCCATACTTAATATATATCTCGCAAATGGGGTGGGCTCAGTACCAGGTGTTTCACGATAGATAAAGATCAGTTGAAGACATTTGAATACCAGAAAATAATTTTTATTCAACAGTTCCTTTTTCGTTGTTTCATAGCATATGAACTGTTTAAAAAACTGTATTAAAGACTATTTTAAAAACTTCCCTTTGCAAAAGTTTTTTCTCCTCACAATGACTTGGGGTCGAAACTAGTTAAAAACAACCAAAAAACAAATAGCACAAAAGAAATATTTCAATATTCCAATTTTGTCTTATCACTTTTGGTATATATATATATATATATATATGTGTGTGTGTGTGTGTGTGTGTGTGTGCGCGCGCGTGTGAGGGGGAACTCAAGTGATTTCCATGCTAAAAAAAAGGTGTTAATTTTTTAGCAAAACATTGGCTTGAGAGACTGTTATTTTTGTATTTGTATTTGTGCATCTATTAACCAATCGACGCTTTCGAGCTATTTTTTGAAATTTGGAGATACTTCTCAGATGACAATTTTTGACTTGCCCCGAAAAGTTTGAAGGATCAAAACCAAAAATGATTTTAGAAATCTTTTCCCTCAAAAAATATTAAAAATACGATTTCTTAGCAAATTATATTCATTTATAAATAGTTAACTTTTTAATTAATTTCGAGCCTACCAAAATACTATGAATAAGCGAAGATATTTCTTTTGTAAGTGTGGAATTGTCTATACTTACCCAGCTAATTGAAAGTAATGAATTAATTACTCATATACATTTCTGTTTAATTCTTTTGAGTAAAAATCTACATTCTTTTCTTTGAAGAATGTATTTAATTTCAACACCGTTTACCCACTGTATGCGTTAGTTTTAAATAAACCTGTTACTTCAATTGCTGCAATAATATATCGCTTGCTGCTTGTTTCATTTAGTAAATAGACTTACATTTTTGTCATAAAGTCATCTCCCACAACATAGTTTACACTCTTTTACAAAAATTTTTTATACACAAAATATGTCCCTTTATTTTAACCTAGCAATTACTGCTATACCTGATTGAACGAATCTTAACTATATTTATAAAAATATTTATGCCCTGACTCTTACAATTGCTTATAAGAAAAAAATTTGTACTTTTGTTTTTCAGCAAACTTTTCTCTCTTTAAAAAGATCGGATTTTTTATACATTCTTTTTTTCTTTTATTCGATATATATATATATATATATATATATATATATATATATATATATTCGCCGAAACATTAAATACCACTAATTTTTTTCGATAGATTCAAAATTTGTGATATTTTGTTGCAAAAAATTTCCTTCTCACTGTGTGTTATTGTGCTCCCAGTATGTTTTGTAGTTTCCGTGGAAATGAATCGGATGCTCAACTTTCAGAACGTCCTTCGTAATACGAATATTTACCACTTTTCTTACTTTTATGGCCCAGTATTATACAGGCTAAAAAGAAGCCCATTCCGAAAGGAATGGTTGAATGCAGATGTTAAGGGAAGTCAATTTTTGAATGGGCAATTCCCCCTGAACATTTGCGAAGTATTCTTAAATCGTGTGCGTCTTTTTATGCCAAAATAAATGCATATACTGACGTTTATATGTTTGAGCGTGTATGTTGAAATACATGCGTGTGTATGCGTGTGTGTGTGTGTGTGTGTGTGTGTGTGTGTGTGTGCGTATGTGTGCGAGTGTATGCACGTTTTATCTCATGTCTATTTGTCTTTTATTTTACGCATTTGCATTTAGATAGAGTTATTATTTTTTCGATTTTGTGGTGAAATATATTCTTTCTTCGAGTGAAAAAAAATAATATCGGAAATTCTAAATTGAAAATATAAAGTAAGTTATTTGGTGCAAGTAAATATCGCTTTTTCACCCAAGTGAACTAATCAAGTACATTTTTTTTATTATTTTATCTTCTCTTTGCTTCTTTAAAATAAGGATGGCTATTTTTAGTGAAGAAAATATAAAATATGGCGTTCAGGTTCTTTCACAGAAGGGGATTTTCGATTTCGAAATGAAATTTTAAATGAAATTCTTGAGAAAAAAAACCCCCAAATAAATTTTCTTGTTTTTTCTCATTTATTCAGTACTTGTATTTTCGTCTTTTTTGTGAGAGCTGCATTTTATTGGGGGGAGGGTTTTTTTTTTCTTCGAAACAATTTGTCTCCTTAAAGATTTGCTGAGAAAAGTATCGTTCGTTCGTTTGTTAATTTTTGTTTGTTTTTAAAGAAAAAATCCTTTTTATTTTTTCCCCTTTATTTGCTATTTGTCTTTTCACTTTTTTCTCTAACATTTAATTTTTTTCTTTCATTTAATTTTTTTTAAAAGCCGATTGTTTCTCTTCTCTTTGTTGCTTTTTTTATTTCTTTTCTTCTTTCTTAACTTTTTTGTAACGTTTTCTTTTCTTTTCTTTTCTCTTCTTTTTTCTCATTAGTAAAAAATCTGCTTCTTTATATCTTGCTTTCTATTTCTTTTTTTCTTTCCTCTTCCTTTCTTTTTCTTTCATTTAAATTCTCTTTTTCTTTTTTTTTTCCTTCATCTTTTTATTTTTTCTCTTTCTTTCTTTTCTTTTTCTTACATTTTCTTTCTTTATTTGTTACTCTCTTTCTTCTATCTTTATTTTCCGTCATCTTATTCTTTCCTTGATATTCCTTTTCTTTTTTTCATTTTTTTCTTGTCTTCATTTTCTTGCTTTTTCTTCCTACTTCGTTTAGCTGTCACTTCCTACAATTTTTCTTTGTCTCTTTCTTTCCTTTTCATTACTTTTGTTATTCTCCCCTTTGTATTTTCATTCTTAATTTTCTTTTTTTTTCTTTCCGATTCCCTAACCTCTACGTATAAAATAACCTAGACGGATAGACATGCCGATAAAATCAATCAAATTTCATTTCTTTCTTATTGCTTTTTTTGTTTTTATTAATGTGTTAATCTTTGACTTCGTTTTTTTTTTCGGTCTTTCGAGTTTTTTTTTCTCTTTTTCTTCCCTTTACTTCTTCCTCGTTGATTTTTATAACGTTTTTATTTGAACCTTCGATAACCAGCATTCACTTTGTACCCTTTTCTAAGCAATCATTTATTCAGACAATTCTTCTCACAAAGCACTCTATAAACGTTACCAGATGCCAACCATCTTTTCCTCTTTACTTTTAAATTTCACATTTTTAGAATACCTTTTTTGTTCTTTTATTTTCTTTCAATTGAAATTTTTTATTCTTTCTAAATATCTAAATATTCAATGTATTAAAAAATCCAATATCTCATCAGAAATTTACCTTCCACTGACCCTCCCCCCCAAAAAATGGCCTAATCTGAGACCGAATCTTTCTAAATTGTCTTCTTCTTGGAAGCAAAGAAAACTTCAATTCAGCAGTGAACATGCCCAGAATTTGATTTCGACTGAAATGACAAACTTTATTATATTTCTTAAAGTATTTTAGCGATTCACAAATGGTATTTTTCATATTTCTGCCATGTGGTTTCTTCATTTGGAGACACTCGGCTTCTTTCATTCTCCTTCTGATTGGATTCTTATGGAAGGTTCAAGATGGCGTTTCTGGAACAAGAGCTTAAAGACAATCACGCCAAAATGTAATGGTATGAAAAGAATATTATAACAATCAAAGAAAAGAAGAGAACAAATCAGGAAAAAAAAAAAATGGAATGTAATCATAAAACTTCAGGATGAAACTTTTGGATTTTGGAAGAAATGAAATATTTAAACTGTCTTACTTATTTGAATACACACAAACACACACAAGAATGTGCACACTTGAGTATATGTATAAATACACATATGTATACATATATATACACATCTCTATGCCTTCAACTAATGGATATATATATATATACACACATATATATATTACCTTCAACCTTATATATATATATATATTTATATATATACAAAAATGGTGAAATTATATATATTTATGTAAATTATAAATAAAGGTACCCGTGGTGTTTTGGAGGTGCCCGTGGTGTAATGGTTACCGTCGCAGGAAATGGACACGGCGACACGAGTTCAAATCCTGGACGAGACTTATTGCATTTCACATAGCACTAATACCCTTAGGAAAGGTATGAATCCAATTATTCTCCCTCCAGCTATGGGTAAATAGTAGGGCAGACTGAGTTCTTCAGCCTTGGTGAGGCAACTAGTCTAGGAGAAGGTAAACCTGTTAAGGTCCGCTTAAAAATTGACCTTGTGTTATATCCTGCCCGAGCGGAGGGGTTGGTAAATATGATATAAATTTTTTGTTGTAGATCCAAAGAGGGAATAGAAATATTTTAAAATAGGTAGGTCCACGACAAAACATATAAAATATCATAGAGGGGTAAAGCAGACTCAGGTAAACACGCTCTAAAAAATGAGAGGAAAACCTCTATATAAACCCATAACCAACTGAAAATCATTCAAATTGCAAACACGAGTGAGTTCAAGTCTCATTGAGTATCCCATTAACGAGGTGTTGTGCCATATATGGTCTCTAACGAAAGCAACAAGCTGGATACATACACGAATGTAAGAACAAAATCAATAAATAAATGAATAAATTCAAAAATACAAATCTCTTCGTAGACCTACCTATTTTAAAATATATCTATATATATAAACTTCAGCTTATATAAATATGAGGACTTAAGTGGTTCTTTACACAAACCTAAGTTTTAAACTAGCACACGCATATGTTGATGGATAGATAGATGTTCATATTTATATGTTGAATGTAATGTATATATATATATATATATATATATATATATATATAAGTCTGTTAAAAGTATTTTTGTTTTTGAACAGATTTTTAATTTTTTTATCTATCTAGTTTAAAGAATTATCAGTATAAGTTATTAGTGTAACCCAATGGTGGAGACTCTTGTAGAATAAATTTGTTAACCAGAAAAATAAGATTTGAGCAAAATAGGTAGATAGATTGATAGATAGATAGATGGCTTCAACTGAAAATAATACATATGTATATGTTTATACATATGTATTATTTTCAGTTTATCTCTCCCTCTCTTTCTCTCCCCCCCTCTCTCTCTATATATATATATATATCATCAAGTTGTGCAGGGAGCACAAAGTTATTTGATTTTCTCGCCAGTCATCTCTATTGTACATCGCTCCTAGTAGGTCCTACATCAAATGTCTGAACTTCATCAGCAGTGCTCAGCGTGTCTTACTCATCATACTTGGGTGATTTGCGAAATGGGCGGTAAATGACCGTACAGCTAATTTTTGTAGGGTGTGGCTTCCAGGATTTGTTCAGAACAGCTCGTATGATTCTTGTGTAGTTTCCATCCTGCTTTTTTCCTCATGCGTTTCATTAGCATCCGGAGGGTGCATCTATACAGTAGTACTGACGCAGTCACAACTTGGAAGAAATCCCATTTTATCTTATCAGAGAGATCAGATTTCCATATGATCGATAACTTGCCAATTACACATACACACTCACACACTCACATACACACACTCACGCGCGCGCGCACACACACACAAACATATATATATGTATATATATATCTATATAATATTTTATTATATTAAAACGTAAATATGTTTGCTAGTAGTAATAATTATTATTTGTAATTGTTTTTTTATTGACAACAATGCTGAAAAATTTATCGAACATACATTGAAGATCCAATCAAAATGTCTATAAACAATGAATTTTTACAAAAGATGTGCACTTTTCAAAACTATATATATATATATATATATATATATATAACAGATGTGACAGTACACCCACCTTCTCCAAACACTTGGGTGATTCGGCTTTTAATCCGCTAGCAGTTCTGCTTTGCTGGTTATGTCATCGGACGGCACGATCGATCCTTAATCTGCCCACATTGTGTTTTTGATCCAGACAGCAGATCAATCGCTAATCGGAGACACCAGTCGATGAGTGAACGGATGGAACCGCACAATTAAGAAAATTAAAAAGAAGTCGAAGGCTAACAGAAAACAGTACACGGCTTTGTAACAATAAAAATATTCAGTTTTAAAAAAAGTGTCTTTAAAAATCGTATAAACATTTATGCTTCCGAGGGAGGGGCGTGATAAAACGGAGACCTACTTCATGAATTCACAGTCAATCAACTTCTCGGCATTCATATCAGGCACAAGGCCTCTCAAATTATCCAATAAATTTTAGTCTTTTCTCTTTTCGCTTTCTATAGTCTAGTATAAGGCAACCTCAAGTGGCACTTATGTTCACCTTTCACAATTTCTGGCTCTCATTTTCCCTCGGTTTCTTGATAGTCTGTTTAAAGGTCATTTCAAGTAGCGTATTATGTTGTCTTTTCTCAGTCTTTGGCTCTCATATTCTCTTGGTTTCTTGATAGTCAGGTAAAAGGTTATTTCAAGTAGCGTATTATGTTTGCTTTTCTCAGTCTTTTGCTTCTAGCTTCTCTGTAAAAGAGTCTGGTAAAAAGTTAAAGCTCAGAGTATCATGAGGTCTCATAGCCGGTTCACCCTGGTGTCCCTTGAGGTACGAAATGTAAGTGAGCATCTCAACATAATCATAACTTTTACTTCAACTCTGCAAAAATGCTCACTTATATTCATCATAAAAATCTTAGACGAATTTTCGAAGCCGCCGCTATCTCATTCCTTAATTCCCTAAATACTCGTCCTGGCTTTTATAATATTTCTCCTTACTTGAGCCAACACATTTTAAATAGCTACAATATATTCCATCCTTAGTTAATATTTTCCGTATATCTCATAATTTCCATGCTTTCTATTCTTCTTTTTGTTCTTTTTTTCTTTTCTTCCTTCTGACTCGAAATCTTTCTCGTTAAACAACGTCCCTAAATTCTATACAATATTCCTAATGAGTCAAATGACGTAATTTAAACATCAAACGCTGATTCGCCAGTTAAACGGCCAACTTTTTCTTACTATACATATTTTCCCCTAGGTTTTTGTATTTCACATTTCTAAACATCCATCGTTAACTTAAAATTATTAATATCACCCTTCATGGTCCTGATGATGGTTCAGTAGAACCGAAACGCTATAGTGTCGACCCGTTAATAAATCATTCCTTCCACTTGGATCGCGTTGTTATCAGTTTTTACACACACACACACACACACACACACACACACACACACACACACACACACACACACACACACACACACATATATATATATATATATATATATATTTCTGAAAATGTTCAGTGATGAAAAAGCATAAGGTCTTCAGTTGAGGATTTGATTCATTGTATTATCTGCCGACGTTAAGCGTTTCAGTCTTCTGACCCTCCTTTATGCCGTGTGAGTCATTAAATTAAAGGAAAAAATGATAAAATTTAAGATATTCAATTTCCGTTGGTAGCGTTCAGTTTCAAATTTGAGTGATGTAATTAGCATTCCAAAATTTATTACCCCCCTAACATAACATCTATCTATCTATCTATCTATCTATCTATCTATCTATTTATCTTATTTAAAAATAAATAATATGGATATTAGCATAGATAGATAGATAGATATGATATGGATTTTTTCGTTTCCTTGAATAACTCATTAGCCCTGATGAAGGTCTAAAAGCCAAAACGTAAAGGTTGGCAAAAAATTCTATTGATAAAAACATCCTCTGAAGACCAAGTGTTTTTCATCATCTGTACATTTTCATAAAATCAGATTCATTTCCAGTTTTTTCTTCAGATTTGTCTCTTTATCTTGTCTGTTAAGATTATTGTGACTTTAAAAAATGCTGCTCGTATCTGATTATCAAATTGTAAGCATCCATACGATGACAAGTTCTACATATCTTAACGAAAAGTTGGTCAACTGCTATGCATTTTTTTTGTATGAAAGAAATCTTCAACAATTATATACATTGGTTAACTTGGTAGATATTTAAAATTGTAACATAGAAATCAAAAGAAGCAATAGATGGATATTCATGTCAGGTAATTACTAAAGGTTTCAAACGAAACGAATATATTTATGTATTACACTCATCTTCCGTGTTAAAAGATATTGCCAGGTTGGGAAAACAGCAGTCGAAATCTTGGCGCATTTCCGGTCCAAAAATTGACTAGAGAAGCTACAGGCAGACAACAGGAAAGAAAATTAAAAAAAAATCACACCAACAAAAACAAAAAGACAAAACAAAAACAAACAAACAAAAAAACAAGAGAATGCAAAATAACAAAATATATGAAAGAAAATTGTTAAAAGAAAGAAAAAAAACAAACCCCAAAACAAAACAAAATCAAAAACAAACAAACCCAAAATAAGAGATATCTTCCTTTTATTACTTTTTCATAGCAAACAGCCAACGGGACGACTGTCATTTCTAACATTGCGACGAATGATTTCTTTCTTTCTGGCGTGATCAGCGCATGCGCACTGAACATTTCAGATATCATGATTATCCTGAATTCTGTTTTATTGATGAACAAGGTGGTTTGTAAAGTTCTTGTGCAATGGCCATGGGGAATAGAAAATAGATGGATGCAAGGATCATTGGGGTTGTGTTTTTAAAGAAAAGGAGGAGGAATTGAATGGCAGAACTGCAAGAGAAAGAAGTTGAAAATCAGAGGCAGAAAAACTAAGAAATACATTAGAAATATCCACAATAATGTAAATCGATTTATTTCATCATCACCATCATCCTTAAGGCGTACCTACAGCACAGAATTCCCTTGACACTCTGTCGTCATCAGTTCCTATCGGTCACCGCTCTTAGTAAGTCTTTAGACGGCACTCAGTGTTCGCACAGAGCTAATAAATGAAAATTTTTGCTGGTGGATCAAAACTGGTGCATTAATGTTTGGGAGTTCACCGGAGAACGTCGCTTATGAGTTTGTTTAGTAATGTCCAATGTGTCTAGCTCGTCTCACTTGGATTGTTTACGAGATGAGTGGTAAGTGACCGTACAAATGCTCTTTTGTAAGGTGCTACCAACAGTATTTGTTCAAAGTAGCACACAGTATTCTTGTGTAGTTCCCCTCTAGCTTTTTCTTCAGGAGTTTCGCCGGAGTCCATGTAGTGCAATTATACAGTAGTATTGACATGGGTACACTTAGGAAGAATTGCCGTTTTCTTTTATTAGGGAGATCAGATTTCTATATAGCCATTAACCTGTCAATAGTTGTCTCTATTTGACCTGTGCGTTTGTTGACATCACTTTCAGTTGTCGAGATATTGCTCTATGAACTACTCAACTGATTTAGGAGATTTGACATTTAATGACTAGATGGTCTCCTCTTAATTATAACATAAGAACTTTGTTTTATCTAAGTTCACGTAGAGACCAATGATTCTTGCTGTCTGTTCCAGGTTATACAACAGAGATTAAACTTGAGCAGCTATATTTGCAAGAAGCGCTAGATTATTTGCGTTGTCCAAATCATTACTAGTTTCTGTTGGATATTGTCGGCTTCTTGAGATTATTTATGAAGTTAATAGTGATGTGACTATCATGAGAAGGTGAGTAAACTTTAAGGTATTTTAAGTAAAAATAAATGAAACTATACGTTTTCCAGTTAAAAAGGGGAGTAGTTCAGTTCAAAATGGGAATAGTTCAGTTCAAAATGGGAATAGTTCAGTTCAAAATGGAAAAATTATTATAAGTATAAATATAAAAAATATTTTATAAATTATTTTAGCAATAAAATTGTTAACATTTTATAATATAAAAAAAAATTCTTCAAGTCATTTATTAGAATACAACATCTTCTAATGCTACAGCAGCAGGAATTTTAGATTGAATTCCAGCTATGAAACGATTGCATACTTCTGGTGTAACCCTTCCCAAGTCTTCCTCAATTAATGAAGTCAAAGTATATATATATATAAATATGTAAGTATATATATATATATATATATGTATATATATATATATATATACATATATATATGTATATAAAAGTGTATATATATGTATATATATATGTATATATATATATGTATATATATATATATGAATGTATATGTATATATATATGTTTATATATATATGTATATATATTTATGTATGTATATATATATATATGTATGTATATATATATGTATATATATATATGTATATATATGTATATATATACATTTATATATATATATGCATATATATATATGTATATATGTATATGTATATATGTATATATATGTATTTTATTGCTAAAATAATTTATAAAATATTTTTTATATTTATACTTATAATAATTTTTCCATTTTGAACTGAACTATTCCCATTTTGAAATGGACTATTCCCATTTTGAAATGGACTATTCCTATTTTGAACTGAACTATTCCCATTTTGAAATGGACTATTCCTATTTTGAAATGAACTATTCCCATTTTGAACTGAACTATTACCATTTTGAACTGAACTACTCCCATTTTGAACTGGAAAAGGTATAGTTTTCCATATTTGTTGCCTTGGGTCAAGTCTAAGTTATGCTTTCTTTGAGGAGTGCCACGCATGGTGTAATGCTTTGCGAGCTCGACTGAATGACCATCGTTGGTGAGGTCAGTTTGTGCCAAATATTCCACAGTTCTGGTTTACTTTGGTTTCTTTATTTAATGGCATATCAAACTTTTGTGGGTAATTTAACGCTAAAGCCATCCTTAACTCATAGCTGGAGACATATCTTTCCCAAGGGGATTAGTCCTAAAGTGTACATAATGGAATGATTGGAGTTTTAACTCGCTTACTTCGAGGCCACAGTCCGTCACTTTAGCCATTAGGCCACAAGGGTTCTGGCCAGTACTTTTAGCTTTGTGTCAGACAAAGCTATGTTTAGTAATGACAACATTTATACACACACGCGTGCGTGATCACCACGGCCAACTAGTAAATACGGCATGTTACATTAACATGCTGATTTCTAAGAGGCCGATGTAATGTTAAAAAGATCTATTTTTTGTTTATTTACTATCTTTTATTATTTAATATCTGAAGAAAAAAACAGGCCGTATAGGCGATTGAAAATCATAAAAGCAAGGTAACTCATAACCGTTTATAATTCGTGAATAAGTGAAAGACAAAATGTAAATATGCATTTTAAAGTTGAAAGGAATTAAAATAAAGTCGTATAGATTTTACCAACATGATTATAATATTTTCTCTGCTCAATTTTTAAAGTTAATTATTTAAAAAAAATTAATTTCATATTTGGTCATGAACGGGTTATTCTTTTGTTTACATTAAATAGGCCAGTTAGAAATCAGCCTATTAATGTAACATACGGAGCCGTATTCACTAGTTGGCCGTGCACGCACAGACAGCCACACACACACATATATATATACATATAATTAAACTCTACACTCGATGAAATATAAATGTTAGATGAGATAAAAAACAATCATAAAACCAGCAAAAAATATTATAGTGCACTATACACGAAAGTGCAGAGAAAATATCACAATATTCCATTACCAAAATATCAAAATAATTTTAAGATCTACATAAAAGTTATGAGTGGTTTTATTTTACATATATCTTAAAATTTATTTTCATATTTGTATATATATATATATATATATATATATATAAGTTTCCTTTCTAAAATAAGAGTTAGAGGAGTTAGAAAATGCGTGACTGGTAATATTCTCATCTGTTTATGAGAATTATTCAGGAGTTTGTCGCACGAAAGCTAAAAAAAGACATCTGCGTTGATATCAGAAGACCAGACAATACATCAGAGAACCTGTTCATGTTAAGAAAATATTAGTTTTTAGCAAAATACAAAATCGACTGCTGGTTTACACTGCGATAGTTTCGATTTCATACGTGAAAGTAACAACGTTCTTTGTCGTCAAAAGTTTTCAGTCGTGGAACAAGATAGAATTTACAAAACGAAAAACTTACGATAAACATATGATGATATGAACGAAAGATAGAGAATAGAGATACGGAATTGCGTGAAAAACTCGCAAAGAGTAAAATAAAACAAAACAAAACAAAAAAATTAATAAAAATATAAGATCTTACTGAATGATGGATTTTGCCGCCCCGGCAGACCACAGAGAGAAAATCAAAGAAAACGATGAGAGTGACAAGTACATGGATCTTGTCTGAGAACTAAAAAGCAGTAGAACATGAAGGTGGCGGTGATACCATTAGTAATTGGTACAATTGGAATAGTCCACAAAGACTTAAAAAGAAGTCTGAAAGAGTTGGATATCAGAGGACGAGCCGAGACTACCCAGACTACAGCGGTTTTAGGATAGGCCAAAATACAGAGGGGAATCCTGGTGGCCAAAGTAAACTTGCTGTAACTCAGACTCCAATGAAAGACCGTCAGTTAACGTTGATTTGAAAAACTCAGCAGGCTTAATAATAATAATAATAGACCAAAGAATAAAACTGAAAGAATGAGAAAAGAAGGATAAGTACCTCGACCTTGCTAGAGAATTGAAAAAGCTTTGAAACATGAGGGTGACGATTGTACCAATTGTGACTGGTGCTTTTGGCACAGTAAAGGATTATAAAAAGGCCTGGAAGACTTGGAAGTTGGCGGATAAGTGGAGACCATCCAAACGACATCATTATAGAAAACGGACAGAATACTGAGAAGAGTCAAGTAGACTTGAGGAGACTTGCTGTCACTCAAACTCCAGTGAAAAACCATCAGCGTTAGCTGATGTGAAAAACTTTTAAGTCAATGAACAAATCATTTTAGAAATATTTTCTTAAATCTAGAAAGTACGCAAATTCTGGACGTGATAAAAACGATAATAAATTGTGATATCAACTTCACATTATGGCTTCATTACAAAATATTTGAAAAATTTGAAAAAATGCAATGACAAAAAGTGTGTAAAATGAAGGAAGTAAAGAATAAATAAATATTGAATATACCTCGCACAATGCCAAAAAAAGACAGTATGGCTTGGGAGCTGAAGTAGTATTTTTCCCCTTTTCCTTCCGATATGAGGAGATGATATATATATATATATATATATAATACCAAGCTATCAATTGACTGTAGATTATCCTCAGATTACTTGCCCAGTCAGCTGGGGCGGTAGAATACACCGACAGCACCTCTGCATTGGTGCAGTCGGTGTCCTGGATATGGCACTAAACGAGTGTCCTTGATATGAATCTAAACGATCTGATGGTGAGGTTCCAGTGATGCTGGAGCTTTGGAGAATGCGGGACACACCTTCATTGTTATCACTCTGGCCCGGAGTGGTAGTACCTGATAGGGCCCTATCTATGGGTTAAATAGAACTAACTTACGTACTTATGCTAAACTGAGTTATTTAAAATAGAACTGAATAGGTTGAAAGAGAAATGTTTTTGACAATCAAACTGTGCACTTATGCTAAACTGAATTGCTTGAAATAGAACTGTTTATTTGTATAAAAACTATATTGTTTAAAATAGAACTGTTTTGAAATTTAACTATGTGTAAACAAAAACTATACTTATATTAAACAGATTTGTTTTTATAAGAACTGTTTGACTAACCTGAATAGCTTGAAATAGAAATGTTTTTGACAAATAAACTGTGTACTCAGGCTAAACTGAATTTTTTTTTAGATAAAACTGGTTATTTCTTAAAAAATGGATTTGGCATTATATAACCTACAAAGGTTGATATGTCATAAAAACCAACCAACCAACCAACCTCAGATTGAAGCGGAATTCGTTCTACTTACGCAATTTCTATGGTGAAACATTTGATTCCACAGGTCTTCCTATTCTCTCTTCCTCTTTTCCTCTCGGGGGTGTCCTCGAGGTGTAATGGTTAAAGCGCTGGACGGCGGAATCGTAGTAAGCGAGTTCGAACTCCAGTTACGCTATTACTTTCTCTTTCAGACCAATATCTTTGGAAAAGGTATGAATCCCTTATCCTCCCAGCTATGGGTTAAATAGTACCACTTCTATTCTTCTAGAAGGATAGCTTTGGGCATTAAATAACCTTCAAAAGTTGATATGCCATTACACAAAGAAATCGAAATCGAATCATCTCCCTCCCTCCTCTATATTTGACTTTTGGACAATGGTTGGCTTAAATTATTCGATTGATTGACAAAGCTTACACCGACGAGTCATTGAAGTGAGCCCTGATAAATGGTACTGTCTCTTAAAATTTGCCTTCGAATCCGTTTAGAGTGATCTATATTCTGGAAAATGTTCAACAAACAGAACACCAGAAAATGTTGTACGATTTTGGGCGACGATGAATAGAACGCTGTAAATCAGTGCGAGAGTTAGAAAATCTAACCAGAAAGTATCAAACATTTTGAAATATTTCGGCTAGAAAGTACCTGATAATTTGAAATATCTCCGCGAGAAAATCTGTAACAATCTGAAATATATCCATTCGGTCCACTCTTCCCGTCATATAACCTCTACCTTCAACAACTAGGATTCCGCAATCAGTAATATTGTATTTTCCCAAATTTTGAAGTTGCTGTTGAAAAATGAAGAAATTACAAACCATTAATAAGATTAGGGAGAATGAACAAAAATGTTAAAATTTTTCTTTTTCTTTTCTTAATTTTTATTTTTTTGAGGATGTAATGAAATAAGTAGTTGCGTCTAGAAAAGCGAGAGGTATCTTTTTTTCTTTATTTTCATTGGCCGAAAGATTTTGACCAGCAGTGTATGAGAGGAACCCCCCCCCAAAAAAAAAACAAAACAAAAAAACCTAAAGAAGCATATTGCCTGTTTGAAGATTGGGTATTGTCATGAAACAGTTAATAAAAAGAAAAAAAGGATTTTCATTGACGATTTCACAGGATCTTAAGATTTCATAACGTATGGGTGACTCTGCCTCTTTGTGTTAAGTACTGTAATGAAAAAGCACCAAGTAAGTTTTATTTTAGTTATATATATATATATATATAATAGTCTTTATTAGACTTTTGAGCTAGTTTTCAGCCAAGTCATGCTTAACCTCGACTATCATCTCCAAAAATAACTTACAAAGAAATTTCTTCTTTTTCTTTAGGTGACTGAACATCCATAATAAATTCACATTAAACCAAACGAGAATATTTAGGACACGCAATATTTTGACAATTTTATTTTTCTTCCAATCTTGACAAAATGTCATACAGATATGTCAGCCGTAGAACTCGTGTTTCACTGTGATGTTTTTTAAGACAAGATTTCAATTTGCTATCATGGCCAAAAGAATACCCACCGCCAGCAAAAAACAAAAAACAAAATGAAAAGTCATTAACATTCAATCCGACAATTGAGCTCCTATTTATTTTGACCAAGTTTTTTTTATATTACTGTGAAAATTATAACGTAATAAAGAGTAATTGCACAAAATATGATCAAAAGTGTTGGATTTAACCAGCCCATTAGTCTAGTAAGTAGAGTGTTCGCCAATGGACATATTGTTACACCAATGTGTTCCAATAAATGATTGTTAATTGCTGACGGAGACTTCTTATTTTTAAGTTGCCAACACTCAGGCAACTTGTTCCAACGAATCATCCCGACCATCAGACGAAGTTCCGGATAGACTGTGTCATCCCCAACGTGGGCACAGAGGGGATTGATAAACAAACTACCTAGAAACGCATATGGTAGTCATGGAGCCAACGCCATAATAAAGTACCGTGACAAGTATTGTACCACATTTGGTGCTGTTACCAGGATAAAGTAAAGTAAAGTTGGCGACCGTAGTCGAGAGCGGCCAGAAGGCTCCCTTTTTAATAGCTACTACACCAAGGTGTACAGGAGGGCGCTACTTCTTCCCTGAATTGCTCCACTTTACCCTTGATACGTACCTTATATGGCTGAGTGTTAAGCAAGGAGGTATCAAGTACTATTTTTAAAGTCTTTGGTATGACGCGACCTGGTATTGAACCCAGGACTCCCGGACCATTGGCGAACACTCTACCCACTTGGGTAATGAGCCGGTTACCAGTATAAAACCGAAGTAAAAGTACCGTGACAACTATAGTGCTACATTTGGTACCTCAAATGTTGTCGTGCACTATGGTATTACATTTGAGTTGGTATCGGTAACCGTGACAGCCATACTGTTACAGTTGGTATCGGTACCAACGATATCGTCACATTTGGTGCCGTGAGAGCATAGTATTACCATCAGCTTTGTATTCATTATTCAGTTGACTTTTTCGCAAAGTAATTTTAATGTCTTAAACTTAAAAGGGATCATAATGTCTGCAAGTGTTAGGATAATTTTAAAAGAGATAGATTAAACACGTTGTCAGAAAAACCATCCATATCTGCTTACTAGCCTAAGTTAAAAGAAAGGGATAAATACTAATAACTAATCGCAAATGGTTAAAATAGGCATTCCAAATTTATTTACAAAAACCGAGATTCAAAAAGTAATTTGACTTAATTTTAAACTAGATAAGCTAACTGTTTATGTCGTTCTGTTCAACCGAAAACCAATACTGTAACAGGAGGGCTGTGGAACTACAGGTGGATTCTTTTTGGTAAAACAATGTGTTCAAAGAGTCTATTTAGAAAGAAGAATTATGAGGCTGATGTCTCTAAAATCATGGGAATGATATTTTTTTTCAGTTTGGCAACCCTGATTGAAATGTGAATTCCTCGTCATTCTCATCACCAATCAGTACCGAATTTAAGCATGCACTACACAAGCTACATCTTAGGGCCTCACAATCTGCAGATTGTTTTTTTTTAATAATGTATTCACTCAATCCCTCTGCCACGACCAGGATTGGACACAAGGTCAGTTTTAAGTGGTGTTTAACTGGTTTGAATTCAGAGTCTTCTTTCTCCCAGACTGGTTGCTAAACCAAGGTTAAAAAGCTCAGTCTGCCCTACTATATACTCATAACGGGGTGGGGTGAGAACAGTTAGATTCATACCTTTCTCAAGGGTATTGGCGTTATGTAAAATGTAAGCAGACTCGTTCAGGATTTGAACACGGGTCAGCGTGTCCATTTCTTACGACGATAACCGTTACAATACAAGCGCCTTTTTCAGTTTTGAAAAAAGGGAAATGCAATAAAAGGAAGAATTTGCTCAGTTGCCAATCAATGAAGAGTGGAAAAGCAAATTTAAGTGAAGGTAACGTCATTTCTGATCGTAGCACAATATGACACATCCTTATCCTGGTTTATGAGAAGTTTGGGAAAAAATTCCTAATTTCGTTCCCATTGTTGCTTCTCTGGCTAAAAATACTACAAGGATGTACACAGTGCAGAATTCTAGTATTAGGTTGTTTGGAAAATACTGACCAATTTTTGTATAAAATGTTTAAATTCTGTTCAAACATATTGTAATTGTAGTTGTACAAAATAATTCACATTCCTAATAATTAAAATCTGTTAATTTTCTATCATTTCTTTTAAAATTTGATTTTGTAGGTTATATAAAAATTTTATATAAAAAAAAGAATTGATGCATTTACTTTTTTGGACGAGTTCAAGCTTGGTCAGAATTTTACTTCATAACACTGCTCGGCCACATGTTTCCAGGGTGACAGAGCTCGGCCACATGTTGCCAGGATGACAGAGCTCGGCTACATGTTGCCAGGATGACAGAGCTCGGCCACATGTTACCAGGATGACACTGAAGAAGTTCACTGACTTGGAATATGAGACTTTTCCACATCCACCATATTCTCCGGATCTTTCACTCACAGACTACTATTTTTTTTTCAAGCAACTGGACACTTTATCTTACGCCCAAAAACGTTCCGTTCCAAAGGAGAAATAGAAACTGCATTTAAAGAGTTCTTGGCATCAAATGATCTAGAATTTTATCGTAAAGACATAACCTTGTTAATCGATGGTAGAAATGCTTAGATGTTCAGGGATAATATTTTGACTGATTAAAACTTTGTTTAAATTCAGGAATAAAAGTTTATTCTATCATCCTCATCAAGTCGTGCCGCCAGCACGGATATCCTTGACCATCTCTCGCCACTTTTCCCTATCGTTCATCGCCTCCGGCAGGTCTTCTGGGTTACATCCTGTGTCCTCACATAGCTGCTGTATGTAAGTTCGGGCTGGTCGTCCTGCTTTTGCTTGGCCATATGTGGGGGTCCATAGTAGTACGTCACTTACGAGCTCGTCTTTGCTTCTCCAGCAGTGTCCGGCGTGTCTGGCTCGTCTGACCTGTATAGTTTTCGTGATAGGAGGCAGGTGGCCGTACAGTTGGCGTCTCGTGGGGTGTTGTCGCCAGGACTTGTTCAATATTGCTCTCAACACTCTTGTGTAGTTGCCGTCAAGTTTCTTCTCCAGCCGTTTGGTTAGCGTCCATGTAGTGCATCCATATAGCAGTATCGATACAACTGCTGCCTGGAAGAAACTGCGCTTCATTTCATCGGTCAGGTCTGATTTCCATATTATTGAGAGCCTATCTATAGCCGTCCATGCTTTCGTCAGCCGTGTGTCGATGTCGTTTTCTGTTGATGAGACGCTACTTCCTAGGTAGGTGAATTTGTCCACTAGCTTCAGAGAGGCTCCGTCTAGAGTGGTAATGTTGCCCGTTTGGTTGTAACACATATATTCAGTTTTGTGCGCATTGACATGGAGGCCAATGCCTGCTGCAGCTCGTTCCAAACTATGCAGTAGTGTCTCTGCTTGATTAGGCGTATTCGCCAGTAACGCTAAGTCATCAGCGTAGTCGGCGTCTGTGATTGTTTTTGCGGGGTACCTTTTGCTTCTTTTCTTAGTCAGCTCGAAGCCATTTTCTCTGATTTTGTCGATCGAAGTTCTAAGCACGTAGTCTAGACAGATAATAAAGAGGTATGGGGCTAGCGTGTCTCCTTGTAGTACTCCTGAAACAATGTCGAAGTATTCCGTGTCTCCATCTGGTGAACGTACCTTTACTTTTGTGTTTTTGTAGAGGATCATTATTGCTGCTACGGTTTCTTTTGGTAGGCCGTATGCTAGTAGGATTAGTTCCATTTTCCCTCTGTGGATGGAATCGAAGGCCTTGGTAAAGTCGACAAATAGTAATGTCGCCTGAAGGTTTTTTGCCCGGACGCCTTGAAGGATTCTACGGATGGTCAATATTTGTGAGGTTGTGGATCTATTTCTCCGGAAGCCATTTTGCTTTTTCCTAAGGATGTTGTCTATTTTGGGTTCTATGCGGTTTCGTAGTAGGGCATTGCAGATTTTGGCTGCTATGGAATGTAAGCGTTATCCCTCGGTAGTTCTTGGCTAATCCGAGGTCGCCTTTTTTAGGGGAAGGAAGGATGCATCCCTTCATCCATCTTTCTATCCTATTTTGACTATAGACAGCGTTGCATTGCCGGAGCAGTATATCGTCGAATTGTCTAGTCTTCCACACTTCTGGGGGGATCTCGTCTAGCCCTGCAGCTTTCCTATTTTTAATTTTTTTAAGAACCGAGTCGAGTTCTTCTTTGGTGAAAGGCCCTAGTTTAATGTCTAATTGCTTACTGATAATTCTGGTGATCGGTTCATCCGTTATTTTCGGTGGGCTTCCTAGTAGATTTTTGAAATGCTGTTCCCACAGTTTTACTCTTTCTTGTTGGCTTGCAGCTTTCAATTTTGCTTTGGCTGTGCTCTTCCTTCTACTTACTTCGTTTATTGTTTGCCAGGCTATCCTGGATTGTCTATCTTCCACCGAGTCTCTAATCTTATCTATCTGATTTTGTATGTATTCTGCCTGTTCTTTTAGATATATTCCTGCTAATTGATATTGTGCCTTTTCTAGTTTTCGGGCATTTATGTTTGTTGGGTTCTTCCGATAGCTTTTGGAGGCAGTTTTCACGAGTGCACGTTTTTCTCTAACCTCTGACGTTTCCCAAGGGACTCTATATTTAGTTCTAGGTTTTGTTGGGATACACTTTGATGCCGCTTCTAGGTGTGCTTCAACAAAGTTTTCATATTCGTCATTTGGGGTAACTTTTTCTGTCTTCTCTTGTAGTGTTTCGAATCTGTTTCTTAATTCTAATGCATATTTGTCTCTAATGTCTCTGTTGTTAAGTAGGGCCCAGTCATAGCGCCTAGTTGTCACTGTTCGTGTGGCGTTTTTTCGTAGGCTTAGACGTATTTTGGCCGTGACTATTCGATGATCGGAGGACTCGCCCTCGAAAGTGGAGTATGCCTCGCAATTCATCGCACTATTTTTCCATTCTCTGTTTATAAAGAGGTAGTCTATCTGTGCTTTACTCTTGTTCGCGTATGTGTGGGTCCATAATTTTCCCTCCCTTTTTTGAAAGTTTGTATTGAGGCATGTTAATCTATTTTCTATCATGAAATCAATTAGATGTTGTCCATTCCTGTTTGACGTGTTGTGTAGGCTGTATTTGTTGTTTCTATTTTTCCCGATTTGTGCATTCATATATCCGCCAATGACTAGCAGGTTGTGTTTCGGAATGCTACGTACTAGGGAGGATAGCTCCTCGTAGAAGGTGACTAGTTCGGTTGCTTCGCTGACATTGGTAGGGCTGTAGCACGAGATGATCGTTGCTTTGGGGTTGCCATTAAACGTTGCGGCCATCATCCTAGGTTGTATTCTCTCAATGCTATTAAGTGTTTTTAGCGCTCTTGGTCCTATAAGCATTCCCACCCCTCCTACCGATGCATTGACAGAGTTTTTCCACGCCGATACAGTCACCAGCATCCATCCATTGCCAGTTTCGTGATATTTTATATCTTCGGTGTGAGTGTATCGATGTTCTTGTATACAGATTATGTCTATCTTATGTTCTACGGCTGATGCAGTTAGCTCTGGTAGTTGACCTATTCTATTTAGGGTTCTAACGTTAAATGTCGCTATCTGTATTGTTTGTTTGCATTTTAGTAGTTTGAGCTCTGTAGCTGATTTTTCGAACACTGAGGCCAGGGCTCCAACCTCAGCAGGACGCGCCCATTTTTTACCCTCGCGAAGAGCGATGCGGTTTGTGAATGTGGTTTGTGTATGAGTCATGGTTATCTTTCAATGGCTGTTTTTTATTCTCATCTATAGAAGCCACTCTTATAGATGAGCAGCAGTAGTTCCCCGATCGAACTGACAATCCTGAGCGTTAAGCCGCAAGACTCAAACGTTCAGGAAATATTAGGCATTGCGAATTCGAACACCTTCACGTACACGATGCTGCTTCCCATGAGTACGTGGAAAAAAAAAATAAAATAAATAAATAAAAATAAAATAAATAAAATAAAAAAAAATAATAGAAATAAATAAAATAAAAATAAAAGTAGAAAAAAAAACAGAAATAAAAATAAATCCTTTCACCTTAAGTTTTAACTTAGTTAAAGTCCAGGACTGACGTATATTCAAAGAAATTTTGGGGTATATTTCATCTTGTCATCCGATACAGGCCCTACCAGGTTTTTATTTTATTTATTTTTAGCGGCGGTGGAATGCTAAATTTCTAAGTTTGGCGCGGTAAATTCAAACAATTCTGAAGTCGACTCGTGATAGTTGCACCTGGTAAAACAATTTAGTCGATTAGAAATAAATCAAGATTCTTAGATTAAAATATAACAAAAATTCACCAGCAGATTTTACAAGTCATAGAAAATCCAGTGTTATTTTTAAAAAAGAAAATTGTACTAACCTTTACCCAACGAGTCTTCCCTCACAATTGTTTAGGTTAATCAGACATTATTTTCCAATAACCTAATATAATTTAAAAAATCAATTCAACATATAACAATGTGCAAAGAAACGATTATCATTTCACAGGAATAGTTGCTTGAAAGCATAATAACTGTGTATAAATTATTAGTATTAAGAATGATTACTTAAAGCTTTAATTGTTTACAAAGTATTTAAATCATTTGTAACTGGAAATAATATAATTGCTTAAAAAACTGACATCGGCATTAAATAACCCAGCAACATTTGATATGCCATAAAATCATCCAACTATCAACCAAGCCGCAAATCCGAAGAAGTTTTTATTCAAAGTACTGGGATTTTTAATGGATCTAACATCTGAACTCATTCTTTATATTGTCGAGACAACATTTCGGTCGATCAGTTGTATAGTCTTCTTCTAGTGTACTACCTATATTATTCGTATTGGGGGTGGAGAGAGAGAGAGAGAGAGAGAGAGAGAGAGAGAGAGAGAGAGAGAGAGAGAGAGATTCTTCTGATATTGCAAAGAAAATAAAAAGAAAAAGAAAACGATAGAAACAGAAAATTTCTAGATACACTAACAGAATAGAAAACAAATAAAACGTTAAAAACAAAATTGGTGGAACGTTTATAGATTTATTATGACGTTTCCACACAATATTAATAATAATAATTATCATGACGTTTCGTTTGGAAATTTTTTCAAAATTTTAGGAAAATATTGAAGAACGTTATAGTTGTCATGGCAATTTAATTAAGAATGCCGATTGTTATGGATGAAGCCTTAAAGGCTTTATCCAACGAACTTGTTTTCACGTCTAATTTCTCTTTCATACAATCAACACTATATAGATGAACAGATTGAATCCACAGGGTAAATCAGATAAACCTGATTGGACGAGAGCATTGACGTGTCATTTTGAAGAGTTTGACAAAAGAGTTCATTTACAGCATTGTGGAAAAATATAAAGAAAAAACCGACCGTCTTGTAGAATAAAGGAAATAAATGAAAAGGAAATTGGTATGGCAGATCATATCTGGAGGAAGAAAGTTGCTTACTATCCTCTCTTGGAAGAAGTCTGAATCATAGATAGCAAACACCATATATGAGTTAGGCCACCTTTGTTTTCTTACTTTCCTAGATGTGAAGTTGGTGGTAATTTGCTAAGCTTTTTGCTTAGATATAGCACAAGGCTGTATGAATGGGGCACCCAATGAGAATCGAACTCACTCGTGCAGGTTTGCAAGTCTACCTTGCTAACCATTACACCACCCGAGGTGCCCTTGATGTGAAATTGGTGTCTCTGGGGCTCATCCAATTTTTTGCCTTGGCATTAACGTTGGATAGATAATTAATAGACAAAAGAATGTTTCTTATATCATTCAATTCTTCCTTGAGTTTAACTAGATCACTGCTGCGGGCCCCTTTGTTGAAGATAACAAACAATTTTGTTTGAAATAAAGTTCCCTTTATAGTCTTGTGTATTTCATTTACACACAGCAGTACTCTACAACAGTACTTCCCCTTTTTGTGTGGGTAACTAGGAAATCCAGTAGTAAACATTAGTCCTTGTTCTCTTTTTCATTGTGAATTGTATATATGGTCAGATTGAGTTGATATGACCAGAGAAAATTAGTATATATTTACTCAACCCCTCTGCTACGGGCAGAATGTGACACAAGGTCAATTTTTGTTGAGTAGAATAAAGCTGGTTTGAATTCATAGTTTTCCTTCTCCTTGAGTAGTTGTCTAATCGAGGCTAAAGAAATCAGTCTGTCCTGCTATTTATCTATAGTTGTGGGCCTTAATAAGCGTATATAAATTGTGTAATCAGTCAAATGTTTCATGAAAGAAAATTATTTACTTATTTATTTAGAGATTATTAAGTAATCTCAGAAATTCTTAAGAAATATCTTCAATCATAAATGAATAAAAGTAGTGGAGGTGCCCGTGGTGTAATGGTTATCGTCGCAGGAAATGAACACGGCGATACGAGTTCAAATCCTAGACGAGACTGATTGCATTTCACATAGCCCTAATACTCTTGGGAAAGGTATGAATCCAATTATTCTCCCTCCAGCTATGGGTAAATAGTAGGGCAGACTGATTTCTATAGCCTTGGTGAAGCAACTAGTCTAGGAGAAGGAATACTCTGAATTCAAACCTGTTAAACTCCGCTTAAAAATTGACCTTGTGTCATATCCTTCCTGAGTGGAAGTGTTGGGTAAATATGATAAATGAATAAAAGTATAAAAAAAATTACTAACCAGTTCCTTTTTAGAACATGATGTTTGGCAGAGAGAAAATATCAGAAGGCAGGTCTTTTCTATCAATTCCTTTAATTTTAACTTTGATGCATGAAATAATATATAATGATAACTATGATAGAAATAATAAACTCAAATATATGATATAAAGGAATAGGATACATTCAGTGGGTTTAATAAGTGTATATATTTACCCAATCCCTCCGTCACGCACAGGATGTGAATCAGGGTTAATTTTTAAGCGGATTAAAGATGTTTTGAATTTAAACTCGTTGCCAAAACAAAGCTAAAGAATTCATTCTATCCTGCTATTTACCCATATGTGTGTGTGTGTGTGTAGGGTTAACAGATGCATTCATGCCTTTCCGAAAAGCGCGAAGTGAAACAGTTTCGTCCAGGAATGGAACTTGAGTCGATAATTCCATTTCCTTTGACGAAACACATTAAGTGCGGTTTTAATAAGTCTCGTGCATTAGCTATGTGGGGTCAGTATTAAAAAGTGTCATTCACGTATTTAAACAAGACCTCATGATATTACAGAATTGAGCTTAAGACAAGGTCTTTAAAAAACTCCACATAAAATAGTGAATATATAGCTAGGCTTTCTTCTTGTCTTGAACCTAAATTGAAAACGGGTTGTCAGGAGCCTAAAGGTTATATTTCCTGTATTTTATGAACAAAGACGGTCGCACATTTCATTTTATCCAGTTTGTTTCGTCGAATGATGAGCAAGACTTCCCTCTCCATTGGCGCTTTGTAAAAAAGATCGATCGCATCAAAACTTGTCGTGAGTGGCACTCCTAATTAATTCGACGAAATATGTTGACTTCTTCTCAGACGTTGGTGTCTTGCCTGACAACAGCTTTCAGAATATTAGCCAAAAAGCTGATGAAGGAGTGACACTCTGAGTCAAGAAAGTTTTAGACTTAATAATATGTCTGTCTTTTGTATCTTAGCAAGGCCATACATAACTGCAATTTTACTTTAACTGTTTATATTCTTTAGATCAGAGCTTCTCAGAGTGGTCCATATAGACCCCTAGGAGTGAATGAAATTTGAGTGGGGTGAATAAAAGGGAAGGGGTTGATAGGTGGAGGTTAATTTACTCATTTGCATTTTTGAATCCTTTTATAAAAGAGAACAAAATTCACTGGATCATGTACACCTGTTGACAAATATCGTACATAAAAGAGAACGCCTGATTGAATGAAACATCAACTCGTGATGTGTTGTTCTGATACGACTCGTTTAAAAAACATGGGCCATTTAAATGAACAAATAAACAAAGCATATGATCCTATTTTCCCGAAAGAAAAATTTTTTAAAAACAATGATATTAAAAAAGAATGAATTGATAAAAATACTGAATTCTAAAATATCCCTATTTATGATAGCTAATGAGATGTCTTTCGTAGAAAAAAAGATTATCTAATAATAAGAATAAAAATAGATATTTAAAAATGAAAAAGAAATTATAAAAAGAAAAATTAAGATACAATGCTTGAAATTTTAATTCTTGTCCAAGGTAATAGATTCTAAATTAACTAAATTAGAATTAGATTATTATTAATGAAAAATCCCTCTTTGACTGAAGAGATCCGAATCTTCAATTGTTAAGCCAGTTTCAGGATTGCCAGGTATTTGTTGTTGTGGGCGTTATTTAATATCCCATTTATAATGTCTTTTCTGTATTCTGAAAAAAAAAAAATCTTGATCCCGAATACATTTAAAAAATCCCCCCCTCTCATTATGAGATTCTGTGACACTAAGAAAAAATGTTGCCTATATTCAGTTAATTCATTTAGACGTGAATGGAAATAAAGTAAAAAGTAAAAAGTTTGAAAAACTGATTTCGATCTCAAGGGAACTTTTTCTTTCTTTCATTTTTTTTTTTTTAATCAGAGAATCTTTTTTGATCTTTTTATAACTACCCAATTCAGTGATGCAAGCCAGTTTTTCTAACATGTTTTTGTTGATTATGACCGTGGAGTCTTTTAGAGTTCGTCTCTTTTGCACAGCTCGTTGAAATTTCACTAAATTTGCAAGTTTTCTTTTTCTATACGATACATAAACTTTCGAAATAAGGTTTTAAAATGAGCTTTCTTCATTTCTTTCTTTCATTCATATCTCTCAGTTACCCTCTCTCTTTCTCCCTCTCTCTCAAGCTATCTTAAGTTCCAGTATTCTTTTCTATATTTCATTGCTTTCTTTTCCTTTCTTCCTTCCTGACGTTCATTTCATTGACGCAGACGATAAGCGTCTGGTTTACAGTATTTTCTCATTTTTCTTTCTTTCTTTCTTTCTTTCTTTCTTTCTTTCTTTCTTTCTTTCTTCTCACAATCAATGGTGCATTATTTGGTTTCTTTGGTTTCTTTGTTTAATGGCATATCAACCTTTGCAGGTTATTTAATGCCAAAGCCATTCTCCTAGAAGAACAGTAGGGGTACTATTTAACCCATAGCTGGGAGGATAAGGGGGTTCGTACCTTTCCCAAGGGTATTTGCCCGAAAGTTAACGTAATAGCGCGACTGGAGTACGAACTCGCGTGCTACGATTCCGCAGTCCATCGCTTTAACCATTACACCACGAGGACACCCACTGTGCATTATTCATCCGAGGGAATGACAAGATATAGCATTAAAGCATATGTGTTCAAGTGTTGTTCTATTAAAATTATCTCTTTGCATTGATCCTTGTCTTGACTTTTCTTAAAGAATATTTTTTATATTGCACTCTCTAAAACCTGTCTCACTCTCCATCTTAATGCATTTGCTTGATTGTTTTGTCAGTTTTCGTATCATTTCCTCTCGCAAAGTCATTAAGCCTAAATAAGGTACGCGCTGATTTGTGACTGTAAATTCATGACTTTTATTCAGCGCTATTTACTGAGAGTCATTGATTGATCAACTATTGATCTTGACAATAGATTTCATTGGCTCCTACTGAAATCTTTTGTCAATATCACGATTTTGTTGTCAATAGGTTTTTTCGTATTTGTCGATTTGTATATTTTCAAGCACATGCTAGTATGACGTATCATGTACTTTCTATTCCATCAGGGAGGCTTAGAATACGCTGAATGTATCCCCTGCAGAGGCTTAAGACCCACTAAAAGGATGCGCTGGATATGACACTTAACTGTATCTGATGGTGAGGCTCCAGTACTGAAGTCTGGAGAGGGTAGAGTAAACCTTCATTGCCAAAACTCCCAGGTACACTCAGATCCGGATTGGTTTTCCTATAAGATTCCCTTTTATATTGGGTCCCATTTATATTGTTCTTTTTGAAAATTTTTCGTATTCGATAAGACCCGATGCTGACAAATCTCTTAAGAAACAACTAGACAAAGAATGAAAGTATTAACGCGCAATGAACGCTATTTCCTAACTTCTTGGTATAAAATGATCCACGACTGGTTGACATGCCTTTAAAATCAATAAAAACCTATTGTGTACTTTGTTAACGTCAGATGTAATGTTAATTTCATTATAATGTATAATATATCATAATGTTGGCAAGAAGAGTTTTTTTTTTTCATTTCTTAAAAGGATTGTTGAAAAAAATTCACCAAATAAAAACATGATTTCGCCATTTTTTTATAATTAAGATAGAATAAAATAATATTTTAATTTTGTTTTTTTTGATTTCTATAAAACACGAGTTACTTTATAATGCATAGACAAATATCAAACATGATTCAGTTTAGCAAGTGTTCTATATATAAGAGAAACAAATTCCAACGGGATATCATATGCAAACGTTTATACTGAAGTTTTTCAATATTTAATAGCTTACTTGTTTTATTCTTCAAGTTACGTCAACTGAAGGTGACGAACCACACTGGAATATAAGATGCTAAGCTCGCTTGATACTCTCTGAGTGCTACGGTCTGGATTTGTATCTATGGCTTGGAGCACGGCCTCGGATTCCACGCTTTTAGGCCTACTTGACCTTGCCTGTACATCGAACATCTTGCAACTCGAGCGAAGTGTCTTCAACTATCTGGGTGCTGTAACGTGATTAACTGCATCCTCATCCCTTGCACAACAAATGTTTTTGTTTACTTCTGCGGAGTTATGTGTATTTAGCAACCGTCCACAAGATCAGTTTTTAAGTTCGACAGGTTTTGAATTAAGAGTTTTTCTTCTCCTTGACCGGTTGCCATCACAAGTTTAATGAGCTCAGTCTTTCCCTCTATTTATTCGTAGCTGGTAAGAAGATGATTGGATTCATACCTTCCCCAAGGGTATTAGCGCTATGTGAAATGCAAACAGCCTCGTGCAGGATTTGAACTCGATTTGCCCGGGCGTTATAGCCCAATTCGACCTCGTTAAGTATAAGTTCCCAAATTAGACTACATTGCACGTTCAGCTGTACAGCTTTCAAATCACATCCGGGGATGTCAGCATACCAACTACCATAATGCTACCAACCACAGTAGTTGCCTATCATGGCTTGAACTCATATACACGCCGCAAAACCGTACGTACCAAAATATTGCAAAACTTTTGATTCATCCAATTATGATATTATAACAAATTCTAATCATTTACCAAACGATCAATAAACCAGTTGAGTTCTAGTTGAAACGATCATCCATGATATTAATGATGCTTCTGTTTAAGGAGGAGTGAAAAATTTTAATTGGTATTTTATAATTTTCTCCGTTATATCGAGAATTTTCATGATTAAAAATCGACGTTCAGTACACACGTAGGCGCCAAACAATTATCATTCAGTTGCGAATTGGGCTGGAAATTAAGTAATTCTCTAAGCTTTGGAAATTTAATTGCATTTATCTAATAATAATCTCTCTATGATTGTTTTTTTTCTGGGTTGCGGTTATATATATATATATATATATATATATAAACCACTCCAAAATAAATATAAATAAAATTCACAGCAACGAATAATCTAACACAGCACTGCTGACGATGACCAGCGAAATAGTCGAAAGCGCTTGGGGTAATATAGGGTTCTTTCTTCATCAATTTGACCCAGACATAAGAAGACTCGTGAGAAAACTTGAATGTCTTCACTTGAAGATTTCAAAAAAGAAACAATCTGCGGTATTCAACCAAACATGTTTATATATATATATATATATATAAACATTTTTGAGAATTTTGGTGATATATAATTAGGTGTCCTAGGAAGCAGGGTATATTTTAGCGCAGATTTAATGAATAAATGTCACAAGACACGATTTTTTCTTTGATAAAGGATCGACATAACACACATAACTTAAGGAAAATAAATCGAAAAATAGGAATGGAAAAAAAAAGACAACCGAGTGGAAGAAAGATTACAAACGAAATCATGGTGATGTCAAAGATGTCTACGCATATCTGGATAGAATTTGGCTAGAAGCCAGAACATTTTATTAGCATCGAGATTTCTTGTCCGACAATTCTGGACGCTTTAGGTGCTTTTTTTGGCATACGGTATTGGCGTGAGCTTTTTTTTCTTAAAGAATAAAAAACAGTAAAGATACATTTGAGGGTGATAAATTGGCCACTGGGGTTTTGACAACTGAAATCAGTCCAGTGATTGGTGCAAAAAAAAAACAAAAAATGAAAGAGGGATAAAAAAAAATTTGCGGAAGAAAAGTGTTAGGGGTGAAAAGTAGAAGAGATAGCAGTTAAACAGAGGAAAAATGTGAGGGATTGGAAAGAAAGAAAGAAAGAAAGAAAGAAAGAAAGAAAGAAAGAAAGGGTAAAATAAATAGTTAAAGAAAGAACGAACGAACTAAAGAAAGAAAAAGAAAGAAAATGGGAAAAAGGAAGTTAAAAGAAAATGAAAAAAATAATTAAAGAAAGAACTAACGAACTAAATACAAAAAAGGAAGACATAAATAAATAAATAAATAAAGTGGGAAGTAAAAAAGGAAATAAAAAGAAAGTAAGAAAGAAGTAAGAAAAATGATCATTGAAAGAAACAACTAAGGAACAAAAAAAGGATAAAAAAGAAAGCGTTAAAATTTTCATAATATTCAGTAGAAAAAAGAAAAATTAAATAGAAATCAAATCCAATAGAAAAATGTAAAATAAAGAAAACAAAAATCACCTCAATGAAAACGGAAAAGAAAAAATCAAAATAAAGTCTTTGTTTTCCAGCCATGAATTAATTTCTTTATATTTTTTCTAAGAATCTTAATACTTATTCTATCAACTTCCCAGTAAAACTTATTTCTTCGCCTCGCACTTTGGCCAATGAAGAAAGCGTGAACCTATGTCCTGCTTCTTGCCCTACTATATATCAACTCAGGACGCGACATTTTTACCCATCTTTTTTTTCTCAGTCGATATTTTCATTTCTAATCTATGGCTTCTCTCTAATTCAACATTCTAGTTTTCGTTTTGATTATTCCTCAGAACTCTTTGACAAAAAGTGAAGCTTTCGTATGTGGGCATATATCGATCAGGTAAAACTCATAACCTAAAAGTTATACTTGCTGTTAACTACAAACAGCTATTAACGCTTTGCCTTATTTGTGTGCTTAATGCAAAAGAAGATATTTAGTCAAGTTCCCTCTCACCAAGCATCAATATTAGAATTATTATATCCGTGATGTACTGACACTGAACATAACGGAAGGAAAGACAAAATAAACGCATTTTTTCATACAAGAGCCTTTAACTTTTTATATATATCATACTAATGGTATTAAGAAGAAAGAATACAAAAATGTATCCTAACAGCTATTGTCCTGTCGGCTAGGGCTGTAGAATACACCACTGCAAGACCCCCACCATCCAAGGAATGTCCTGTATATGATACAAAACAATCTGATGGAGAGGCTCTAGTAAAGCTGGAGATTTGGGGAATGCACTCCTTCATTGCAATCGCTCCCAGGTTCCCGCTATGGATCAAACAGAACTAAACTGCGTACTTATGATAAAATGAATCACTTGAAATAGAATAGTTTTGACATTTAAACTGTGTACTTAGGATAAACTGAATTGTTTGAAATAGAACTGTTTTGCCATTTAACTGTATGCTGACAAAAACTATAATTATGCTAAACTGAATTGTTTGAATTAGAACTGCTTGACTAAACTGAAGTGCTTGAAATAGAACAGTGTATTTATGCTAAACTGAAGTGCTTGAAATAGAACAGTGAATTTATGCTAAACTGAATAGTTTAGAATAGAACTGATTTGTATAAAAATGGATTTGACATTAAATAACTTAGAAAGGTTGATATGCCATAAAACCCAACCAACCGCTAAAAATACACACACACATACGTACACACATATACATGTATAAACACACACAGAGACACAGACACACAGAGACACAGACACACAGAGACACAGACGCAGAAACACACACATACTCACACACACACACTCACAAACATATATATATATATATATATATATATATATATATAATTTCATGATGCAGTATGTAGAAGGAGTAAAAATATGGTAGAAAAATCTTACATGATGAGTGAAAGTCGAATAGCCGCGTAGATTTTTGTTGCCTGGCAGGTTCTGATACATATTTCTCCAGTTTAAAGAACGGAGACAAAAGATATTAAGAATGTCATTTGAGACACCATGAGGCACCCAACAGACTCACCTATTCTTTAAGGGAGATAAGTATTTATTGTCTCTCTGGAGCTTGTAAAATCTAACATGACTGGTCTTTCTATTTTGCCACAAATTAAGCAAATATATTTTCTCAGTGGAATGTAAACATTTAATATTACTATAATTTTTTCCACTATCTCAGATTCTTTCAAGAAAAATAAAATATCTAGTTTTGAAATATACAGGATGGTGAAGCAAAATTAGGAATATTTTAGTATAATATTAAACGACTCTATTATAAAACAAAATTAATTATAATTTCAAAAAATAAACAACAAAATAAAAAGATAGACACAAATGTAATGTTTCATTTACATAATATGGCTGTCATTTTTTTTCAATTATTGTATGAACATTCCTTCGAGACGATTTGTATGCCTTCAAAATAAATTCTTCAGACATTTTATTCCATTCCTCTTCAATAAGAGTTTAAAGTGAACCAATATTTTGACAGGAAGTTGTATTTGTTTTGTTTTCTAAAACGCCCCATAAAGCGTAATCAAGGGAGGGTTAAGGTCTGGGCTTGATGCTTTCAAGAAATCCGTGTGTTTTTCCCCAGAATAAATTGTAGAGTAGACAAAGCTGTTTAACCTTTAAAGAAACTCCAATTATTTCGGAATTGTTTTTGGCTTGGTTTCGACATTAAGCAAATAGTAGATTCTTTGTCGTTTTTTCTTGCTCACTCATATTGGGCTGAATTTTACTGAAAAAGTACTTCAGTAATAGTGCTAATCATGAAAATTTAGATTTATCACGTTTAAAAGAAAATTAAAGAGAGAGAATAACATTTACAATGAAGTAATGACACTAAAGCCAAGTTTAGTATTCAACTGGGTAACGTTTCTAGGGCGTTTTATAGTGTAATTTCAAACGGTAAGATCAAAGGGTAAGTTCCGCAGCTTTCTAGTTCGGATACTGATTCGAAACGATAACACAGAATTTTATACAAATGAAACAAGAAAGAAAGTGATATCTACTTTTTAGTTTTGTTGTAATGTTTCAGTTTTCATTTAATTTCGAGACTTTAAAGTTCTTTTCGGCAGAATTCTCAGTTGAATTTTCTTTCAGTTGTTTAACTTGGTAGAATTTCAGTAGTCGACTTTAGCTTAATTTTACTTTTATTTCTTGGGAAGCTTCGTGCCTTTTAAAAATATTTATCGGCTATTCAAGAAGCGAGTAACGAAACCGATCGGCTGGCTATTTTTTCCTGCCTTCAGTTTGGTTTCCGAATTCGTACTGAGGGTCCCAATAGTAGTTCTCAACAAAAAAGAGGAAGTAGCTTTTTTGATGCTGTATTGTTTTGGATTACTTCTCCCTTTTCCACTCAGGCCAAATCAAGTGCCGCACGTAGTCGTCTTAATTTTTTTCTTAGAAAACTTTTTTATAGGTTTTTTTTTTTTTTTTTTAAATTGAACTAATCAGATTAAGAAACGTTTTAAAAATTATTCCATATTTTGCTTCAGCAGTATATTTGCCTAAAACTTTTACCATGGGCAGGATGTGGCACAAAGCGGAGTAAAACTGGTTTAAATTTAGGGTTTTCCTTCTCCTAGACCGGTTGCCAAAAGTTAAACAGCTCTGTCTACTCAACTATTTATTCTGGGGAAAAACAGACGGATTTCTTGAAAGCATTCGATCGCAGCCCAGTCCATGATTTGAACTCGAGTCGCCGATTCTATTGGGTTGAGTTATAAATAATTTCCATTTTAGTTAGATATAATTTATTCATTAATAATTTAACAAAGAACTGATTTTAATCAATAGTATATTTGCTATTATTTTGTATCCCCTCTTGACGTTTATCACGTTGCTTATTGATTTCTCTCAGGTAAAAATTCAACAGGTTTCCAACTCAAGAAGTTTTCCAAAAACGTTTTTACCTGATATTCTTTAAAACATTTTAAGTTATTCAGAGCATTTTGTAGAGAATGAAAAGGGTGCAAAGCACTAGGTGCAAGGTCTGGTGAATATGGTGGATATGGGTAGGATTGAATGGAGCCGCTTAAATCTAATGGTTTTTTACGTGATTTTTGCTGAATGTGGCTTTGTGTTAACATGGAGAGGCACAAGTCTTCTCTTTGCCCAGTCGGCTGGGGCTGTAGAATACACCAACTGATTCTCAGCAGAGAGGTAAGAACCCCCACCCCACCCAAACGAGTGTCCTAGTTATGACACTAAACAGGTTCCAGTAATGCTGGAGCTTTGAGGAATGCGGAGAATCCTTTAATTGATATCGCTCCCAAGTCCACTCAGGCCTGAAGTGGTAGCACCTGATAGGGTCCGAACTATGGGTCAAATAGAACTAAACTGGGTGTTTGTGCTAAATTGAATTGCTTGAAATAGAACTGTTCTGAGATTGAAACTGCGTACTTCATTTAATCCACGTACTTCATTTAATCTGCGTACTTATGCTATAGTGAATTGTTTAAAATAGAACTGTTTTGACATTTAAACTGCGTATCTATGCTAAACTGAATTGTTTGAAACGCTAACTGTTTTTGACATTGCAACCGTACTTACGCTAAACTGAATAATTGGAATTATTTGAATTATAACTATTCGACTAAACTGAATAGCTTGAAATAGAAATGTTTTTTTTAATTAAATTGTGTACTTAGGCTAAACTGAATTGTTTGAAATAGAGCTGTTTGTATAAAAAGGATTTGGCGTCAAATAACCTACAAAGGTTGATATGCCATAAAACCTAAACCAAACCAAATCAAACAACTCTACTCTAATTTTCATGCGCACGTTACAGCTATTGAAAGTATATGTCTGCATCGAGTGTCTGGTAGCAGTTTAAAAACTCAAAATCAATAATATCGTGGTGAGCCCTTCATACACAGAGCATAACTTTTCTTTCATGAAGCTCCAACTTTGGGGAAGGCTGTGGATATTATAGATTGGTATGTGTTGAGGTCTGGTGCTAATCCTCTTTTGAGCGGATTGCATTTCATTTATTCTCTTAAAGCATCTTGATCAAGGTGTAATGAACGTCCTAGTCTGGGTTTATCTCTCAATGAGGTATCGCCCGAATGAAACTTTGAAACAGTTTTGGATTTGGCAGTCAATGATGATACCTTGCCTATAAACACTAGAAATTTTCTTAGCTGTTTGTGTAGAGTTTTTGTTAATCTTAAACTCCCAGAACATGTTGATTTTGCACTTTCACTTCCTCCATTTTAGATTAAATAGATTAAGTTATGCACTCTTTCCCAACTGAAATAAGAAGGACCAATGAAATCACTTTTTATTTAATCAGGTAATGTCCGGATGCATAAAAAACTTTAAAATTTTGAAATACGTAATCAGAGCTTCTTTTTAAAAAATGGAAATTGTTTATGACTCAACCCAATATTTCATACGAAGATAACCGTTACCCCTGCGCGCCTCCCGAATCAGTTTCGAGACAGGTTTTTAGAATTGTTAACAAAAATGATTATGTCCTTGATAAATAAATCTAATTTTTCTACATTTTAACTGGTTCTATTTTTCGTCTTGTAAGAATTGGCATTATTTTATGAAGGATTTAAAATATCAAAATACAAAGCTCATTCAATAAGTAAAGTGAATTTTGCTTCAAGAGTGAGCAATAAGAACACTATTTACAGTTGCGCTTTTTTCAATAAAATCAATAGTAATAGGTCTCTTTATGTTGCAGAAGACTGTCTGCATGGCCTTCTTTATTTACTGCTGTGCCCAGAACTTTTTCTATATCGGAGAGTCAGAGTGTTTCCATTTCATGAAATGTCTTTTCAACTAAGGCTTTTAGTGGCAAACCCATATTTAATCCACTTGTAAATATTTTTTTTCACTAAAACATGCTTCACTGTACATTCTGTAAATGTCATATAGTTTGCACGTGTCAGCCATCAAAAATTTAATTATCGACCTCTGTTCAAAGTTGGAGCCCTCTGTTTAGTTTGTTGCCATCTGGAATAACCTCAAAACAAACATTTTTTGTGATATGAGAATATTTTTGCTATAAATCAATTACAAAGATTGCAGAGTTCACATTTATGGAGAAAATTATGAGAAAGAAATATTTTTGCTTTTTAAAAAAAAATCCCTTTATTCATTGAATGACATTCGTATATTTTGTCTATATGAAATTCGAAGAAACGTAATAAATAATTTTCTAAAGAGTAAAACATTTTATTCATCAAAGAACAAAGCCAAAACCCAAATTCTTGGTAATTAAAAAAAAAAAAGATGGTTTATTGTATAAAGACAAAATATATATTTTTTGGGATCAACTTTATTGAAGATCATATTTATCATTTTCCGCTATCTTACTGGATAACCTTTAAACTTGTCCTTCCAGAACTTTCTCATCACATTGGAATTCTTCCAAATTAAAGTCATGTCAGTACTACTGTATGGTAGCAACACTCAGACTTTAAGGAAACGCATGGAGGAAAAGCTTGATTGGAACTATCCGAGGAAAAATTCTGGAAAGAGCACCCTAAAAAACAGCAGTTGTCCTGACATTTTCTTCCTATCTCGCAGACCATTAAACATGTTCATTAATTCTCTGTGGACACAAGATTCCGTCTAGAGAACTTATTAAGAGCGATGGAAATTTATTTTGACTATTTACATATTAAAAATAACCGATGAAGAAAAAGGATTCTAATGCACAAAGCCAAACAAATAGTGAAGACCCTTAGAGTGAATTGTGGGTAGACAATATTGATATTTCTTGCACTTGGCGCTGGAATGTAAATTGCCTTTAATTATTTATTTATTCGAGAATTTTTGTCTGAAAGGATTTATGGTTGCAATATATATATATATATATATATATATATATATATATATATATATATATATATATATATATATAGTTATTTTTTATTTTTCATTTGTTTGTATGAATAAAAAATTTTAAATACAAAATTGACCCAGAATAATCTTGGAAATTAGCATCAAGTATCCTGTCATTTTTTCTGCCAAGTATTATATACCGAACGTGACCTTCAAAATTTAGAATACTTTTATGTCAGTCTCTATGAATACACAAAGTTTTTGATTTTACCATTACGAACATAAATAAATAGATTATAAGGAGTTCCTAACTTTTGAGTATCCTACATAGAATTAGCCATGTATAAAAGAAGATTCTTCAATTGTAAATATTAGTACTTGACATCTTTTTTCGATAGAAATGGCAAAGCTAAGACATACTGGAAAGCTTTTTTTAACTGTGTGTAAACAAAATATGTACTTATACTAAATTGAATTGTTTGAATTAGAATTGTTTGAATAAATTGAATAGTTTGAAATAGAAATGTTTTTGACAATTAAACTGTGTACTCATGCTAAACTGAATTGTTTAAAATAGAACTGACTATTTGCATGAAAATGGATTTGGCCTTAAATAACCTACAAAGGTTGATATGCCATAAACCCAACCAACCAACCAATCAACCTTTTTCTACAGCTTGAACTGCTTCAGTCACGAGATATACACACTACAAACTAGCACGTACGACAAAATATTGAAAAGCTTTTAACTCATCGCAATGTTTGCATTATTCATTAATTTATTTTTCTAATCATTCTTTATTTCTTCTCCTGGAGGTTTTTCTTTCAAAAATTGAAATATATCGTAAACATTACTGATGAAAATATCTGCTAAAATTTTTTAATTTTAATTTTTTAGTAGATTATTGATATTAATGCTCTGCAGTTACTTCCGAATAATTATTTGATACTAAAATTGTTTTAATAATCTAGAAATGTAACATATTATTAGATTTAAAAGAATTTTAAAAGCAAGCATTGATGCATATTTTAGTAACAAATATTAAAAATAAATAGATTGAAAATACGTATGAAAATCATTTCTGTTGATGAGAAAGAAATAGACAAAAGAAAACAATTTGTTATTACTCTTCTTTTCCTTCTTACGGTTTCTTCTTTTTCCTTCTTTTAAAGGTTTTTCATTTTTCCTTCATCTTAAGGTTTTTCTTTTTTCTTCTTGAGGATTCTATTTTTTTCGCATTAAGGTTTTTCTTTTCCTTTTTAAGTTTTTTTTCCGTCTTCTTAAGGTTTTTCGTTTTTCTTCTTAAGGATTGTTTTTTCCCTTCTTCTTAAGGTTCCTCTTTTTCTTCTTCAGGATTCTTTTTTCTTTTCCTTAAGATTCCTTCTTTTCCTTTTTAAGGTTTTTTCTTCTTCTTAAGGTTCCTCTTTTTTCTCTTGAAAGAATTCTTTTCTTCTCTTTAAAGTTTCTTCTTTTTATTCTTAAGGCTTTTTTCTTCTTCTTCTTAAGGTTTCTCTTTTTTCTTCTTCAGAATTCCTTTCTTCTTATCTTTAAGGATTCTTCTTTTCCTTCTTAAGGTTTTTTTCTTCTTAAGGTTTCTTTTTTTTTTCTTAAGGATTTTATTTTCTTCACCTTAAGGTTTCTTCTTTTCTTTCTTATTGTCTTTACCTTCTTTTTAAGGTTTGTCTTTTTTCCTTCTTTTTAAGATTTCTCCTTTTTCTTCTTCAGGGTCATTTTTTCTTCTCTTTAAGGTTTCTTTTGAAGATTTCTTCTTCTTCTTAAGGTTTCTCTTTTATTCTTAAGGATTTCATTATCTTCACTTTAAAGTTTTTTCTTTTCTTTTTCTTAAGGTTTTTCTTTTTCCTTTTTCTTAAGGTTTTTCTTTTTTCTTCTTCAGAATTCTTTTTTTTTCTCCATAAGGTTTCTTTTCTTTCTTAAGGTTTTTTCTTCTTTTAAAGGTTTCTCTTTTTTCTTCTTATGGATTCTTTTTTCTTTTTCTTTTTTCCTCCAACGCACAAACACACTAGTATTGGCTGAACAGTATAAATTTATATTCATTTGCCCAGTGCAAACACTCACAGCAATCTCAGAGACTTGCAAATACTGATGGCTTATAGGGACGGATGATAAGAGAGAGTAAAAAGAATTCGTGCTGCTGGCACGCTATGATGGTGATGATGTGATGGGAAGTATTTGGGCTTCAGCAAATAATTCTGATTCTCTACTTTTCCTTTAGACACTCCGAAAAAATTTATCATTTCCATCACGTTTGAAAGACATGACCCATAAGAATACTGCAAGAGAAATAAGAACAACTCATAAGTAACGTTTTCCTATGACATCTAACACACGGACAAACCTGTATTGGCTGAACAGCAAAAACTTTCATTTATCTGCCCAACGCAAATTAAAGAATTTTAAGAAATGGATGACATAACGAATGACATCATGTGACAGCAAGTATTTTAAATGTTAATTTTGCAGTGATGCTGCAGGGAAAAGAATACAAATAGATGATTGAATTAGAGGTCGTTTATGATCTTTTCTCTCCAGTTGTTGGGTCGCATTCGGTAGGCTGTCGTACCTCTGAGCGGTTCTGCCGGGTGTGCCTCGGCACTGGAGAGTTCCTCCGGAATCAGGGAGCCATTCCCCAGGCTTTTATCCCCTTCGAGGTTGGGTTGGGTTGGGTTGGGTTTATTGCCTAGCACCTGAGGCGCCCCAATTAAGGGGAATGCCGACGGGGCTGAAGGTATTTTTGGCCTTGCCGGATGCGTCTGGGCTTCGGCTCTGCGACCGGACCCATCTTAAAAACGGCCTAGTGCCACATTCGTACGTTGGTGGGACGTATGATAAATACAGAGATGGCTGAATTAGCAGAACAGATCATGTAACAGCAAGATATCTTATCATATCATAATAAAAATAAAACCAAGGAAAATTAACTTAGATAAGTAAGGAGATAATGAGACAGCAAGTACTGGGCGTAGTTTTAAAGAGAGTTGAGTCAACCTGGTAATGATTTTTTCCCTCTATACACTGTTTTCCGAATGGACATTCTTTCCATCCTGATTTGGGTGCGTGTTTTTGTAAAATAATGTTTATAGAAAATTTCTTGTGATTGTTAACTGTTTCATGTTTTATGGGGAAATGGGAAATTATCTTAGTTATTGGAAGATGTTATGGCGAGGGACAAATCTAAGGACCTACCGACTTTATTTTTCGGGCAGTCCCGATGGGTTAAAAATGAGCGGCTACCGTCTTGACATCAGGAAAGTGTCTTGCCTGTGTTTAAGACTTCGGAGAAGCGTCTGTCTTGGGTATTTTCGTTTTAGGAAGAATTGATAGTGTTATACCGGAACTATACACTCAGTGACTCTTTTTAGTATGACACCGGTAAAGATATAAATGGACGGTGTCTGACTACTTCAGGGGGAAAAAGCGTTAATCGCTCTCTGATAGACTTGCCAACTCTTCGGCTTGTACCTGTGGAATACCTTTATTGAACCAACGATACAACAGATAGCAACATGCCTTGTTATTTGTTTAGGGTGACGTAAATATTTTCTTGTTTCATAGTGTATCCTGAATTACATTGAAAATCTGTAATGCTATGTACCTTGCCAAGATTTTTATTGTTATCAATTGTTTTGGGGTTAGTGAATTGTTCAGTCTTGGTTGTCATGAAGGTAAAAGGAAAAAAATTGTCATCCTTTCGCTCAACCGCACCCTACAATCAAGGGGATTGCAATCTGGTGAGTAAAGCAGCCAGATGATAAGGGTTATGTGGTCGCAAAAATTTTCTCCCAGCCGACACTGGGTTCTCCTGCTAGTGTGGTATGACGCAGAGTATTGTTGCCAGAAGTAGGATTTTGCAGCAGTAACCCTCTGGATGCAGAGTAGTACTACCTCCCCCAGACACATGATATAGGCCTCCGTGGTGAGTGATGTCATGTGTAAAGATCAATGGAAGGATAACTTCACTATCGCTAGTGACCACCCCAAACATCATGATATGGACTAAGTGTTTGGTTTTCATCACTATCGGTACTTCTTGTGGCGACAGAGCAATCCAACGATTGTTCTGTGAGTTCATTAACTGATGATGGTAGAAATTTTTCTCATCTGAGAAAAGCTAAAGAATTTTCGGTTAGAGGGGATGCTTGAATTGGTTGAAAAGCTTTGCAGCGCAGTCTTTCCTCTTGTCCTTCATAGCATGTGATAAAAATTAACTTATTCTCATCTTGTATGAGAAATACGGAATGTCTTCATGCACTACCTACCTGATAAGAAACTCTGGCTCTCCCATGTTCCTGGTTATCGACTTGATGGGATCGTTGTCAATAATGGTCTGGATCTCACCCAAAAATTAGGGAGTTTTTTCTTGACAGGACGATCAGAGTGAGGCTTCTGAGATGCCGTACCTTCGTAATCATCTTTGGACGCATCCAACGCTTTTGAAAGGATTTGCACGGTTCCCAGATTGACACCCAAACACTGTGAAATGTTAATATGTCAACTTCCGGCTTGAACGCGAAAGCAATACAGTTTGGCGTTTCCAAATTTCTAAATGAGTGAAATGAGCTATTGTGCTAATTTTCTCACTGATAGTGCCCAAATGACTTTAATTTGGTGTAATGTAGACAAAACCTGAAACAAACTAAGTGCACTAGCGAAATTAATCTTTTCAAACTGTAACAATTTTGATTTAAGATTTTGGCTACTAGAGGAATTCGGCAACTAAAATAGTTTGTCGTTTCAGTCGATCATTGGGTAGATGTAAAGATGTGCCAAAAACTGGAAAATACTTCGACCATTCCAGAGGGTTGAAAAGTTATGGAACACGAAGGTGAAAGTAATACCGATCATAGTTGGACCCCTTGGAACAGTTACGAAAATACTGTAAAAAGATTGGGCTAATTGAAAATCAAAGAAATAATTGTGACAATTTGGACCACAGCACTGCTAAGGTCAGACAAAATACCCAGGAGAGTTCTGTAGAGCTGAGGAGACCTGCCATTACTTGAACTTCAGTAAAATCCCCAAATTATCTCATTCTTAATGATATCTGCATCGGAAATATAAGGTCTAAAAAATTTCGCGTCGGGCTATCCTTAATGTGACTTTAAACTGTTCTATATAATTGATCTCATGAGTAGAGTGTTCGTCAATGATCCGGGAGACGGGCGTTCAATCCTAGGTTGAGTCATACCAAAGACTCAAAAATGGTACTGATACCTCCTTGATTAACACTCAGCACTATAAGGGAAGTATCAAGGGTAAAGTGGAGAAATCCAGGTAAAAGTATTGCGCCATCCTCTACATCTCGGTGTAGTAGCTATTGAAAAAGGAGCCTTTCGGGTCGCCCTGGACTACGGTTGCCAACTTTACTTGCTTTTACTTTTGTATAATTGTGAAACGTAATATAAAGTTGTAGTTGCCGAGGGCTACCCGAAAGCTCCCTTTTCAATAGCTACTACACCGAGGTGTAGGGGAGGGCGCTACTCCTTTCCCTGGATTGCTCCACTTTAAACGTACCTTATAATGCTGAGTGTTAAGCAAGGAGGTATCAAGTGCCACTTTTTGAGTGTTTGGTATGAATCGACCTGAGATTGAACCCCAGTCTCCCGGGCTATTGGCCAACACTCTACTACTAAATCAATGGGCCGGTAAATTAGTATAAAAATAGTTATTTTAAGTGACAATTGTTTACAAACGATTATCATCATTTGAAACCAAAAAAGTGTTTGCAACCCCCCCCCCAAAGACAAAACAAAAAAAAAAGAAAAAAAAAGAAAGATTGATTTCGGTATTATATAACCCAAGAAGAATTGACAAGCTACCAACCAACCAGACCAAAAGAAACCCAACCAAACCAAATTTGTTATTTGTACAAATTGTAGATGACTTGTCTCACCGGTGGCGAATTCCGAAAGGAATTTTAAAACGCCGTGGCACGAAAATAACAGAATTCGTTTTGCTTAAACGAAGCTCGTAAAATGATTTTTCAATTGTTTTTTCTGGCGCCCAAGCTGAGAATAGAACATCTGGTTTATTTAAGAGTCTAAGTAACACAAGTTTCTCTACAAAACTAAAATACTTTGCATTATTTTTTAAAAAAAGAAACATAAAATAAAAAAAAATGGAATATATATTTAATTAATATATCGTCTTGATAATTTAAATATTAAATAAATATCTAAATAAAAATGAATAAATAAATACTCCACCAAATTTTGGTTTTCACATTATATTTTTTCTGTTCAATTGAATATTTTATCCAACACATTTATTTATAATTTTTCAAATAAATTTTTGAAAATGTCTATTTCTTTTGTAAATACTCTCTATATAGAAGAGCTGTGTGTTTTTGTAGACGTCGTATATTAAGCAAAATATTCTGTTTATAATATAAAAAAAAAAAATCATTAATTCTAAAGTAAAAAAAAAAAAAGAAAGAAGATCTTTGGCACAAAATACTCAATGGGAAAACAAGGAACAAGAATGGATATAAATTACTGTTGGGTGTGTACAATTTACTCGTTAATATGTCAAATAGGTGCTTATCACTCCCACAATTCTCCCCTTCATTTATCAGACAGTTGAACGGGAAGAAAAGAAAATGAGAAATATACGTATTTATATAAATATATAAACCTAGAAATAAATTCAGTTGTATTAGTTTTCTTTATTTCATTTATTATTTCTCTGCTAGGTTGATAAGTTTTTCAATATACACGCAATAGTTACAATAAAAATGTGTTTTTCGCTTCTGAAAGTATTATTAGTTTTATTTATTAGTTTTAGTTTGGATTGGTTGGTTTTACGGCATCATAAATCTTACTGGGTTATTTAATGCTCAACTCAGTGTTTTCTTTTTGCAAGAGATTGTATGGTTTCAATTAAGAAGAAGAAATCTCTTAATAGCAGCACAAATTAATACCATAATAACCAATAGTGTCTAAGCCAAAATTGAAAATACGCTGAAGAATAAGTGTGGGTTTTATGGTGACAGAGATGAAACAGTTTGTCACATAATAAATGAATACAGCAAACTGGCAATAAAAAAAAGAAGAATTATACAAGAGAATATGAGATTGATTGGGAAAGTGATTCACTGGGAATTGTGCAAGGGATTAAAATCTAACCATGCTGAATGTTCGTATGTGTATAAACCCACGAAATTCTTTGGGATTTCGAGATACAAAGTGGTCAATCAACACCGAACAGAAAGCCTGACTTAGTATTAGTTAACAAGAAGAAAAGAACTTGTCATATACTGGATTTGCCATTCCATTGGACTAAAATAAAAGTTAAAATAAAGAAAGCAAAAAGGTAGACAAATACTTGGATCTTGACAAGGGAAAATTGAGATCAGAGAAAGAATTTAAATAATTCAGGACACGGTACTGCTGAAATCAGCTAGATTACTTAGAAGAGTCCTGATGACCTGAAGAGACTTGCTATCTCTCTGACTCACTGAAAAACCATCTGTTAGAACTGGCGTGAAACACTTGCAAGGAGTAAAACAAGAATAGATAAGACGCAACAAAATAGCAAATGGAGGTTATGTGATGATAGAGACGAAATCATTATAAGTGAATGCAGCAAATTGGCACAGAAGGAGAATAAGACTAGACACGACTGGGTAGGAAAGGTGATCCACTGGGAGTTGAGCAAGAAATTTAAATTTGACCTTACGAACAAACGGTATATGCAAAACCCGGCATCTGTCCTGGAGAATGAGACACATGAACTCCTATGGGATTTTAACATGCAAACGGATCACCTAATCTAGGCCAGACAACCAGACCTTATAATAATTAACAAAAAGAAAAAAAAGAGAAAAAGAGAACTTGCAAAACTGTGGACTTTGCTGTCCTGGCTGACCATAGAGTAAAATTGAAAGAAAGTGAAAAGAAGGATAAGTACCTGGACCTTGCTAGGGAATTGTAAAAACCGTGGAACATAAAAGTGACGTTTATACCAATTGTAATTGGTGCTCTTGGTATAGTCACCGAAATATGGGTAAAGTAACTGGAGGACTTGGAAATAACAGGACGAGTGGAGACCATCCAAACTACTACATTATTGAGATCGGCCAGAATACTGAGAAGAGTCCAGGACACTTGAGGAGACATTCTGTCACTCAAACTTCTGTGCAAGACCACCAGCTAACTCTTATGTGAAAAACTCTCAAGAAGTAGCCATTATAATAAATCTAAAAATGATAATAATATTCTCTGGGAGTTTGATATATAAACGGATCATCTAATCTCGGCCAGACGACCTGGCCTAGTGATAGTACCCCCCACCCCAAAGAACTTGCCATTCCGACAGACCACCGAGTAAAATTGAAGGAAGGCGAAAAGAGGGATAAGTACCTGAACCTTGCGAAGGAATTGAAAAAAAAAACAAACTATGGAACATGAAAATGACGGTTATACCAATTGTAATAGTATAAAAAGACGTCTGAAATGAATAAAGGAAGTATGAACACAAAATAGATAGCTACTTTATTATCCTACACAGTGAAAGAATATCATAGCAAGAAGAGTGAAGAAGATAGAGTAGCCAAGAAGATAGAGTAGCCAAGAAGATGCAGCCGCGAAAAGAATCGAACCCTCTTCTTTTACGAAGAAGAAAATATGGATAGACGGCTATTCAACACATCAAGTAAGTAATATGTTAAAAAAACAACAAAAAACAACCCATATTTTGTTTTAAATTCTTCTTTTTACGCATATACAGGAATTTTCTATCTATCTATCTATCTATCTATCTATGTGGGTGATTCAATAAATAAGGGGAATCTATCTGTCGTTTTTTTTCATTCTTTCTTCATTTTACACTTTCCTTCATTCTCTCTTTTACAATCATTTATTTACCAAGTTTATCTTGATTAAATGATTTTAACGGAATGTAAACTCGTCTAGGGTTATTTTGTGCCAAGAGGTTAGGGAATCGCTTTCATTGTGCATTCATATTTATATTTTTTGTGTAGTTGTCTCTTAAGACTTTTTTTTTAATATGTTATCAAGTATTCTCATCTTATACAAATAATTTTCTGATAGTTGTATATTTCTAGGATTCTTTTCTAATAATATGAATGATGGCGACCTTAGTCGAGGGTGACTCGAAGGCTTTTTTTTCAATAGCTACTACACCAAGGTGTAGGGGAGGGCGCTACTCCATTCCCTGGATTGTTCCACTTTACCCTTACCTTATAGTGCTGAGTGCTAAGCAAGACCGCATCAAGTACCATTTTTTGAGTCTTTGGTATGACTCGACCTGGGATTGAACGCTGGTCGCACTGATTATTGGTGAACACTCTACTCATTAGGCCAGTGGAAGGTAACGAAGTTTCAAGTAATTATTTCTATCTAATAATAATCATTTGTTTACACACATTTCTATGATTTCAAGTAACTAATAACAATGCTTAGTAAATAATAGTAGCTTCAAGTAACTATTCTTAATATAAATAATTTACAGTTATATGGTATCAGGCATTCCTATCGAATATCAATAATTTTTAAACAAATATCATAATGGGACCCTAATAGGTTCTACCACCTAGGGTCAGTATAGACCTGGAAATAATTGTAGTGAAGAGGTAAACCTTACCCCCAGATCACCCGAACTGGAGCTTGACTATCAGATGCAGTTTAGTGTCATAGCTAAAACGCCCCCCTTTTTTGAATGGAGATGACATCATATTTTAAACCGCATTGACAGAGTACAAAAAACTATATCAGGGAAATTCAATTATGAAGACTGTTATTTACTTAGTGACTTAGTGTTGTTTAGTCTGATATGCAGACCTCAGGATGCTCATAGTTAGGGATATATTTCAACTTTGAGAAGAGCGAGTTTCGATGAAATCACCATTAGCATAAAAAAAAACTCAACTCGAACACCAACACCTGGCAATCACAGATACGAGACAGATTCTTAATTTTTTTTCACCTTTTTCTTTTTTTATTCCTTTTAAACCTTATTTTTATTTCTTATTTCTTTTACGGTTATTATAAAAAATATTTCTTTACATTTTTTCCTTGTCTGCCCTTATGCTATTGCTCCGTAACAAAACCAACGATTTTTTCATCTTTCACCTTTTTTCTGTTTTTCTATACTCGTATTATTTTTTTTATCAGCCGTTCTTTCTCGAAGTGTCCATTTTCTTTCATTCACAATAACTTCCTGACTATTCTTTCTTGCTCATCGATTGCTCACGTTAGCGCTTCAAATAAAGATTAAAAAAACCAAAACAAAATCATATTCCTTTCTACATTAACAAAAACTCCTATTTCTAACAAACACTCCTGCTTACATTAGTCTTCTTTACATTTTTAGGTTCATAATGTACCTAACATGAGTGACGCGCATGCGCCGGTCATAATCGGCCATCAACTGATTTCTGGTTATTTGAATCTACCTTGACGACACACATTTCCTCTTTTGGACAAGTCCTGACAAGTTGGAAGAGAACAGAAGATAGTTACGTCCTTCATGCAACCAAATGCAAGTGAACTTTGTAGACAGAAGAGAAAGAAAAAAATAGGAAGAAGAAAAGAAAGAAAGGATGAAAGAAAAGTGGAATGAAAGAACGATATGGGATGAGTAAAAAAAAGAAAGAAACAGGAATAATAAATAAATAGTAAAAGTAAAAAAAGAAAGAAAGAAAGAAAATGAAAGAACAAGGAAGAAGAAAAATATCAAGAAAGAAAAAAAATGGAAGAATAAAATGATCAGACAGAAAGAAGAAATAAATGTAAAGAAAAAAAAAAGAAAGATAAGAGGAAGGACAGAAAGAAATAAGAATAAAAAAAAAGACAGAAAGAAAGAAAAAAGCATTACAATAAAAAAATTGGAGAAAAATCGGAGAAAAAGAAAGCAAATGTATTAAATGGAACGGCTCAAGAAAGGGAAGAAGACGAAGAGAAATGGTATAACAGAAAAAAAATCAAGGAACGAAAAATACAGAATAAAACAGAAAGGAATGAAAAACCTCAAAGTAAGAAAAATTAAAAAATGAAGAATAACAAAACACACACACAACCAACAGCAAACAAACAAATAAAAAACCAAAATAAAATAAACAAGCAAAAACAACACCCCCTTAAAAGCAGCCTCCTCTAGCAAAAAAGAACAAAAAACAAAGAACAAAAAAAAAAAGAAAAAAAAAAAGAAAACGAAAAAATAACAGTGAAAATTTCACCTGAAAAAAGAAAAAGAAAAAAAAAGAAAATGCTTAGAGTGAAAGACTGAATTACAAAATGATAGATGAGGAAAATGTAGGAAAGAAGAAAAGATGACCTACAACTATAATGAATGAGAGAAGGAAAAATAGAAAAAAAAATACCTCCATTGCAAAAAAACAAAGTAAAACAAAAAATTGCATTTGAGAATTGTCGAAAGAATAAAAGAATGGTAGAATAAAGAAATCAAAGAATGGTAAGAATAAAAGATTAAAAGAATGGTAAGAATAAAATGATAAAAGAATTGAATGAATAAAAGAAGTGTAAATTCACCTGTCATGACGTATTTCGACGGAAATAGAAACACAGAGAGGGAGAGAGAGAGAGAGAGAGAGAGAGAGAACGAACGAAAATGGACAAGCTTGATGACTTGGGGTTCAGTCTACATATATTTGATTACTGTGTTTTTTGGTTACAAGCTGAAATTTAGGGACTGATGAATAAAGATCCGGGCAGATACGATTAAACCTAAAAGGTGGAAACTAAGAGAATCCACACCCCACGCAGAAAAAAAAAAAAAAAGAAAAAACCGAAAAGAAGAAAATATTCTGATAAAATGAGAGAGAATATCAGATGCTAGCAAAAACTTATTGTGAGCGCCTCATCTTGAATCACAAGACGATTTTCTTAATCATTATTTGTGAGTTCGAGAAATGTGCGCATGTAAAAAAAAAAAAAAAAAAAAAAAAATTGAATGAATAAAAATAAGCCAATTTCAGTCAATAGATATTTGAAATTCAAATTTATGTCATAGAACAATTTAAAAAAATAAAAGAGAATATCAATGAAATAGATATGTTAAAATTTAAATCAAAAGGAAGCTAACACAAGTCTCTGTCAAGCTAAGTAGATAAATATTTTAAATTCAAATTTATTTTGCAATGTAATAGTACAAAACATTGATTTCCCGACCTGAAAACTTTTGCCATGTCTAATAGGACAAAATTGAATTCGAAATAATAAAATTACATTAGAGTGTTCGCCAATGTCCTGGGAGACAGCGGTTCAATCCCATGTCGAGTCATACCAAAGACTCAAAAAATAGTATTTGATACCACCTTGCTTAACACTCAGCATTATAAGGTACAGACCAAGGGCAAAGTGGAGCAATCAAAGGAAGTGAATATAGCCCTCCCTTACACCTTGGTGTAGTAGCTAATGAAAAGGTCTCCCTCGACGACGGCCAACAACTTTACTTACTTTATTTATATATATATATATATATATATATATATATATATATATATATATATATATATACGAATATATGAATGATTTTCATTTAAACGAATGGATATGCTACATCAGTTTATTTTTCGTCGCTTCTCTTACAGCATATAAAATATTTTAAGCTTCTAAAAATATTTACTTCACAAAAACGTTCTTCCTGATGATGACCTAATGTCGAAACTCGCTGAGAACAGTAAAAAATAAATAACCCGAAAGAAATATTCCTATTAATCATATCACTTTAGTTCAATTAATTGCAGAAAGCCCCGGAACCTGATTTTTGCATGGATATTGACTTGACCTCGATTTTCAACACATAATATATATATTTTAAGAAAAAAAAAAGTCAATATTCGGTCACATTAGGATAATAAATTTATTTCCATCCTGTTAAGAGCATTGATATGAATCAAAGACTCTAAAACAATTTTCAACAGGACTTCATCAGATCCAATAGAAAAATAAAATAAATTACTACCAGATAGGAGGGACAATCAAAGGAGGAAAAAAGAGGGAGAAACGATATCCATTTCAGCTTTTTTCTATCTGGACTCCTCTAATGATATTTTGTCCTGACGGAATTGTTCCCTACTCAGGATTTACTGGATTGAAGAATACCTTATATATATATATATATATATATATATATATATATATATATATATATCATTAAGAAAAAACAACAAACCGGTCACATTAGGATTATAAATTCTTGTCCTGATAAAATTACTCCCAACTCCGGTTTAACTGGATCAAATAACACACACACACACACATATATATATATATATATATATATATATATATATATATATATATATATATATATATATGTGTGTGTGTGTGTGTGTGTCTATGAGTATGGGAGTGAGAAGAAACCAAACTTTTAAAAGAGAAACATAAGTTGTGTAACATAGATCTTAAGCTTTAGTATCAAAACTGTATCAAGCCATGTTGGTTAATATTGTTTCTACACGAGTCAGAGTAAACGCATTTATAGTACACGGCTTATTTGAACAATGAATTTTGAGAAATTTCTGAAATTCAACAAAAATCTTTTACTTATTTCTAATGTTGTAATAAAATGTGGAGAGGTTTTTAACTGCACAAATTATGATGGGGCACCCCCACTCCCAGCTGATGAAATCGAGAACATTCACCAACAATTATCTTAAATCTGGATAATCTTACACTCAAATGGACGACGATCACAGCGAGGTGTTTTGGCGAAGTACATGACACATATCGTTGGCAAATCGCCTACGTCTCTGGATTTGCCTTACAGGTAATCATCCTCGTATAATCGTTATTGTCACTGGAAATGAACGCGGTAAATAGAGTTCAAATCCTGACGGAAGCTATTTACATATCCCAGAGCGAAGTTTTAATCAAACTATTCAACCCCCATATATGGCTAAATAGTTGGACAAACGGGGCTTTTTTGCCAAGGTATGGCAACAGGTCTACGAGAAAAAACTCTGATTTCATGCCTTTTAAACTCAGCATAAAATTTGACCTTTTGTCGCTTCCTGTACATGGTGGAGGGGTTGGGTAAAGACATACAGGCCATTTTATTGCCAAAAATGAAATTCAATCTGAAAGGTCATCGATTTCAGACAATAGAATATGTACAACGATACCTTCACACTATTCTTTGAAAAAAATAAAAAAGCCAAAGATGAAAAAAAAAAAAGAAAAAGACCCCCCCCAAAAAAAACACCTAAAAATGTTATAGGATTACTTACTTCCCCTATGAACCGTAAAAGAATGGTTGCGTCTATCTTATGTATTAGCTGTCAGACAGGCGGCGAGTGAGTCTGAATATGAATCCCTTATTGAATAAATATACTATTACCACATTTTTTATCTTCGCTTTTATTGGCTATTATTAAATATCTTTTTGTGTTGGTAATTGGCCGCCTTACCCCGACATACAAAAAACAAACAAGTGAACAAACCATTCGAAAATATTGTATGTGATAATTTCATGAAGCAATAAAATTCGGAAAAGTTCAGGTTTTTTTTCACATCATAGCTACACCTCCAAGAGTAATCAAGTGTATCGAACAAAGATAATTTGAAAATTTTGAGAGCAACGTTTTCTATCTTTCTTTTCTGTCTAAATTTCTGGGGTGAGGAATTGCTATTATTTACATTTATTACGAGATTCCTCATCTTGGTTGTAACACCCACAACGTTTCCTTGGCTTTAACATTCGAACACCCCTCCCCCAAATATACATACTCTGACTCAAGGGTTAAACAAAAATCACTTAAGATTCTTAAAAAAGGCATCTGACTTGTCACATGTAATAATTGGTGTGAGAATAACAACATTAAGTTAAAAGTTTCAGCTTAATATCTACCTGGAAGTTCTGAGTTCAATCTCTAAGTCCGGGTTCAGCAGTAAATGAAATAACTTTATAAAAGAGATCAAATGGTTGTAAGATCTTTCAATAGGCGGATGAATGAAAACAGTTTACTTCGATAAATAAAATAAATCTTTTGGATACCGACTACGACGCAAAAAAGCAACAAAAAACTAAAGAACGATGTGTACTGTGGTTGAAACTACAAAGACGAAGACAATATGTTCAATCGGTGAATAATTCTATCGATGTATTGTGTTCTCATTTTGTCACAGCTTGTTTGTAGACCATAAACCAAAAAAAAAAAAAAAGTAAAAAAAAAAAAACACAAAAAAAACACAGCTTATTGATTGTATGATAGCAAACTGACAATTCAGAACGAGATCAGTTACGCTTTGCGTTGTTTAGTAAATTCGCTTTCACTAAAATATCTCCCTTGTTATGCGATAAATCCCATATTCAGGTTCCTTATGACTTCACGAGCTGAATTACTAAGTCAGAGGTAATACACAATGCAGTCTATCTGACTCTGATATCTAGCTCATCCTGTTCATTATCTATCAACAACACATTAGGTTTCTTGGTATGGTTTTTCTATTTAATGGCATATCAACCTTCGTGGGTTATTTGATGGCAAAGCCATCTTTTTAGAAGAACAGCAGTGATGTTATTTAACCCATAGCTTGGAGGATAAGGGGGTTCATAGCTTTCCCAAGTGTATTTGTCCGAATGTGAACTTAATAGCGCGACTGGAGTTCGAACTCACTACGATTTCGCAGTCTAGCACTTTAACCATACGAGGACACATCCCAATACATTAGGTTGTTCGGAAAATATTATCCGATGTTAGAAAACTTTTATTCCTGAATTAATCAATTTAAACAGGGCCTTAATTAGTCAAAAGATGATATCTGAACATCAATGTGTTTCTGCCATCGATTAAAAAGATTATTTGTTGTAATTTACGAAGCTTTGTTTCGATATGGCACAAGACCAAATGAATAAGGCACCCAATGAGACTCGAATTCACTAGTGAAGGTTTGCCAGTTTAGCTTGCTAACCATTACACCACCCGAGGTGCCCTTATTTATTGAGTCTTTTGCTTAGATGTGGCACAAGGCCATATAAATGGAGCACCCAATGAGACTCGAACAAACTCGTGTTGGTTTGTGAATCTAGCTTGCTAACCATTACACCACCCGAGGTGCCCTTATTTATTGAGTCTTTTGCTTAGATGTGGCACAAGGCCATATAAATGGAGCACCCAATGAGACTCGAACAAACTCGTGTTGGTTTTGTGAATCTAGCTTGCTAACCATTACGCCACCCGAGGTGCCCTTATTTATTGAGTCTTTTGCTTAGATGTGGCACAAGGCCATATAAATGGAGCACCCAATGAGACTCGAACAAACTCGTGTTGGTTTGTGAATCTAGCTTGCTAACCATTACGCCACCCGAGGTGCCCTTATTTATTGAGTCTTTTGCTTAGATGTGGCACAAGGCCATATAAATGGAGCACCCAATGAGACTCGAACAAACTCGTGTTGGTTTTGTGAATCTAGCTTGCTAACCATTACACCACCCGAGGTGCCCTTATTTATTGAGTCTTTTGCTTAGATGTGGCACAAGGCCATATAAATGGAGCACCCAATGAGACTCGAACAAACTCGTGTTGGTTTTGTGAATCTAGCTTGCTAACCATTACGCCACCCGAGGTGCCCTTATTTATTGAGTCTTTTGCTTAGATGTGGCACAAGGCCATATAAATGGAGCACCCAATGAGACTCGAACAAACTCGTGTTGGTTTTGTGAATCTAGCTTGCTAACCATTACGCCACCCGAGGTGCCCTTATTTATTGAGTCTTTTGCTTAGATGTGGCACAAGGCCATATAAATGGAGCACCCAAGGTGCCTAAAAAGATTATTTGTTGCTGCACAATAAAACTCTAAAGGTTTTGATGCAAAGAAATCTTAAAATTCAGTTTCCATTTCTCATTTGGAACGGAAAGTTTCTTTTGGCGTAAAAAAGTGTCCACATGCCAGAAATAATAGTTTGGTTTCTTTTATAATGTATGGAACTAATTCTTTATCGCCACTTTTGTAATGTTCCATGAGTTGGGGGGGGGTAATTTTAGCCGATACTTAAAAATTTCTTCACTCTCGTTCAATGCCGAATTCTGAGTCTGGAATGCTAAACAATACTAACTCACAATGGTTCATTTCATATCTTTTTTGCGTACGCACGTATCTCTCTACTCATCACACATCTGAACTTTGACTGACCCATTTATATATCCACTATTTCTAGAGACGTGAACTCCTGTAGCACAATCCATTTCAACACTTTTGTTTGTTGGGCTAGAGATCCGTGTTCAAATCGCATAAGTCGCTATCGGCACATTCTTCTACATAACAGTTTCTTTGTTTAATGGTATACCAACCCCTGTGGGTTATTTAATGCCAAAGTCATCCATGTAGAAGAACAGCAGTAATACTCCTGAACCCCATCAGCTGTGGGGTTAAGATAATCCATAGTTGGTGGGGATTAAGGGTTCATACCTTTCCAAGGTCTTCGATTCCATTCACAGAGGGAAGATGGAACAAATCCTACTAGCATACGGCCTACCAAAAGAAACCGTAGCAGCAATAACGATTCTCTACAGAAACACCAAAGTGAAAGTACGTTCGCCGGATGGAGACACAGAATACTTCGACATTGTAGCAGGAGTACTACAAGGAGACACGCTAGCCCCATACCTCTTTATCATTTGTCTAGACTACGTGCTTAGAACTTCGATTGATAAAATCAGAGAAAACGTCTTCGAGCTGAAAAAGAAAAGAAGCAGAAGGTACCCCGTAAAAACAATTACCGACGCCGACTACGCCGATGACATAGCGTTACTGGCGAATACACTCACACAAGCCGAAACACTACTGCATAGTCTGGAACGAGCCGCAGCAGGCATTGGCCTCCATGTCAATGCACACAAAACTGAATATATGTGCTATAATCAAACAGGTGACATTTCCACACTAGACGGAACCTCTCTGAAACTGATAGACAAATTCACCTACCTAGGAAGCAGTGTCTCATCAACCGAAAAAGACATCGACACGGCTTACGAAGGCATGGACAGCTATCGATAGGCTTTCGATCATATGGAAATCAGACCTGACCGATAAAATGATACGCAGTTTCTTCCAGGCAGCAGTCGTATCGATACTGCTGTATGGATGCACTACATGGACGCTAACTAAACGGCTGGAGAAGAAGTTAGACGGCAATTACTCAAGAATGTTGCGAGCAACATTGAACAAGTACTGGCAGCAACACCCCCAAGGCACCAACTATACGGCCACCTGTCTCCCATCACGAAAACTATCCAAGCTAGACGAACCAGACATGCAGGACACTGCTGGAGAAGCAAGGACGAACTCATCAGTGATGTACTCCTACGGACCCCCGTATATGGCCAAGCAAAAGCAGGACGACCAGCTCGAACATACATACAGCAGCTATGTGAGGATACGTGATCTAGCCCTGAAGACCTGCCAGATGCGATGAATGATAGGGAGAAGTGGCGAGAGAGGATCAGGGATATCCGTGCCAGCGGCACGACATGATGATGATGATGATGATGATGACTTTTCCAAAACGTAACGGTCTGAACGTAATAGCGCGACTGAAGTTTGAACTCGCTTACAAAAGTGTCACAGTCCAGCACATTAGCCACCCCTCCCTGAAATCATGGTAATCGGTGAGTGAGATATCAGGAGAATGTGGTGGATGTTATAAAGTCTCATATTCTAAGTCAGTAAGCTTTTGCAGTGTCATCCTGACAATATGTGCCCGTGAATTGTCATGAAACAAAATTATAACCAAGCATTATTACTTTTTTCATTTTCATGATTAGGGGGAGACAACTTTCAAAATCAAATTCTGAAAAAAGTGATGGAAAATTAACAAAGTGAACACTTTATTCATTTAGAATTTGAATTTTTCATACACCTACCATTACAATAATACGATAGAACAGAATCTTAACATTTTATACACAAATCGAGCAGTATTTCCCCGGATAATCTAATCTATCTACATATATATACCGACCAAAATTTAGGACTACTCAGAATTGTTTCTCTAAGTTCATCATCATCATCATGTCGAGCCGCTAGCACGGATATCCCTGACCCTCTCTCGCCACTTCTCCTTATCATTCATCGCTTTTGGCAGGTCTTCTGGGCTACATTCCGTATCCTCACATAGCTGCTGAATGTATGTTAGAGCTGGTCGTCCTGCTTTTGCTAGGCCATATGCGGGGTCCATAGGAGTACATCACTGATGAGTTCGTCCTTGCTTCTCCAGCAGTGTCCTGCGTGTCTGGCTCGTCTAACTTGTATAGTTTTCGTGATGGGAGGCAAGTGGCCGTACAGCTGGTGTCTTGTGGGGTGTTGCCGCCAGTACTTGTTCAATATTGCTCGCAACGTTCTTGTGTAATTGCCGTCTAGCTTCTTCTTCAGCTGTTTAGTTAGCGTCCAAGTAGTGCATCCATATAGCAATATCGATACGACCGCTGCCTGGAAAAAAGGTTAATTTTGCATATATGGATAAAAAAAAATTAATCGATTGTGCAATATGTAAACCTTTATATAAAATGCGACTAATTTTTTTCTAAGAACATTATAAATTCATTTGTATAAGCTTTGAAAATTTTGTTCCAGCCTGATACCTTTCCTGAACTGAAGAGCAGAAATTTTCAAATATTTCCACTCCACTGATTGGTAGAGGTTAAATTCAATCTAGATTAATGTGTGACTGAAATTAATTTTCAGAAACCATTGAAATACCAAGAATTGAACAGATTAGTATTGAAAAAAAATAGTTAAAGTGGAAATTCTTTCTCTAGAAGGACATTCCGAGAGTCAGATTTCTAGAATTTTACAAATATGAAAAAATACAAATGTTGACGGAAAAAAATCTTGGAGGCCCAGAGGAACATCTATTTCAGAGGATAGACACTTGATCATGTCTGGCAAAAGAAACAAAAGAATAGCTCCCGAACTAACTGCTGAATTTAATTCTACACGTCAGCATCCAATATCTGTTATGACTGTTAAGAGAAAACTTATTTCTGTTGGGCTTAAAGGATATGCGTCAGTTAAGAAACCTCTACTAAAAAAAGAAAATAAGGTGAAAAGACAACAACAGGAACAACAACACCAGGATTAGAAAAATGGAAAAAGTTAATATGAACAAATGAGTCCAAATTTGGGCTTTTTGAAAATAAACGTAGAGTGTTTGTCAGACGAAATCCTTTCAAACGAATGAGTGAAAATTGCATTGTGCTAACTGTTAAGCATGATACTGATAATGTAATAATTTGGGGATGTTTTGGAGGTAAGATTATTGGAAACTTTGTTCAAATTAAGGGCATTATGTGAAAGGAAAAGTATCATTCAATGCTGCAGAGGCTTGCAATTCTTTCTAGCTGCAGCATTATTCGACAAAATTTTGTTTTGCAACAAGATAAGGATCAAAAACACAACTCAAAACTGAAGAAATTATCCAAAATCAAAGAAAGATAAAAGAATTTTGCAAACCATGTCTTGGCCCTCCAAATCTCCTGATCTTTCTCCAATTGAACTAAGCTGGGATGAAATTGATTGTGAAGTCCGAAGTTAACTGTCTGAGAAAAAGCAAGACTTATTTACACGCTACTCGGGAATCACTTCCACCGACATAACTTCTCAAGGATTGGAAATTTGCTAAGCTTTTTGCTTAGATGTGGCAAAAGGCCACATGAAAGGGGCACCCAATGAGACTCGAACTCACTCGTGTAGGTTTGCTAGTCGAGCTTGCTAACCATTACACCACCAGAGGCGCCCTAGGTTACAAGAAAGGATGTCAGGAATTTGTAGTGCAGTAATAAATGCTCGCGGTGGATTCTTTGATAAAAAGAAATTATAAATTTGCCTTAATTGAAATTATAATTATTTTATATTCATTTTGTTTTGAATTATTGTATACTTGATTGCAAACATTGAAAAATGAATTTCTTTCTTTAAAGACATAAAACTTGATCCCTTTTTAAGATTAGAGGAAAAATCAGTTTTGTCCCAAACTTTGATCGGTAGTGCACACACACACACACACACACACACACACACACACACACACACACACACATATACATATATATATAACCGAAATGATTTATATACATATATATATATATATAAATATAAATATATATATATATATATATATGTATGTATTCTTCAGTCCAGTCAACCCGGAGTCGGGAATAATTCAGTCAGAACAATTAAATTATTCAAACTTCGAATATTTAGATATTCCTGGTAAAGAGCTCAATGTAACTGACATCACAGAGCAATAATTCCCTTAAGAAAAACAAAATCCATATGATTATAAATTTATTTCCATCCTGCTATGAGTATTGATATGAATTAATTACTCTAAATTTAACAGGACTTCTTCAGATCATAATGGATAAAATGAATACAACCAGAATAAGCACAGGAGGGAAGGGTGTGAAGGGGGTTGAAGAGGGGGGAAGAGTTTCCGCCCCGTTTCGGCCAATTCCGGTTTTTCTTTCGTTGCCTGTCGGGACCATAACAAAATAACTAGACGTATGTTCTAATTTAATTTCTACTGTAAATCAACCTACATATTTACGTAAATCTTCAGATTTAACAATAGTTTAGGGAATTACAGCAATTCCTATCAACCATAAGAAAAGATTACAGTAATACTGGGATTTAGTGATAACCAACACTGTTATAATATATATATATATATAAGTAAAGTTGGTCACCGTAGTCGAGGGTGACCATAAGGCTCCCTTTTCAATAGCTGCTACAGTGAGGTGTAGGGGAGGGCCCTACTCCTTTAACTTAATTGCACCACTTTACCCTTGATACGTACCTTATAATACTGAGTGTGTTAAGCAAGGAGATATCCAGGACCATTTTTGAATCTTTTCATGACTTGATCTGGGATTAAACCCCGGCCCCTTGCCCATTGGAGAACACTCTATCCACTTGGTAAATGAGGGGTATAAAAGCATATAATATATACAAACGGAGAGTTTGGTTTCAATGGTTTCTTTATTTTGATGGCATATAAACTGTCGTGAGTTATTTAATGCCAAAGCTATTATTGTAGAACAGTAGTGATCCTATTTGACCTATTGCTGGTGTAGGATAAGGAGGTCCATACCTTTGCCAAAGATATTAATCTAAAAGTGAACATAATGAAGCCGGCTTTCAAATTCGCTTACTTCAAGGCTGATGTCCTGCAAGTTAACCACTTTGCCATGTGAACTCCTTAATATATAGAAAGAGAACTCTCTCTCTTTCACACACACACACACACACACACATATATATATAGGGAGAGAATACAAACGCACACACAAACACACACACGCACACACACACACATATATATATATGGAGAGAGAATGTACACACACACACACGTGCATACACACACATATATATATAGAAAGAGAACTCTCTCTCTCTCTCTCACACACACACACACACACACACACATATATATAGGGAGAGAATACAAACACACACACACACACACACACATATATATATGGAGAGAGAATGTACACACACACACGCGCGCATACACACACATATATATAGGGAGAGAATACAAACACACACACACACACACACACATATATATATGGAGAGAGAATGTACACACACACACGCGCGCATACACACACATATATATAGGGAGAGAATACAAACACACACACACACACACACACACATATATATATGGAGAGAGAATGTACACACACACACGCGCGCGCATACACACACATATATATAGGGAGAGAATACAAACACACACACACACACACACACATATATATATGGAGAGAGAATGTACACACACACACACGCGCATACACACACATATATATAGGGAGAGAATACAAACACACACACACACACACACACACACACATATATATATGGAGAGAGAATGTACACACACACACACGCGCGCATACACACACATATATATAGGGAGAGAATACAAACACACACACACACACACACACACACATATATATATGGAGAGAGAATGTACACACACACACGCGCGCATACACACACATATATATAGGGAGAGAATACAAACACACACACACACACACACATATATATATGGAGAGAGAATGTACACACACACACGCGCGCATACACACACATATATATAGGGAGAGAATACAAACACACACACACACACACACACACATATATATATGGAGAGAGAATGTACACACACACACACGCGCGCATACACACACATATATATAGGGAGAGAATACAAACACACACACACACACACACACATATATATATGGAGAGAGAATGTACACACACACACGCGCGCATACACACACATATATATAGGGAGAGAATACAAACACACACACACACACACACATATATATATATGGAGAGAGAATGTACACACACACACGCGCGCATACACACACATATATATAGGGAGAGAATACAAACACACACACACACACACACACATATATAATTGGAGAGAGAATGTACACACACACACGCGCGCATACACACACATATATATAGGGAGAGAATACAAACACACACACACACACACATATATATATGGAGAGAGAATGTACACACACACACGCGCGCATACACACACATATATATATGGAAAGAGAATATGCACAAAGACACACACGTACACACACGTACACATACACACACATACATATATGTATATGTTGTATAGCCACATACAACTACTCAATACCTATACAAATATAAGCTGAAACATAGTCAACATAATAACGAACTTCAATGAATGAACGAACACGCTTCTTTATAAAAATATACCTCTCACACTTTATTCTCGAAAGGGTTGCGAAAGGGTTGATGTTGGTTGTGTGTGAGAGGTGAGTTGGAGACGGTAAGAGACTGCTACATATTGACCCAAAGTTCTTCTGAGCACAGCAGCACTTCTTTCGCGTCCTGGCTGGGCTGCTCAACCCTGGGTCACTGAGGGCCACAAGTCTGCAAGCTGATTCTCACACTGGCATCTTGTCCCCAACTGACTTCAACTGCAACTGAAACTCGAACTGACAAACACAAGCCGTCTGTGACACTTGGTTATATAATTGCTTGACATCCACCAACTTCCTGTGGGTGTACGCTTCTGCACCGAATTCAACCACGTCCACAGGTAAAGGTGATATTCCGATATCTTCGACCGGATGCACCTGTTTCGCTATTCTTCTGCTTATTTACACAGGTGCATCTCTTGATTGATGGCTCGGTCGAGTGTCAATATGTTACATATATATATATATATATATATATATGGAGAGAGGATACACACACACACACACACATATGTATATATACATATATATGGAGAGAGAATACACACACACACACACACGTGTATATACATATATGTGCACACACACACACACACACATATATATATATATATGCAGAGAGAACACACACACACACACACACACATATATATATATATATGGAGAGAAGATACACACTCATATACTCATCATAGCGTTTCTGTATTTATTCATTTGTCCATGAATCTTTGGCTTCATGAGCAATTCAGACATGCTTATTGCATATCAATATTCGTTTGCGTTTAATGTTCACCCAGAATGATTAAATGTAATAATTAACTCTTGAGATGACATATATATATATATATATATATATATATATATATATATGTATAATCTTGTGGTGTCCATGACAACTCTTCGAACAACATTAATTTATCACAATTAAATGATTGTATACGACGTAAATATGATCAATATCTTTTTATAGGGATGTGTTGATTGATCGAAAAAGATAAATACGTCTGATCGTTGATGTAGTGATCTCAAAAGAACAACAAATTGAATGTGGAATAGAAAAATACAACAATATCAGTGACAATCATATCCGTAATCCCTGGGAAAATAGGAATTGGTCGTCTCAAAAGTATTTGAACAAACCTTAATTGAAAGGAAAACAAAACAAAGAAGGCTTAGAATCATGTGCATAGTATTTGTGTTTTGAACAGACATGTCTTTTAGTAGACACATGCATACACAGAGCTTACAAGGCGGAAGGAGTCCCTGTGCCATACTAGCTAACTTAGTGGACTGTAACGTCGTAGTAAGCGAATTCGAATTCCAGTCGCGAAACAACGATCACTATTACCCCGGAGGGAGATATAGACATTCTGTCCTTCCAACAATGCGTTAAGTAGTACCACTGCTGTTATTCTACAAGGATGACATTTTTTTTAATAAAGCGCTTGGAGAAAAAGCTAGATGGGAGCAACACGAGGATATTGCAGGCTGTTTTGAAGAAATACTTGACTCAGTATTCCACAAAATAGCAATTATACGGCCTGTTGATTCCCATCTCACAAACGATACAACTAAACCGAAGAAAACATACAGGACACAGCTGAAGAAACAGGGATGAACGAAGTTCTCCTATGGAATCCGTGCTAGCAGCACAACATAAATAATAATAATAATAATAATAATAATAATAACAATAATAATAATAATAATAATGTGCGAAGAAAGACTAATTACAGCTACCAGAAACATCGCTGAAAACAAAGATCAACGGAACAACAACTAGAAAACAAAAATGGGAAGAAAAACAACTGTATGGATACTTCAAGAGACAAACTAACGAAATTTCCCAAGAGAAAGCCTAGGCATGGCTAAAAAAAAAAAGAAAAAGAATGAAACTTTAAGAGAGAGAGAGAATTGCAAGTGTAGATTATGTGGAGATAAAGACGAAACGATTAATTGCATAAGTTAATGCAGCAAACTAGAGCAAGAGGGGTTCAAGACTGGGTGTGGAATGTAATCCACTTGGAATTGTGCATAAATTGAAATTCGACCAAACTACCAAATGGTATATGAACAAACCAGAATCTGTCTCGGAGAATGAGATGCATAAAATTCTCTGGGATATTGAGACACAAATAGATTCCCTAATCCCGGCCAGAAGACCAGACCTAGTTAACAAAAAAGAAAAAAAAAAGGAGAACCAACCGACTTGTGAACTTTACTGTTTCAGTGGATCACTCAGTAAAAATCAAAGAAAACGAAACGAGAGACAAGCACTTAAACCTTGCCAAAGATCTAAACATGCTATGGAACATGAAAATGATGTTGATACCAATTGTAATTGGTACGCTTGAAACGATCCCTAAAGGCTTGGTAAAAGGAATTGAAAAGCTGGACATCGGAAAACGGGCAGACGCCATCCAAACTACAGCATTCTTAAGATCGGCCAGAATATTGAGAAGAGTGCTGGAGACTTGAGGTGACTTTCTGTCTCTCAGACTTCAGTAAAAGACCATCAGCTAACGCTAATGTGATAAAAATCACAAGGAATAATAATAACAAGCACCATTACAGCTATTACCAGTCTGGGTCAGAGTCAGCCTGAGAGTAATGGCTGTGATGGTTCTTACTCCACATTTTCAAGAGTTCTAGAACTGAAGTCTCTCCACTTGATGCAGTTTAACTTCGTGCCCAGTACAAATCTGGACATGGCTAAAAAAAAAAAAAAAAAAAAAACCTCAAGAGAGAAATTGAATCTCTTTTAATAGCAACTTGAAATAAAACCATAAGAACCAATAACATCGAAGCAAAAATTGATGATACTGTGACGGCAAATTGACTAAAATCCCAAAACGGGACTTTATTTTTGCACGTGTGAAGACGGGGCAGGTTGGCACTTGATCCCCTATAGAATAAGTCCTCGTTCAGAGTTTTTCTCTCAGGCATATAAGAACTAGCATATTACGTGAGGGATTAATTTAGGGCCAGACTGACCGCCGCTGGCAAGGGGTTCCAAATTTCACACTATCACACACCCACCAGGCCGCTAAACTTCTTTCCCCTAGATAATGGAAGAATATGGACCAATAGGTTTTAGTCGTAATAATATTATATTGTAGTAGTCGGCAACTCCGGTTTCCCGTGTGATATTTTTGGAATTGATAGGACAATTCTAAGCAAGATAACATAAGGCGAATAGAAGCTGAAAAGGAAATGTGACCACAACAAATTCGTAGTAGAACGGCAAAGAACAACATAGACCACGCGGTAACATAAAAAATACATGAATTCCTTTACTACAGTTATATACACTTTCAAAGTGTCAAAACATATAATAATTGGATAGTCCACGAATATAAATGTCTTTTCTTGACTTTTGTTTTTCTTCAAGTTGAGGGAGAGAGAGAGTGGTATACAAAATTTGGGTATAAAGGAGAAATGTCCCCAAAGTTACTTATCTTATTTTTCGATGGTGTTCCACTGGAGAATCTTTCTTCTTTCACGGGCTAATAGACTTTATTCTATTTTTTTACACTGGCTTGAAGAACCTGGGGTCCCTCATGTCTCAGAAATTCTTTTGTCTTCAACCCGGAATACTGGCTATGGTTCGTCTGCCCGCTACGAACCCTGCTCAAAAACTAGCTTTCTTATTATTTACTTCCGCTGAGGGGGAAGGGGTCCCCACTTCCGTTTTGAGGTCCCAGCCAATCATTTGGCTTCTCTCTTCTCCTCCTTGGTGTCCGGCGACCTGAAGTTACTAAGTACCAACACCTGTTGATACCCCTCTGTGACCTACATTCTTCCTTAACGGTCACTTTTTTTTTGACGGTTAGATACTGTTAATTCAACGGGAGGATAGTATTAACCTTACCTCTATCGTTTCCGTGGGCTATCACGTGACAATACGCAGAAGTGTAGATTATGTTGTGATAAAAAAGGAACAGGTCATCACATAATAAACGAATGTAACAAATTCGCACGAAAGTAATACAAGGAGAGGAATGGCTGGGTAGGAAAAGTGATCCATTGGGAATAGTGCAAACGTTTAAAATTTGACCATGATGACGAAGGGTATATGTAAAAACCAGTATTTGTATAAGAAAATGAGACGCACAAAATTTTCTGGGAATTCGGAGATACAAACGGATCACCAAATCCCGACTAGAAGACCAGATGTCGTGTTTATGAGCCAAAAAATATGACATTTAGTGGATTTTGCTGTTTCAGTGGACCACAGAGTGAAAAGGAAAGAAAGCGAAAAGATATACAAATACCTGGATCTTGCTAGAGAGTTGAAAAAAAGCTGTGGAACATAAAAGTGGTGATGATTTAAATTGCATTTGGCACCTTTGAAACGGTCAGTAAAGGACTATATAAAGACTGAAAGAACTGTAGATCAGAGGAAGAATCGAGACCACAGCACTGTTAAAATCAGAAAGAATACATAGAAGAGACCTTGAGACCAGAAGAGATTTCCTGTCATTCAGACTTCAGTGAAAAATCTAGCAGTTAAAACTGGCGTGAAAAACTTGCAAGGAGTAAAATAATTGTAGATGATGTGAACAGGATGCTGAGACTATTGACTATCTAGTATCACGATGTCCAATCCAGACAAAGAAAGAATAGAAAGATCGATATGACAAGATTGGGTAGCGTATTCATTGAAAGATAAGTCAACATTATTGTACGCCACATACTGAAAAATGGTCTGAATATCACCGTGAACCAATCATAGAAGCCCATAAAGTCATTATTCTTTGTGACTTTACCATTCAAACTGACAGACATATAAAAGCTAACAGACGAGACATAATGATGAAAGACCACTAGTACAAAATTGCCTACTCATAGATATGGCAGCACCATCAGACAAAAATATATATTTCTTAAAGAATATGATGAAAAAGTAAATACAAAATTCTTGAAATTGAAATTGGAAAAATGTGGCACGTTAAAATTACCGTCTTACCTATAATAAGTGAGGCCTTAGGCGCAGAAAAACACATTGATAAGATTCCTGGCAGTGCCTGTTTACAAGAGATTAAAAACGTTTACGGCAATCAACTTATCAACTTAAGATAGTTCTATCAATTTAAAGAAAATATAAACACTGTATACGTTAAGTATCACTTAAAATGAGATTTTTTGCAAACAGAATACAAATCTTTACAACCTTCCCCTATCTTCTGTCTCAGGTAATGACCCAGTAAAAAACGTTACTAATCAGAAGATAATGATAATAATAATTGTCCCGGGGTGACCACAGAATAAAACTGATAGAAAGCGAAAAGAAGGATAAGTACCTCGATCTTGCTCGGGAATTTAAAAAACTATGGAACATACAGGTGATAATTATACCAGTTGTAATTGGTGCTTTTGGAACAGTAACTAAAGGATTACTAAAGCGACTGGAGGACTTGAAATTTCGCGGACGAGTGAAGACCATCCAAACTATTACATTATTGAGAACGGCCAGAATACTGAGAAGAGTCCTGGAGACTTGAAGAGACTTTCTGTCACTCAAACTCCAGCGAAAGACCATGTGATGTGAAAAAATCTACTGAGTAAACAATAATAATAATGATTGATGCCAAGGTACTCTAGCTTCCTATAACCAAGGACCAATATCAGCCTAAGTATATCCGTCATATACTAACATTAAATACAACGGAAGGAAAAACAACATAAAAGCTTTTGTACATACAAAAGCATTTAAAGTTTTGTATACATAATATACATTCCAATGTTATTGAAAAGAAAGAATACATAAACGTGTCCCAACATCTACAAATATACTCATATTGTTCGATTAACAAGCAGTATGTGGAAGAAGTGCAAAGACGTAAAAAAAGCTTACTTGATGAGATAAAGTAAAGATAGCCACGTGAATTTACCGTCCACTGGCAGGTTTCGAGATACGTCTCTCTTGAAACAAAGAACAGAGACAAAAAAAAAAAAAAAGGTCGAGAACTGGTTTCTGTGACTGTTATGCGACACTCCGCAAGACACCCAACGCTACATGCCCTTTTTCAATTATTTGTTGTCTCCCTACTGCAGCAACAACAACATCAACAACAACGATAACTATAATAACATGCATTCATATATATAAAAAGAAAAAGTTACTTAAAACAATAATAGAATATATATGTATCATAAGACTAATGTATATTTATGAAAATGTCTGTTGCATCTCATATTTATTTACATAGACACGACAGGTAACGAATCCCGTGACTCAATTAGTACGCATCATCAGGTATTGGTGTACAGGTGACCAAGAAAAACGTGTACAAACGGGACCAGTAAAGCATTTATGAAATGTTCCCGCTGACGTTCTCTGTCATTTCGTGGTCAGATTATTTGAAATAAACAGACCATATCTCATGTTTGACCTCAACTTTCTATATGTCTATGAATCGAGTTTCAACTCATACCACTAGGGCAGATAATTATTAGTAGTTGCACAATATATATATATATATATATATATATATACTCCTGGTCGAAATCTTAAGACCAGATACAAAAGGGTTCAAAAAATTAAAAATTTATAATATTGTTGCTTTAATCGAAATATATTGGCGAAACATTTGCATTTAATTAGAAAACATAGTTCATTATCAAACAAGTGAAAATTGTAAGCTTTTGATTGATTTATTAAAACAAACATTAGAATAGTATTTTTTGGTTGGTTGGTTGGTTGTTTGGTTGGGTTTTATGGCATATCAAACTTTGTAGGTTATTTAACGCAAAATCCACTTTTATGAAAACAGTCAGTTCTTTTTCAAACAATTCAGTTTAGCATGAGTACACAGTTTAATTGCCAAAAACATTTCTATTTCAAGTTTAGTCAAACAGTTCTAATTTAGGTAATTCAGTTTAGTATAAGTACAGGTTTTGTTTACACACAGGTGAATGTTAAAACAGTTCTATATTAAACAAATCAGTTTAGTGTAAGTACAATGTCAAAAACATTTATATTTCAAGTTATTCAATTTAGTCAAGCAGTTCTAATTCAGACAATTCAGTTTAGCATAAGTATGCAGTTCTATTTAACCCACAGATAGGTCCCTATCAGGTGCTACCATTACAGGCCATAGTCTACCTGAGAGCGATAGCAATGAAGGGGTGCTCCGCATCCCTCAAAGCTCCAGCATCACTGGAACCTCACCATCAGATTGTTTAGTGTCATATCCAGAACACTCGTTGGGGAAGAGTCTTACCTCTCCGCAGAGGTGCAGTCGGTGTATTCTACAGCTCCAGCTGACTGGGCAATTTTTTTCGTTGGTCATAAAGATAAGACCATGTAAATAAAAATAGAACATACAGAACAAATAAGTCACAACGACAATTTGATATTCAGTATATGTTCCATTTTTGCGAATTACTTCGAAAATTCGTTTTGGCATACTCATTATTAACCTCGGCATGAGAGTGCTTAGGATGCTCGGTCAGGATGCATAAACAGCTGTACAAAGAGCATTCAGAGTTTCAAATTGCAGTCCATGTTTATAAAC